>CM039665.1:25631687-25689187 GCA_022405105.1 Aristolochia contorta | reverse complement strand
ATGGTATTATGCGTTGTCCATGTTGGAAGTGTGAAAATGGACAGAACCTTGATTGTGAGACCATCAAGACCCATATAGTCCTAGAGGGTTTTTTCCCGGTATACGAAACCTGGTCATACCATGGAGAGAGACCACAACATCAGTCTGGCATTAATGTGCCGAGTGGCCATGGTGAGGAGATGGGAAGGATGTTGGGTGATGCTTTCATGCACAATATGGAACAAGACTCTGTTCAATGATCCCGATGATGCGAAGTACAGAAATTTCAAAAGCTCTTGGAAGAGGCGAAGAAGCTGCTATATGGAGGATGTCGAAATACTCAAAACTGAGTTTCATGGTGCACTTATTCCAAATAAAGTGTTTGAACAGATGGAGCAACAAGTCGTTCTCAGATGTTGTTTCCTTCTTAAAGACGCCTTTCCCCGATAATTTGCTGCCACGGTTGGTATGAGTCAAAGAAAACGATGGCAGACTTGGGATTGAGTTACGAGAAGATCCATGCATGTCCGATCGATCAGATATTATACAGGAATGATTTCAAAGAACTCGATAAGTGTCCAAGATGTGGATCCTCAAGATGGGCAGTCAAGAAAAAGGGAGAGTGCAGACCGCTTCAAGACCTGCAAAGGTCCTTAGACATTTTCCTTGGTGCCGAGGTTGCAACGGATGTTTATGTCCAACATAACATCTGAGTTTATGACATGGCATGGTTCAGCACCTGCAATCTGGCGGGAAAGATGATTCACCCTGAGATTCAGCAAGATGGATACACTTTGACAAATTGTATCCATCCTTCAATTCCGATCATCGGAACATTCGATTGGGTCTTGCAAGTGACGGTTTCAGCCCATTTAGGTTTGGGACAGGGTCGAGCCATAGTACATGGCCAAGAACCATTATCGCTCTACAATCTTCCTCCTTGGTTGGCAATGAAACAACCATATTTTATGATGACCCTTCTTATTGATGGACCAAAGTCCCCAGAAACGACATTGACGCTCACCTGCAACCGCTGATTGATGAGCTAAAATGTTATGGGAATCTGGTGTGAGAACTTACGATTCACATACAAGGTCATTCTTTCAAATGCGTGCAGCGTTAATGTGGACTATATCAGACTTTCCTGCATATGGCATGTTGTCCGGTTGGAGTACGAAAGGGTACAAAAGCATGTCCCACCTGTCACGTGAGCATCGCTCATCATATCTGCCGCACAATCGAAAATGTATACATGCGGCATCAAGGTTTCTACCGAATGATCATCCGTGGCGTGCGGATAAGAGGTCGTTTGATGGGACGGAAGAACTAGATGGAAACCCTCTTCCCTTATCTCGGCGAGGACATTATGAATAGTCAGGTGGGGCATGAAAACGCTGTGTTTGGGAAGGGGAAAGGGGTTCAGGCGGAGGCCCAAACTTTGCCCGAGGGATGGAAAAAGAGGAGTGTATTTTTTGAACTTTCGTATTGGAGTAGTCTTCTCATTCGCCGCAACTTAGATGTCATGCACATCGAGAAGAATGTATGCGACAGTATTTTGAGTACACTCTTGGAAAAGGATGGAAAGTCAAAGGATAACTTGAAGTCCAGATTAGACTTGCAGGCGCTTAACATACGGAAACAACTCCATCCACGGCCGTCGAAAAAAGTTGCTGGTAAGTTATTAATTCCTCGTGCGGCGTATAGTTTGACGAAGGATGAAAAAACACGTTTTCTACGTGTATTGAAGGAATTAAAGCTCCCATCCGGTTTTAGTTCAAATGTCTCAAACCAAGTACAAGTCAAAGCAAGGAAAATAGTAGGCCTCAAGAGTCATGATTTTCATGTTCTGATGCAACAGCTAATTCCATTAGCATTGAGGAAAACGACGCCGCCCGGTGTGCAAAGTTTTGCATGAGTTTTCTCACGCTTACTATAGGAGCTGTGTTCCAAAGTGATTGATGTGCAAAACGTGGAAAACTTCAGGCAGCCATCCCATTAATCTTGTGCAAGTTAGAGAGAATATTTCCGCCTTCGTTTTTTGACGTCGTGGTCCATCCGAGTATACACCTAGCAGCAGAGGTCAGATCGGGGGGCAAGTGCAAGCATGATGGATGTACCCAATTGAACGTCACTTGCTTACATTGAAGAATTACATCCGCAATAGAAATCGGCCGAGGGATCCATTGCAAAAGGTTACTTGATGGAAGAAGTAACTAATTTCTCTCAGGCACGTTATGTACGGGGATGGAGTCCAAGATCGTGAGACCGGTGAGGTATGAACCAGACCTTTAGGGGCAGCGCGTCCTCATATGCTCACTGCTGATGATGTATACCAGCTCCACCGGTTCTTACTATTCAACACTCCAGAGGCTCATCCGTACCTATTGTAAGTAGTTCCAGCCCTCTAACTAAATATTATACTGTCTATAACCAATTTACTACTACTTAATTAATCTCTTCCACATTTGGTTGTAGGGAGCATAGAGACTACTTGAGAAGGCTGCACCCCCAATGGACTGATCATCGGATACAGACTGAACAACACTTACATTTTGTGCAGTGGTTCAGAATACGGGTGAGTTTATCCCCAAAGCAGTAATTTGATGTGCTTCCATTAAAGCGCCTTCCCTCTCGTTGACACCTAATCATCAAATTGTGTAGGTGATAAATTTACCGCATCACAGCGATGCGATAGAAGATGTACAATATTTAGCTCGGGGCCCCAATTCCGAAACCAAGTCGTATAAAGGTTTTTTTGGGAATGGTTACAAGTTTGAGACAGAGCAAGTTGATGAAAATCGGACCACGCAAAATAGTGGTATTTCCACTGTGGGGGAAGAAAGTGAGGTTTTTTATGGTGTTCTACAGCAGGTACTCGAAGTCTTCGTTGGGCCTTGGACTCCCATCAGCATATTTAAGTGCAGATGGTTCGATATGAAGAAGGGCACTGGTTTTGTTAATGATGGGTTTGATTACACGTTAGTGAATTCGTCAAGGCAGATGTATGAAGACGAACCCTTCATCTATCCATCTCAAGCCCAACAGGTATTTTATTCGGAAGACCCTGTTGATCCAACTTGGAGAGTTGTGTGTCGTTGGAGACCTCGGGACACATACGACATCCCTCTAGGGCCCGTCGATGTGAGGTCCGAAGAAGATGAGGTCATCTTGTTGGCACAAGACAAAGGGATCGGAGACATCACAGCATTGAACCAAGCTAATGATGTTTTGTGGGTGCATCGACCGGGGTCCGTGGATTAAGAATTGATCCTGCAGATTTGAATGTAACATAGCGTAAGTTTGATATCTCTCTTTTTATTGTAGTGTGGTTCGTAATAGCTAATTTTATTTATTTTGTGAAGAAAGCTGACAATTAAAGTCTCTTTAAATTTGCAGGTGGTAAATATGCCACCGAGGAAGCATCCCATTGACTCCTCATCATCGTCACCAGCAAGGGTCAAAGTTCGGGCAGTTCGCCAGCCCGAACAACAGCAGTCCCGAGTCCGACTCGGCCTGCCCGGCCACTCCAGTTCCGACCCGACACCATCGGCTTCGCTCCAGCTACACTAGCATCATCGCCACAGGATGCCAGATATGGGTACTAACATAAACCAGATTTTTTTTTTGGAAAGTTTGTGTTCTAATTTTAGCTATTTCATATTATAGATGAGTGTAATCGTAAGTTTAGGGAGTTCTTTCCGAATCACGAATCACCTGAGAGCTATTCTTTAGGTAAACATGAAGTGTAATGATATTTTTGTAGTATGTTATATGAATTGGGTTCTAACTTGCAAATTGGCAGGCCCGATCCCTATGGAAGACATTGAAACGCAAAGACCTGACCGGCGAAAATGTAAGATGTTGCTGAACCATTAGATAAGCGTGGGAAACGGAAAGTTAAAGCATCTTCGTTTCGCCTGATAATCCGTGGACGGTCATTATCGAGATGGCCGATGGTTGCAGGCCGACGGTCTTCATTGTCATATCTCATGGGGACGGTAGTACGGGCAGATCAGTACTTTCCGTTGCATCTCCAAAGGCGTGACTATCCCCATGAGCTGCAGACCTGGTTTAACGTTATCAAAGTAAGAAGTGCTAGTTAATTATTTTTTTCAAACGTGTGACGGTTAAACTGAGTTTTTTTTTTTTTTGCAAAGTATAACTTTGTGGATGGCGAGGGTGCTCCAGTCCACGAGCAAGAGGCCATGGAGGCTATCAAGCCCGTGCTCCAGAAAATCATTAGAGATAACCGTGCGGCATATAAGAAAGCGCACTATGATGGGAAGACCGACGAGCAATCAAGACTTGTCCCATACCTGGTATGAGCCAAGAGGACTGGGTTCTCCTCGTGAAGTATTGGGACAATGTTAGAGTCACGGTATCGATGAGCGAATAGTCGAATCGATGTAAGCTCAAGACAACGCATAACCTTGGGTCAAAGTCTCTTCCCGATTCTTAGAGGAACAGGTATTTATATAATTACCTTCTGGGAACTCTTCTTATTTTTATTTTCATCCTTGTTTGCTTACTGCTTACATTAATTACAGCGTACGTTTGACCCTGAGGGCTACACTTTCCTGATGGCATACCTCAAAGCTCACCAGAGGAAGGATGGGACGATATCTAGATGAAATAACTGCTGAACATTGTGTAAATTATATATTTTGCTTTATGATCTGTGTTGAATACAACTTCCAGACCTATTTAATTCATTTTCCTTTCACTGCAGGCAGAAGCGGTTCGCCGTGCAGCCTTTGAAAGTAACGTTGCTCACCCAAGGATCCCGCAGAGGTGACACCGGTAATAGATACAGTGTTTGGGGGCCACAAAGGTGGCTACGAGAGAGGGTTGAACTGGCGCCGATCACAGAGAGGTGCCTCTTCCAGCTCTCGTAGTTATGTGGCATTGTCTCGAACAGCTTGGAGAGGAGAGACGGGATAAGGAGGCATTGTCCCAGCAGGTACAAGCCATGAGCGCACGCATGGAGAGGCTAGAAATGTTACTTCTTGCACAGTCACAGCAAGGTAAGAATTGTCTTCAATATTCTACATTATTTTAAATTGATGAGTATAAATATATATCTCTAATTTTCTACGTGTTAAGCTTCAGAGGGTCTCTCTGGCGATGGAGAGTCCCACCCGCCGCAACATTGACGATCGTATTATTTTGGAGGTCAGTAATAGCATCTTCTTACTCTTGCTGTTCAGTTTGCGATGAGATGTCTTATTGTAGCAAGTTTAGATGTTGATGGGAGAAGTAATATACTTCCATGTTAATGTATGCGTGGATAGGCAAATTTATGTTCAATTTTGGTTCTCAGGTTGTTGTTGGAGCTGACCTCAGATCTGTGGAAGAAGCCACCGTTGCCAGATTTTGTAATGGTTGGAAACGGCGCGTCGAGATCACTTCCTCTTTGTTTTTAGTAGACTTTGTAAATTTACACATTGTAGATCTTTTCATCGTATGTATTTATGTATATTGAACTTTTTTTTGCATATGTGTTCTTCACTGTTTTTATTATTTATTTTCATTATTGTAAAACTGTGTAGAGATGAAGAAAACAGGTCAAAGAAAAAAAAAAAAATCAACTGAAAAAAAAACTTCTGCCGACGGTTGAACCCGCTGGCGGAACAAAAGAAAAACCTCCGCCGCCGACGGCTTAACGCTGCTGCTTGACTTGCTCCACCGACGAACCACCACGCTGCGGCGGTTGTACACATAACTAAAGCGAGACGGGCAAGAAAGGGTCGGTTCATATTAGACGACGCGTAGACATGCTGCGTCGGGTGAACAACCTCGCCGACGCCCTGGGACGCGTCGGGTGACCTCAGGCGACGCGTCATGACGCGCCTCTGGTGACCTCAGGCGACGCTGTCATGACGCTGGCCGGGGAACTCCGACGATGCTCAGAAATTCGTCGCAAATAAGCCTCCCCCGACGTGTGGAAGCGTCGTCCAAGCAAGTTCTGCCTACGCATCATCAGGCGCAGGTGGACTATATCCACTGACGCGCGGTCATCCGTCGTGGGAAACCTTGCGCCGACGCTTATGCATCCGTCGCGGTAATATTTCCCCCGAGGCGCTGTCATCCGTCGTTGGATTTGTTCCTTCGCCGATGGCTCCATGCGTCGGCGGATGAAATTTAGTCGCACGACGGGTTGTTTTGTTACGCGACGGGTTGTTGCGTCGGGTGACGCTTCCGGCTACGGATGTTGCGACGACGTGACGTTACCCGTCGTCGGATATCCGCCGATGGGCTGTTTTGTTCTGCCGGTGCGTTTTGGCCCGTCGGCGGATGGGACATTTTTGGCAGTCCGTCCCTAAAGCATATTATTAATCAGGCCTCACCACGGCTTGCACGGACTTTTTTTCGCAAACATACATGTAAAGACGAAAAACAATACATATGCGAATTATAAAACTTATTTGATATGAGCAAATAGCAAAGTCATTGACAAAATCATTGGCCCCTCAGCATAAGCAGTCCATTTGTTGAATAAGATTTTGATCACAATCAATGAATGGAAACCAACAGTAGTATCTGTGAACCCTAAACTAACACAACTTGGAACTAAATATATTCTTCCCTCACAATAGCTGAGATCCTAGAAGACTAGTTTGTTCCATCTTATTCTTGCTCTCCTCCTCTTCCTTTGGCTTTTCCTTCACTGTTTTTTATTTTTTATTTTTTTGTCACTTTCTTGTACCTACACCTTTTGTTTTTAGTTACGTTGTTCTCACGATAGTAAAAGCCATGCACTCAATGATTATAACTTTAGTCAACCAAACCGATCCTTAGTTGGAATAGATTGCGCTTTGAGTCAACTTCGAGTTATGACGGATAAAAATATAATCAATTTCAATATGTTTTGTTCTGCCATTAGAGACCCGATTTGCTGCATTGTAATCTGGGCTACGGTTATCACGCCAAAGAAGAGATGGAGTAGATATTAAGGCTTCTATCCCTATGCATAACTCGAGCAACAAGGAAATTTCTTATGCAATGGAAGCTAACGCTAGATATTCCCCCTCTGCACTTGATCTGGACAGCGTGACCTGTTTCTTTGAACTCCTAGATACAAGATTGTCACCAATCAAAAGGCAAAAAACTTGTAGCATGCAGACTTTCTATAATAAGAGCAACTAGCCCAATGAGCCTCAAGTTTGAATTTTTGAAGTGGCTAAAGAGTAACTCTGCGTGGTTAAGAAGTAGAAAGGCTAGTAAAGTGTCATCCTGTCAACCCCCCGCGAGAAGAACTCGACTGATGAATTTTAAAGAATCTCAAGCCAACCCGGTCCTAAGTATTATGGGGAAAGTTGATAAAGCATTATTTTTATTTCTTCTTTTACTCTTGTGGAAAAGATTAAAGCATTTGGAGACGAGCCTATTAACAATAAGAAAAAAGATATCAGTACTTCCTGATTTTACTTGTAGGTTTTACATGGTGACATGGTTGCATAATTGGCGGTCTAGGTTTGAGAAAATTTAGGGTTTAAAGTTTACCTAAAGAATAAGTAGAGAATATTTTATTTAAAAAATAAAATCTTTCAGATTTTATCTCCGAGTTTATCTCTTACCAGGACTGCAATGTGGACGGCACGTCAGGATGTAATGTCTTGAAAGTAAAAAACCACAGTACTTTCTCACAGCTCTAACAATAACTATCTTCTAACTCGACCAGTACTGTAGTTTTCTAGGTCACCTCCCGTGTCGGGTTTTATATGTTTATTTCATTATCCTTTAGATTCATTTTCATGTCACGTGAGGCATATACATATTAACTAATTATGGCAGTATCGTCTAAGTCGGCAACTACCAGTGCTTACAGTTCACAAACCTGAAAAGATTGCCTTCCTGATCACGACATGAAGAAGCCCAAAAGTATTACTCGTCTTTTCACATCCGATGATATATAAGATGACAAACAGATCTAATTGTTTCCGGGAATTTTATTTAATCAAATTTTCCTTCCAAATTGTTTCTGGGAATATTATTTAATCAAAATTTTCTTTCAAATTGTTTCCACGAATAATCTCTGGTGTTTTAGTTGTTGAAATTTTAAATATATATTGAAGGAAAATGATATTATTACTTTAACATTTTGCTGTAAGGTTTTACATCCTGATGTGGCAGTCCTCTTGGCAGTGTAGTTGGCATTCCAGATAAGGTCTAGGGTTTAGGCTTCCCTATAGAATAGGAAGATAATTCCTATTTTATTTCTTACTTGGACTATCAATGAGGATGCCACGTCATACTATAAAAACTCACAGTAAAAGGTCACAATACGCATATCACTACTCTATATAGAAAGACAACCCATTAATTACACATGAGGTAAGCTTACCAAAAGAAATTAAGTGAAAATTTGTGAAACAAATTATATATACATATATATATATATATATATATATTTTTTTTTTTTTGAATCGGCGTTCTTCTCTTCCTTGAAAAGGGAAGAGCTTCTTTGTGATCGATCATGATGGGGAGTTTTCGGGGAATCCCAGTGGCGTTCTTAGCCGCCGCTATAGCCGTTGTCCTCATCTACTCTAACAACAACGTCGTCGTCGTCGTCCCTAGCAGAATATTTAGATTTACAAGTGATTCGAGATGTTTGCAAGATTACCAGAACTGGATTTCTGTTTCACTAGTTTATCATCGGATCCAAGGAGCCAGCCAGGTAAAAATATCAATCAACTCATCTCCCTCTCCATCGTTAAAAGCAACAAGAAGGCAAAGGAAAACAGGATTATGGTGTTGGAGGTGAACAAATGGATGACAAACTCCTTGCTGAAGAAGATCCAGGATGAATGCCGCGATAATTACGACTCCAGACCGTTGAAGGTACCAATCGTGCACTCGAGGATTTCAAAGATTCCCACTACAAAATGGCGGCCGCTTATGTTTCTGCGTGCATTCAGGGCTTAGAAGATTATGACTATACTTTCCTGATTGCCCCGGCTCATCCCCTGAATGTAATGAAGAACAGAAACGACCTCCTGTCAAAATATTACTTTGTAGCCCTAGATTTGGTCAACTCTTTTTTAAAATGATTGAAATTAGGATATGAGTGCGAAAGTTGGGATTAATTTTCTCTTCTTCTTCATAACAAACACATAAATAAGAGAAAATCTCTTAATTATTTCTGGGTCTCTTGCTTTACACTTTTCTATGTCAGATTTTTAATAGGAACGGTGATATAAGTCTCATGCTTTTTTTACTTCCAAGACTTTACATCCTCGATGTGGCGTCCCACGTTGCGATTTAGTAAGAGATAAACTCGGGATAAAATCTGCAAAAGTTTAGTTTTTTAATAAAATATTATCAACGTATTGTATGGGTAAACCCTAAACCCTAGATTTTCTCTTACCTAGACCGCCAACTATGCAACTAGGTCAGGATGTAAAATCACGAAGTAAAATCAGGAAGTACTGATATCATTTTTCTTTTAATAGTCTTAAAATACCAGAATTTATAAAATATGGTGATAATATCATAAAGGTTAAAATACCACGAAATATGCGAGAAAATAATTCGTTAATAAGTCAGCAAAAAATTGATGTCGGGCAATCCATCACCATTCACTACTAAAAAAACAGTTTCCAACCGGGGAAGATTTTTGATGCATCGGCGGAAGTCTCTTCAGCTGGCAAAGCGGCTCTTCCGCTTGCCGAAGATCGAACTAAAACACCCATCCGCTGGCGGAATGGTATCCGGCATTTGGGCTCCCTCTTTTCACTTGGGCATGGGCCTTCGAATCCCATGCACGTTTATAAGCCATTTAATCCAAAGTTTCCTAAGTTAACGTTGTGACCCGTGACGTCTGTCACCCGTGAAAATTTGTTTTCGCACTCGTCGTTCTGCCCTCTTCGTGCGACCAAGCTCTGGCGTCCCATGGCCGACCTTCGGTGTGCCATTCTGGTTTCGAAACGACCTTCCTTTTTCTCTGCCTTCCCGTGACTTTCCCATTTCTCCCATTTCTCTACTTTCACCGTGACAGACGTTATTGCTCTGGATTTCCCCCAATTGAAGGGTTTCTAAAGCTACGAGCTTTGAGCCGACAAGCTTCCCGGCTACTCCGTCTCTCCAGGCATTGAGCTTCTCCGACGAGGAACTAGTTTCTTCTGCGATGAGGGTTGAGGCATTCATGCGGCCAAAGTTAAGGTTTTCTTTTTTTTATTTTTTTTTGGGGTGTGCACGCGCTTTTTTGTTAGAGTAATGCTAGCTGCACCTATGCGTAGTACCTATCCCATGTGCATGTTAATCTAATCCCTTAAAAACATAACTTTGTTTTATTTTATAAAACCCTGTATTCTAAAGGATAAACCCTAGGCATCAATGGTTTAGATTAACATGTACGTGGGATAGGTGCTATACATAGGTGCAGCTAGCGTTTTCCTTTTTGTTATCCTTATCGTTTAACTGCCTTCTTTTCTTTGAGTTCTCTGGATGGTTTTGTTTCTGTTTTGGCGAACAGAACTGGCACTTTTTCCTCTAAGATTTGTGTATCCTGTAAGTGATATGATGCTTTTTGCGGTGACCTAAGTAATGCATGCCATGTAAATTTCGTGAATATTCTTGAGTGTTTCTCTGTGTTTCTTTTTGAGATGTAGTTTTTTTTATGGTCTTTGCAAGTTAGTTTCAAGATACTAGTACTATCGTAGACCTTGTTAAATAAATTCACTTTTACCTAATTGGTTCTAATTGTTCCAAGTCTTTTAGTTGGACCTATTGCAGGTGTAATAATAATAATTGGGAACGCTAGTGTTATCTTGGGGCTCCTACCTTTTCATGTTGCTTCCTCTGCTTATGCTCTTGTGAAATAAGTAGACCAACGTAGTACTTTTCTCTTTCAAGAAGTCTTTTGGTACTAATAGTTTCATGCTCACATTTCATTTCACTGTCAAGATTCCTAGCTCATTTTGGCCCGTGGGATTAAATTAGGTCTTTCTATGTAAGACTCATCAATTTGACGCTGTTTTTAGTTTGCTCTGCTTGCCCTGCCACCACTATTTGGTCTTTGGGGCCTTTAGACAGGACAGGGAAGCAAAAAGGTTCATGCACTGTATTGTGGTAATGTTTCAATGCCTTTCACATGCTTTTCTTAGTTTTATCTATTACTTAAAGAGAAACCTCTGTTATTTGTCTTGAATATTTCCTTTTTAAGTCTCTTGTTCTTCTTTGTGTTTAGTCTCAAAATCGTTTTCATTCTCTCTCTCGCTCTCTCAAAATCGCTTTCACTCTCTCTCTCTCCCTCTCTATCTCTCTCTACCTTGCTCTCTCTCGCTCTCTATCTCTCTGTCCTTCTCTCTCTCTCTCTCTGACATTGTTTTCATCGTTTTGTGTTTATTTTAGTTTTGAACATCTTTAGAGTAAGAAATAGCTATTCTTTTAGATATTCTGTTAGATATTTACTGACTAGTCTTTGGTGGTCTTCTTACTCGATTCTGCTTTTACCTGAAAACTATGGTTGTTTTATTGTTTCTACTGTAGGTTGTTCCAGAGACCAGGAAGTGCACTAGCAGGGATTTTGGGGTAGTAGTTGAAGTCCCATTTACGACTATTATAGTTATTTACAAAGCTCCAATCGTGGTTTTAAAAGATTGGGTTAGACTGGCATATGATTATGGGCAAGGAAGTTCCTTTTTCAAAACTCTGTGTACTTTTTGCAGGGCTATATATTCTGTTGTGGCCTGTAGCGTTTTCAGTGGTGGCTTTTGCTGGTACTGTTTCAAGCTTCTTTCTGGGGTTCTATGCTGCTGCAGTGGCATATCTGGTAAGCTAGTTGTCTTCACATGGTTTCCAAAACTTCTCACACTTTATTTTTCATCTGAACTGTGTAAAGTTAACCCTTTCTACACCGTGATTTATCTGCTTATGTGCATCGTTGCTCGCTATTAGGATGATTCTACCAAAAGGGAATTGCTATTTGTTATTGCAGCTACCTCTCTGTTTGATGAGTATACCAATGATTTTTCTCTACTCGCAAGAAGGATCTTGCTTCCCGAGGTATATAACCTGTGTAATGCATTTTGATTGTGCAGCATATCTTAGGGAGAAATAAATACATAGAAGATTTTGCGTATTCTCAGAATGCATGGCGACTTGGTGCACCTTTGTATTTGTTCATGTGCTTTCCAATAAAGGCTCAAGTGCCGTATATGGCCGGACTCTTCTGCATTTGCACTTCCTGTTCCGTCTTCATCAGGACAGCCTGACATTGTTCATTCCACTCAACCACCTCTAAAGACACCACCTTAATTAAAATTAAAGGAACTTGAAGGTTAGTGGTAAGAGTATCCCGAGCATCCTACAATGCATCATTTTTGTCTAAAATTGCTCAACGGCGATAACCGGGGCATGTCTTTATACGGAATTTTTTTTCAAAGCCTCGTGAATACACTGTCATTGAGCTCAACAGTGAGAGCCGTTAGAATACCAGATTTGGAGGGATGCAACGCTCAAAGAACAAGATGGTTTTGATAGGGCTTCCTGCTTATGTACTTCTTTTGTGTCTTTTATGTTCAATCGGATGGCTTCCTTATGCGTATGACAATCTTTTAAATTTTAATAATCTTATTGTCTTTTCATGGTTTAGTAAGTCACATGTAATCAGATAATTTTGTCTCACGTGTCTTTTCGTGTGATGGCACCGAGTAGAAAAGGAGTCATAGATGTGCTCTTGAATGAAATCAATTCGAGGTACATAGGATAGTCCAATGGACATGTTGGGCGTGGTGACAGTGTGCTCCCTCCCCTCCTCTCCCTCTCTGCCTCCCTCTCTCTCTCTCTCTCTCTCTCTCTCTCTCTCTCTCTCTCTCTCTCTCTCTCTCTCTCTCTCTCTCTCTCTCTCTCTCTCTCTCTCTCTCTCTCTCTCTCTCTCTCTCTCTCTCCCTCTCTCTCTCTCTCTCTCTCTCTCTCTCTCTCTCTCTCTCTCTCTCTCTCTCTCATCTCTCTTCTCTCTTTCTCTCCTGGATCTCGTTCTCTCCTCGTTCTTGCTCTCTGCTATCTGCTCTCTTCTCTCTTCTCTCCTCGCTCTCTGCTATCTGCTCTCTGCTCTCTTCTCTCTTCTCTCTTCTCTCCTCGCTCTCTGCTATCTGCTCTCTTCTCTCTCTCCTGTATCTCTCAACTCTCTCTCTCTCTCTCTCTCTCTCTCTCTCTCTCTCTCTCTCTCTCTCTCTCTCTCTCTCCTCTTCTCTCTCCTCCGTAGTCTAATTTTTTTTTATTTTTTCAAACATTCGGCCAGCGGTCATTTTCATCGGTGGAAGAGGTTCCGCAGGCGGTCATTTTCACCGGTGGCAGAGGTTCCGCCGGTGGAGTAGCCTTCCGTCGACGCGGAGTGGCCCGGCGGTTGTTTTCGTCGGCGGAACCGTTCCGCCGACTACCCATTGACCGCGGGCGGGTTTTGGCTCCTCCTCCGGCGAATTTGACCGCCGGCAGAGATGGTTTTTCTAGTAGAGATTAATTGAAAGAGTCATACATAAAATAAATACTTGTAAACCCTGCTAAAACTTTTTGTGAACCTCTGTTTTAAATAAGCCAATAATTTAGTATTATTGGTAAATTTGTATGCATGGCATGGTAACCTCTAATTATATAGCCAAGGATCTAGCAAAAATAATTAAACGAAAATATGAAAGAAAGATTATTATATTTTCTACAAGGAAAATGCTAGCTACACCTATGCATAATACATATCTGACGTACCAGCCTATCCGAAATATAGTTGCCTATGTTTTATCCTTTAAAATTTAGGATTTTATAAAATAAAAAATATTTTTATATTTTTTTGTTTTCCAAATGAGTGGTACATCGGATAGGTACTGCAGCCTCGGTGCAGCTAACATTACTCTTTCTTCAAATACCCTTTATTACACTACGGAGTGGAGTTAAACTTGTCTTGATGCATTAGCTAGCCCATAATTGTTTGTGGGGGCTTCAACCCGAGAAAACGTCAAGGATGACTATGAGGTGTACTGGGTGGGATGACCACCGCTAGGTTGATCTACTATTTCTTCATCAAAATCACTTCTCCGCAACATTTCCTTTCATACCATAACTTCAAGTATGTTTACAGGTTTTTCATTTGAGAGATGATATAATTACTGTAAATTTTTGCATTCAACTGGTTACATCATGATGTGGCTTCCACCTGGCATTCCAGGTAAGGAAAAAACTTCGGTTTACTCCGGCAATCCATGTAAAGAAATCTATGGAAATGACAATGTACAGGTATCACTTCCAAATTAGAACTCCCCACACCAGTGTTGCTCCTTGTCGGCTGCTATTCTTCTCTGTCTCCGGGATCTAGCTTTCTTTCACTAAAAAAAACAAGAGAAACTTCGGTATTTCATCCTCGTTCGGTTTTCCTATACGCAGAAGGATTCACACTTTTCTGGTCTATGGCAAGGAAATAGAGAATGAGAGGCAGAGATGGCAAAGAGGTTGAAAACAAAAAGATATGCAGAGTGGTCCCCTCTTTTCAATCTTGCCGATCCGAAGACCCGTCGTAGCTTAAGGGTCTCTTTTCAATCCACTCATATTTTAGGAAATGTAGGATTTTGTTTGTAAACATACAAGGGAAGACGAAGAAATATATATATATATATATATGTATATATATATATATGTATGTGAGTTACACAATTTATTTCATATGTGGCAAGAGCAATTTCATTGACGAGATCAAAGATCCTCAGTATATAATGCTAGCTGCACCTTTGTGCAGTACCTCGCTGGCGTACAAGCCGACATGGAGGCACAACAGGCATCCACGTCACTTGTAGATTATTGGGCTTTAGGGTTGATGATTGGCCGTTTTAAGGTTTTATAAAAGGTTTTTCTGTTTTAGGGTTTAAAAAAAACTTTTCCAAAAAAAAAGGCTGACTAGGACTTCGACATGTATGCCAGATGTAGCATCCACTTTAGGAGGTATGCCAATAGGATACTTGGTCGAGGTGCAGCTAGAATTACTCTTTGTTGAATAAGATTTTAATCACAATCAAAGAATTGAAACCAAACAGTGATATAAGCACTGCAGCTTTTTACTTCCAAGACTTTACATCTTGACGTGGCGTCCACATTGCAGTCCAGGTAAGAGATAAACTCGTAGATAAAATCTACAAGATTTTATTTTTCTAATTAAAATATTATCTACCTTTTCTATGAGTAAACCCTAAACCCTAGATTTTCTCTTACCTAGAACACAAGCTATGCACAATATCACGATGTAAAACCTCGAAGTAAAATCAGGAAGTACTGATTTCATTTTTTTTTTCTATTTCAATAGTAGTATCTGTGAAACCTCAACTAATACAGCTTGGAACGAAATCTATTCTTCCCTCATAATACCTGAGATCTTAGAAGACCAGTTTGTTCCTCCTTATTCTTGCTGTCCTTCTGTTCCTTTGGCTTTTGCTTCACTGCTTTTTTCGCTTTCTTATACGTGCACTTTTGTTTTAGCTGTTACAATGATAGTAGAAGCCATGTCCTTGCAAATTATGACTTTAGTCCACCAACTGATCCCTTTGATGTAATACATTGAGCTTTGAGACTGCTTCGAATTATGACAGATAAAATTATATTAAGGCTTCTATCTCTTTGCATAACTAAAGCAACAAGGAAATTTCTCATGCTACGAAAGCTAATGCTTGATATTCCACCTCTGCACTTGATCTAGACTCAGTGGCCCGTTTCTTTGAACTCCATGAAGAAACCCAAAAGTTTCTACCCCATCTTTTCGCATCCGACTCAGTGGCCAGTTTCGTTGAACCGAAATCTGGGTGCATAGCTTTCTTGCACACTTATAAAATCACTTGTTGGTCTGGATCTTATGCTGTGACGGCATTGTTGTTAGAGTAGATGAGGACAGCGGCTGAGGCGGCTACACACACGACCTGGATTCCCTGAATACTCTCCATCCTCATCAATCGCCCAAAATATCTTCAAGGAAGAGAAGAAGGCTGAGTTAAAATATATGGTCTCTCTCTAGTCTTTCTACTTAATTTATTTTAATAAGCTTAGCTGTACAATTAATTGTTGCCTAATTTAATTTGAAATATCAACGACTTAGTCACTAGAGATTGCCGGAAACAATTAAGTAGTAAAATTAAATATTGGTGTTTAGATAGATGTGAGGATTTGTTAGGATCACTAATTTTATATATATATATATATAAATAATATAGCTTGCTGAGATAGATTTTGTTAGAGTTTAGTTTGACATAGTTAAACGAGTAGAAACGATCCTGACTTATTAGCTGGAAAGAAACTTCCTTACACAGCTAGTCATTTTGGGATAGACCTCGGCCCAAGTTTATACATAATATAAGTATAATCAAAATTTTATATGTAATCATATATTTTAGATATTCTTAATTTGAAAAATAAAAAACCAGAATGCTCAACTATACGATGAAAATATGAAATTTAAACCCTCTATCTTTTTTAGATTTATTAATGATTTTTAGATTTTTCCCTTATTGTTGGACTTTTTAACTAATATTTTGCAAACCAACAGTAGTATCTGTGAACCCTAAACTAACACAACTTGGAACTAAATATATTCTTCCCTCACAATAGCTGAGATCCTAGAAGACTAGTTTGTTCCACCTTATTCTTGCTCTCCTCCTGTTCCTTTGGCTTTTGCTTCACTGTTTTTTATTTTTTATTTCTTATTTTTTATATTTTTGTCACTTTCTTGTACCTACACCTTTTGTTTTTAGTTACGTTATTAGTAAAAGCCATGTACTCAACGATTATAACTTTAGTCAACCAAACCGATCCTTAGCTGGAATAGATTGCGCTTTGAGTCAACTTCGAGTTATGACGGATAAAAATATAATCAATTTCAATATGTTTTGTTCTGCCATTAGTGACCCGATTTGCTGCATTGTAATATGGGCTACCGTTATCACGCCAAAGAAGAGATGGAGTAGATATTAAGGCTTCTATCCCTATGCATAACTCGAGCAACAAGGAAATTTCTTATGCAATGGAAGCTAACGCTAGATATTCCCCCTCTGCACTTGATCTAGACAGCGTGACCGGTTTCTTTGAAGTCCTAGATACAAGATTGTCACCAATCAAAAGGCAAAAACTTGTAGCATGCAGACTTTCTATAATAAGAGCAACTAGCCCAATGAGCCTCAAGTTTGAATTTTTGAAGTGGCTAAAGAGTAACTCTGCGTGGTTAAGAAGTAGAAAGGCTAGTAAAGTGTCATCCTGTCAACCCCCCGCGTGAAGAACACGATCGATGAATTTTAAAGAATCTCAAGCCAACTCGGTCTTAAGTAATGCTAACGATGCGCCATCAGAAGTCTGCATCACATGTCTGATCCGACGTGTGATGCCTTATGTGGCATCCACGTCAGAGCCCGTGAGAAACCCGAACATTCGGTTTCTGGTTTTCTCGGCCGGGAGGGAGGGCGGAGGCGGGAGGGAGGCGGAGGCGGGAGGGAGGCCGGAACGGGAGGGGGGCCGGAGCGGGAGGGAGGCCGAACGGAGCGAGGCCGGGCGGGAGGGAGGCCGGAACAGGAGGAGGCCGAGCTGAGGGTGGCCGATCCAGCGGTGGGAGGCCGAGCTCATGCAGCGCCCGCCTCCCACCCGCGGAGGGAGGCCGAGCTCAGCCATGGCTGCCGCCTCCCACCCGCGGGAGGGAGGCCGAGATCCATGGCCGCCTCCCACCCGCGGGAGGGAGGCCGAGATCCGTGGCGGCCGCCCCACCCGCGGGAGGGAGGCCGAGATCCGCATGCCTCCCCCACCACCGCGGGAGGGAGGCCGAGCTCCCATGCTGCCGCCTCCCACCCGCGGGAGGGAGGTCGAGCTCCCAGCCCCCTGCCGAGATGGAGGGAGGAGAGGAGGCCGTGGGAGGCTCGGCCCTCCTCCTCCGGCCTCCCGCCGGGAGGCCGAGCTCCATGACCCGGCCCCGCATGCGGGAGAAGGAGGCCGTGGGAGGCTCGGCCCCTCCTCCCGCTCCGCCTCGCGAGTAGAGGCCGAGCTCCCGCTGCCCCGCCGAGAGGGAGGGAGGCGAGCTCCAGCAAGCCCAGCCCGCGCCCGGCCAAGAGGGGAGGGGCGGCGAGAGGGGAGGGGCGGCTAGGCAGGCGGGCGGCGGAGTGGGGAGGGGAGGGCGGGAACTCGAGAGTGGGAGGGGCGAGAGGCGGGAAGCGAGAGGCGGGAGGACGAGAGAGTGGCGGGCGACGAATGGAAAACCGGAAACCTAAAGTTTCGGTTTTCGATTCTCACGTGGAAGCCACATAGGGCATCCACGTCGAGATCAGACGCTAACGGTGCCGCTGATGCAACGCACCGTTAGCATTATTCATGGGGAGAGCTGATAAAGCATTATTTTTATTTCTTCTTTTATCTCTATATTTTATAGTATTTTATAGCTTTTAAAGCGCCACTGGGTGGCCAGGCTCGCCCCATTGGCTCGCCAACTCCCGCATGCCTGAGATAGGTGTTAGGATCAGCTTTATGGGGATCTAGCGTCCTAGGCTATAGGAAAGCGTCTGCGCTTGCAACCCAACACAGTGCTCAAGGGCATTCTCGTACATGCCCCTCGTGCCTTAAACGTGCTCTAGTTTGGCGTGGCACTCGACAATAAGAGTGTTTAGGCGCTCATGGTGCTTGATCCATGGGCGTTTCTAACCTAATGAAACATCAACCACCAAAACAATTTTGAGAAATCGAAATTTACCTCCGACCATGGATTCAAGCTTCTGAGTGATCCTTAGGTGCTTCCAAGCTCTCGATATTTTTAAGAGTCTAGGGACCAAAGAACAGTATTTATAGACATCATTCGACCGTTACAAATAATTTTATGTTGAAATCATTACTACAAAATGATTTAAAATTTAATGAAAATAAATTTATATATTTTGAATTTTAAACATTACGTTGTTTCTCAACGTTTTCATAATGAAAAATGTTTTAGAATTAGATGACTCCTAATTTTTGGTGAATACTTAGCTGCCATGAGACACCTATTCTCGCTCTAATCAAAACGTTGTTGCTAGTTGCGAAAATTAAGAATCACAACTGATTTGAAACTTCGTGGGATTGAAATTCACCGTCTCACCGTCTCCATCGTCTTGAGCACGTGAAGGAAAGGAAGGTATGGGTCACATCTCAAATTCACGCTAAACCTGGTTTGGCGGGAACAACCTCGATACATTGCTAGAAAAGTCCATTCCGCCAACGCACCCCGTCGGCGCGGAATGAGAATCAGCCGGTGGACCTGAGCCATCGTTGGCGATTCTACGAATTATGAAACCCCGTCGGCGTAATGTTGGGCCTGATTTTAAGCCCAATAATAGTGGACTCGTCCGCCCATATGTCTCGACGACGCATAATTTCAATTTTTCCTACCGCTACATGTATGTAACGCCTAAAAATTAATAGCTTTTTCTCCCGCGATTTCCCCTTCTTTGCCCGTGTGTTCTCTCATTTTCCGCCTCCTTGCTCTCCGCGAACTTTTCCGACCGACGGGCTCCAAAAACCTCCAGCAAGCTTTGTATTCAAGCGAAATTAAAGCATCTTTTGTGCTCCTCTCTTTGAAAACCTTCGAAAATCTTTCATGCGACCTTTGGCTGGTCTTCTCCTACTGGCTGTTGGTTCGTTGGTTGGTCTTCTCCTCTCTTGGGCCAGCGGCTCTTGGTCCGTTTTTATGTGTATTTTTCCTTCCTCGTCTGAATTTTCATACTTGGGCCGAGACTCACTCGAACAAGGTATTACTTCCCTTTCGATTACGTAATGCCTTTTTTCGATTCGTCTCTTTAGCTCCCGTGCCCTCGTTTTTTCTTTGGAAACGTGGGAATTTGAGTTTGGGAGCTTGAAGGAGGGATTTTTGTTGTTGATGTTGATGTTGTAATCATGCATTTTTTGTAAATTGGTTGATGTGCCAGTCCTATTGGTTTGTCTGTTTTGTTGTTGATGTTTTGTTGCTGATTTTGAACTGCTTCACACTGTGAACATTTTTCCATTCCTTATAAATGTTTGATGGATGTAATGTAGCCTTATTTTGGTTTAGCTCTCTCTAGTTCTCTCTCTCTCTCTCTCTCTCTCTCTCTCTCTCTCTCCCTTTCCCTCTCTCTCGGTTTTCTCTCTCTCTCTCTCTCTCTCTCTCTCTCAGTTTTCTCTCCAGTGAAAACAATCTCTCTCTGAAATTGCCACTCTCTAATTCTCACTCCCTCTCTCTCTATCTCTCGGTTTTTCTCTAGTTAAAACTCTCTGTGTCTCACTCTCTCACTCAAAATCATTTTCACTCTCTAATTCTCTCTTTCTCTCGACTTCCTCTCTATCTCTAGGTTTTTCTCTCCTTGGTTTTCTCCGATTCTCTCCTCCTCTCTCAATTTGTCTCGAGAATATTTTCCTGTAATTCTCTCTTTGATTCCTCTCTCTCTCTCTCTCTCTTTCTCTCGGGTTTCTCTCTCTCTTTCTCTCGGGTTTCTCTCCCTCTTTCTCTCGGGTTTCTCTCCCTCTTTCTCTCTCTCAGCTTTCTCTCTACTTACGAAACTATTTCTATCTATCTCTGAAATTCGTTTTCACTCTCTAATTCTCACTCGCTCTCTCTCTATCTCTCGCCTTGTTCTCTAGTTAAAACTCTCTCTGCCTCACTCTCTCAAAATCATTTCACTCTCTAATTCTCTCTTTCTCTCGACTTCCTCTTTATCTCTAGGTTTTCTCTCCCTTGGTTTTCTCTCCCGATTCTCTCTCGTCCCTCTCTCTCAATTTGTCTCGTAATCCTTTTCCTGTAATTCTCTCTCTAAATTCCTCTCTCTCTCTGTCTCTCTCTGTCTCTCTCTCGGTTTTCTCTCCCTCTCTCTCTCTCTCAGCTTTCTCTCTACTTATGACACTATTTCTATCTCTCTCTGAATGAGTTTTCACTCTCTAATTCTAACTCCCTCTTTCTCTATCTCTCGCTTTTTCTCTAGTTAAAACTCTCTCATCTCACTCTCTCTCAAAATCATTTTCACTCTCTAATTCTCTCTCCTTTCCCTCTCTCTCTCAAAAAATTTGTTTCACTCTCTTATCTTTTCTCTTATCTTTCTCTCTCTCGACTTCCTCACTATCTCTCTCGGTTTTCTCTTTCTCTCGTGATTCTCTTCGATTAAAACTATTTGTAGTGTGCATTCTCCTTCAAACTATTATAAAATTTTCAGATTAAAGTATTTATTCCATAGAGAGAATTATATTTCCTATATTTTTAATTATTTTAATGAAGTCTCATTTCTGATTATCTTAATAATCTCTCAGGTTTGTCTTATCTTTTTCTCTTATATTTCTCTCTTTCTCTCTGACTTCCTTTCTATCTCTTGGTTTTTCTCTCCCTTGGTTTTCTCTAAGTCTCTCTGTCCCTCTCTCTCAATTTGTCTCAGAATCTTTCTCTGTAATTCTCTCTCTCTGAATTCCTCTCTCTCTCTCTCTCTCTCTCTCTCTCTCTCTCTCTCTCTCTCCTCTCCCCCTCTCTATCTCTCTCTCAGCTTTCTCTCTACTTAAAACACTTTTCTATCTCTCTCAAACTCGTTTTCACTCTTGTTTTCACTCTTGTTTTCACTCTCTAATTCTCTCTCCCTCTATCTCTCTCTCATTGTTTTCTCTAGTTAAAACTCTCTCTCTCTCTAATTCTCTCTCTGAATTCCACTCTCCGTTTTCTCTCTAATTTTCTCTCTCAGTTTCTCTCTGAATTAGCATTCTTGTCCACATGGCTACATACTTTAACTGTCTTTGTGTGGTAAGTGTCCATGAGAGTGTGCACTCAAGGTAATTGAAGTTATCGTCTATATTTGTATGTAGCTAGATACCTGAACTGATCTTCCAGTCTTCTTTATGATCTCGAGGAGCCTAGATTGTTTGCTTTACTGTTTTTACGAAATTCAAATTCAGAAAACCATTAGTTTTTTCCAATTAAACTTTCTCCTTCTTAATCAGTAAAGTCATACATCTTCTCAATTTCTATTCTTTCGTTTGGCTTCTCATTCTTTGAGTAGTTTCCATGAATTACTCTCTCTCTCTCTCTCTCTCTCTCTCTCTTTCTCTCTCTTGCTGAGGTACTGTCGTCCTAGATGCCATTTACGTGAATTGAAATTCTGGATTGTTTTTCTCATTTGTAGGAAAAAAGGACGGTGGCTGGTCATTGGGGGAGGTTGCTTCTAATACAAATAACTTAACTGATTTCCTTTTGCATTTATAACTCCTTTCTGGTTGCTGTCCAAGTTCTCTAGTTTTTGTTATAGACAGGCAAACACCTTATCACTTGCAAGTACAAAGAGGTTTTTTGATTAAAAAAAAAAACAATTTAGTGATTCTTATAATTGATCTTTGTCGCAGTGATAATGAGATACTGCTGCCTTCAGAGCTTTCATTGGGGGCGTGTTATTTGCGCTTGAAAAAGTTACTCCTTGGTAAGTAATTACTCTTTTTCAATTTGGAATCGGCTTCAAATTATTGATATATGTATCAAGAGTTCTGCATTATGTTATAACTCTTAACTTGTAGTTGAAGACAACTTGTAAATGCTTATGTATATGTATTCAATGGTTGAATCAAATAATTCCTAGAGGGTTTTTTCCCACCATACAAAAGGTGGTTATACCATGGAGAACAACCACAAAATCACTCCGACACTAATGTGCTGACTGGTCATGGTGAAGAGATTGCAAGGATGTTGAGTGATGCTTTCATGCAAAATGTGGAAGAAGACAACATGGAGCATGAAGTTGATGATGCAGGAGAACAGAGATTTCAACAGTTACTGGAAGAGGCGAAGAAACCACTATATGGAGGATGTGAAAAATACTACCAATTTTCTTTCATGGTGCATTCATTCCAATTAAAGTGTTTGAACAGATGGAGCAATAAATCATTTTCAGATGTCGTCTCCCTTCTTAAAGATGCTCTTCCCCTGGATAATTTGCTTCCACGAAGTTGGTATGAGTCAAAGAAAATTATGGCAGACGTGGGATTGAGTTACGATAAAATTCATGCATGTCCGAACAACTATGTATTATACAGAAATGATTTCAGAGATCTGGATAAGTGTCCATGATGTGGATCCTCAAGATGATCAGTCAAAAAAAAAGGGAGACATCAGACTGCTTCAAGGCTTGCAAAGGTGCTTAGACATTTTCCTTGGTTCCAAGATTGCAAGGTTTTTATGTCCAACAAAACATCCAAGTTGATGACATGGCATAATTCGCTACCACTCAGAATCGAAGAGGAAGAGATGATTCACCCTAGAGATTTAGCACATGGATGCACTTTGACAAAGTTGAATCCATCATTTGTTCCGATCATCGAAACATTAAATTGGGTCTTGCAAGTAACGGTTTCAACCTGCTTTAGTTTGGAACAGGTCAAACCACAATACATGGCCAAGAACCATTACTATTTACAGACCTTCCTCGAGAACGATATTGACGTATACTTATAGCCGTTGATTGATGAGTTAAAAATTTTATGGGAATCAGGCGTGAGGACTTACGATTCACTTATGAAGTCATTCTTTTAAATGTGTGTAGCATTGATGTAGACCATATCGACTTTCCCCGCATATGGCATGTTATCTGGGCCGAGTACGAAGGGTACAAAGCATGTCCCACTTGTCACGTGAACACCAGCTTCTTCATATCTTCTCCACAATCGAAATGTGTTTACATGTGGCACCAAGGTTTCTACCAAATGATCACCGATGGCGGGCGGTGATAAGAGGTCGTTTGATGGGACCGAGGAACTTGATGGAGTCCCCAAGACCTCCCTTCCCCCCCCCCCCCCCCCTTCTCCTCCCTCCCTTATCCGGGAGGACATTATGAATTGTTTGGTAGGACATGAACATGCTGTGTTTGGGAAGGGAAAGATGTTCGGACAAAGGCCAACACTTTGCCTCGAAGGATGGAAGAAGATGAGTGTATTCTTTAAACTTCCTTCTCAGCAGTCTCTACTCATGGTTCATCCGAGTATACACCTAGCAACGGAGGTCGATTAAGGGGCGATGTAGTAGTATGATGGATGCACCCAATTGTACATCACTTGCTAACACTAAAGAATTACATCCATAATGATATCGGCCGGAGGGCTCCATTGTAGAAGGATATTTGATGGAAGAAGTAACTAATTTTTGTGCACGTTATGTCGAGGGGATGGAATCCAAGATTACTAGACCGGTAAGGTATGAACCAGGACCTTTAGGGACAACATGTTCTCATATGCTCACCGCTAATGACGTGTACCAGCTCCACCGGTTTTTACTATTCAACACTCCGGAGGCTCGTCCGCACCTCTTGTAAGTACTTCCAGTCTTTTCACTATATATTATATAGAAACAACCCATATACCACGTATTAATTAATTTATTTCCTTTGATTGTAGGGAGCTTAGAGAGAACTTGAGAGGATTACACCACCAATGGACCGATCATTGCATACAGATAGAGCAATATAACCATTTTGTACAATGGTTTAGATCACAAGTGATGTTCTAAATAAGATAAATCATCTCCTCTGTTGACACCTAAGGTGTTCATTCTTTAAATTGTGTAGGTGATAAATTTACCACAGGAGGGCGATGAGATAGAAGATTTACAATATCTTGCGCGTGGCCCCAATTGCAAAACTAAGTCTTATAAGGGTTTTTTTAGGAATGGTTATAAGTTTGAGACTAAAGCAAGTTGATAAGTTTTGGACCACTCAAAATAGTGGCATTGCCAAGTCTTATGGTGTTCTGCAAATGGTACTCGAGGTCTACGTTGGGCCATGGATTCCCATTAGCATATTTAAGTGCAGATGGTTCGATATGAAGAAGGGCACTGGTCGTGTAATTGAAGGACTTGATTACACGTTAGTAAATTCATCAAAGCACACATATGAAGACGAACCCTTCATCTATCCATCTCAAGCTCAACAAATATTTTATTTAAAAGACCCTATTGATCCATCTTGGAGTGTTGAGTGTCGTTGGAGACCTCGGGACACATATGACATCCCTCTGGTTAACGTCAATGTAAGGGCCGAAGAAGATGAGGCCTTGTTTTTGGCACAAGACCTAGGGGTTGGAGACGTGACCGAGTTTAACCATGCTGATGATGTTTTGTAGGTGCGAACTGACCTGGGTCCACGAATAAGAATTGATCCTATAGACTTGAATGTAACACAACGTAAGTTTGATGGATTACAATTATTGTAGTGTTGACTATAACAGGTAATTTTATTTATTTTTTGAAAATAGCCGACAATCCCCGTTTCTTTAAATTTGCAGGGTAAACATGCCACCTAAGAAGCATCCCATTGACTCGTCATCACCACATCGGGAAGGGTCAAATGTCGATGTATTTGGCCAGCCCGGATAACACCAATCCCAAGTCCGACTCGGCCAGCCCGGGCAACACCTGTCTCGACTCTGACTCCACCAGCTCCGGCTCCGGCTACACTAGCATTGTCATCATAGGTGCCTGACATAAATATCAACAAAAAATAGAATCTATTTTTTTGCAGTTATGTTATCTAATTTTAGGTCTTTCAAATTATAGCTGAGTGTATGCATAAGTTTAGAGAGCTCTTTCCGGAATACGATTCCCCTGAGAGCCACTCTTCTGGTAAACTTGTAGTATTTTAGTTAATTACAGTGTGTTATATATATAGCATTCTAACTTGCAATTTGGCAGGCCCGATTCCCATGGAAGAAATGGAAACACAAAGACCCAAATAGGCAGATACAGAAGATGCTGATGAGCCACCACAACAGTGCGTGAAGCGGAAAGTTAAAGCGTCTTCGTTTCTGCCAGATAAGCCTAGATGATAAAAATCAAAGATGGTCAGATGGTTTATGAAAGACAGGGTTCATTGTCCTTTCTCATGGGGAAAGTTGTTCAGACAGACCAATACTTTTCGTTGCATCTCCAGTGGCGTGACTATCCCTCCAATGAGCTGCATACTTGGTTTAATGTTATCAAAGTAAGTCATGTTTGTTAATGTTTTATTTTTAAATGGTTACATTTAAACAAAGTTGTTTTTTTGCCAGAAAAGTATAACTTTGTGAATGAGGAGGGTGCTGCAATCATAGAGCAAGTGACCATGGAGGCAATCAAGCGGTTAGCTTGGAAAATCATCGACACAACATAGCCGCATATAGGAAAGAGCACTATGATGGGAAGACTGCAAAACAGCTTAAGACTTGTCCCATAGATGGTATGAGCCAAGAAGATTGGGTTCTCCTCGTTAAATATTGGTACAATGTTAAGAAATTGCGTATCGATGAGCAAAATAGTCTTAATCGACAGAAGTTGAAGACAACACATACCCTTGGGTCGAAGTCTCTTCCCCGATTCTTAGAAAAATAGATACATATCTTACTAGTTTGAACTAAACTGACTTTTCATTTTCAGCCTAGAATACTTAGAATAGACATTAATTACAGCAGACGGCCGATCCTCGATGGCTACACCTTCCCGATGGCATACCTCAAAGCTCACCAGAGGAAGGATGGGACTTATCTAGATGAAATAACAACTGAACATTGTGTTGAACTATGATCAGCCTTGATTATTATTTAAATTTATTATTTTCTTGTGTAGGAAACATTTCGTCAACAAGCTCTTGAAAATAATGTCACTACCTCGAAAAAAGCCGCCGGCCGAATGGTTCGCTGATGCACATTCTGACGACGTTGTCTTACCTGTCGTCAGGAATGTCCGCCAACGGGTATTCGTGCTCCGCCCGCGCCTTTTGGCCGCTGGTGGACTGAGGTTTTTTACCAGTGATATGTGGGTGATACTGCTACAATACTCTTTAGGTACAATAACCACAAGTACCAAGAAACAAATATTCTGCTTGGCGCTTGCGTTGGGATATTAAATAAATGTGATTCTGCCTTCAATTTTCCTTCTCCTCATTTAAATATATTGGGGCTCATAAACGAGCTCGTGAAAAAGTTTTATCTAATATCTATAGAATTAGTTAACACAATTTTTGGCTGTAGCTGATCATGTTAATTGCGACATTCTTATGTGTAATAAGAAGATAGGGGAGGTCTTGTCCTTTTCCAGGCCAAAAAAAAAAAAAAAAATGAATCTGTTAACTGTTTCTTGATCTCTTGCTTGGAGTGCTCTTGTAATTGTACGATTCACCGAGCTAAGCTACTATCTTATGCAAGTTTAACTAATATATGTGATATGTAGGTGATTTGTACCTAGCTAGCTCACAGATTATCTCTACACGAATTAGGTTTGTGGAAGGCATGAGATAGCTTTTTGTCAACTAAATTGACCTCAAAGAACCAAGAGAAGTGAATAACTCAGAGGTTTAATCACCAACAAAGGACTGAACTTTATTTCCTCAAAAACCACATTAAATACGGATTTATAGTGTAATTTCTTGCTCCATAAAACCCTAATTTGATGAGGCTTTTAAAAGACTTGTTTGGCTAATTAATTATAAAAATGAAACCCCAATTCAATACTACATATATGTATGGGTTTTATTTAACTCAAATTCGGATCAAAAGACAAAGAATAACCTAAATAAACAACACATAGTCTTGAACCACGAAATTAATCTAGAATTAATCATAGATTCGTTATTTCATCCACTTCTCCAGCTTGAATAATGCATTTGAATGGTTGCGCATTGTCTTGTAACGAACTTGTCATGTACAAGTCCAGCTCTTTCCGTTGAATTAGCCTCAAAATCCAATTGTTGAATGCTTCCATGAACTTCTTGGCTGGGGTTCGTGTGATCGGTCCAACAGAAATGTCAAGCTATCCTGCATTCCCATCAGTAGGGGCGTAAATTTTACTAGATTACCCAATTTTATTTGTCGATTATTAAGCATGAAGTGGAAGGAAAAATTGTTACTCGAACAACGAGTATTTTATCCATTTACAGAATTGCTGGTTAATAAATATAATGAAAATCAGAAATCTTATTTTGTACCCATTTTCTGGTTTACTAAGTTAGAGAATATGCTTGTCCCAAGTATACTAATTCCCAATAAATTAAGATGACATATGAGTCAAATTTTTTAATATCATGATTTAATATTTAAAATTATTTTGTATTGTATTAATTCTTTTGTTGCATAACTGTTTTTAAGCATCTACGCATTTAAGAGAGATAAATTATGCTCAAATATTTTTTTTAAAAACGTATAATTTATTTCTTAAAATTTCAGTTATTATTAGATTAACAGTTCAAAAGTCTGATAAATAAATAATTAAATATTTAACGGAATAAATAATTGATATACTGTTTTATATTGTATATCACTACACCAAATATTATAAGGGTGGAATGGAATACTTATTTTGTTTCTTTCATATACTATTTACACACCTAGTTAGAAGCAAAATTATTGTAGTTATTTAACTAAGTTTGTAGAAGTATTTTGAAAAATGTTAGAAGAAAATTGTAGTATGATATCAATTATCAACTTAAAAATATATTTTAATACTTAAACTTATATTAAATTTAAGCACACAATGAATCACAGAGATACTCTTCAGCCAGTACAGAATTTTCAACTTCAGGCTGATTGCCGGGGCTGCCCTGATACAGAAAGTCTACAACAGGTTTTTTCGGTTATTGGTGACAATCTTGTATCTTGAAGTTCCAAGAAACAGGCTAGAGTGTTTAGATCTAGTGCAAAGCTGAATATCAAGCGTTAGCTTCCACCACTTCTTAGCCGTGATAACCATAACCCAACTTACATTGCAGCAAATCGGGTCTTTCATGGCAGAACAATAGATATTGAAATTTATTATAATTTTTATCGGTCATCAAAGTGCAATACATTCCAACAAAGAATCAGTTGACCTGCTTAAGTTATAATAGGTGAGTACATGGCTTTTACTATTGCTGGAACAACTGAAACAAAAATGTTGGTACAAGCTAGAAAGTGAAAAAAGCAATGACGCAAAAGCCAAAGAAGAGAAGGAGAGAAGGAATAAAGATCTAGGAACAAACTAGTCTTCTAGGGTCTCAGCTGTTGTGAAGGAAGAATATATTTTGTCCCATGCAAGCTGTGCTAGTTTAGTTTTCACATATACTACAATTGATTTCAATTCTTTGATTATGATTACAATCTAATTCAACATGGACTGCTTATGCCGACGGTCTTTGATATTTTTGTTGATGAAATTGCTCTCGCGACATATCAAAGAAGTTCACGTATGTAGAAGTAAAACATGTTACTCTCTAACTCATATTTGAAAAATGCATGTGGTGCTCAACGGAAGTGGATACGGCCTCCCAAAAGAAAGTCTCAGAAACAATCTCAAGGATTTGTATCCACATGGATTGCCGCATCGCAGTCCAGACCAGAATTTACAGATTAACTCTCCTCTACCTTTCCAAGGTTCATAAATCATTACTCTTGGTGGTATATATATTTACATTAAGCAGTAAGTCAATCCCCTAATTAATATTGGACTTGGTAGAGATCGAGACCTTCAATGTGGTGAGGAAAACATACTTGAAGCTATGGCTTGCCTGGAAACGTTGTGGAGAAGCGATCCTGATGAAGAAAATGTAAGAAATGTTTAAGTTAATTCACGAATTTCTAACATTAACATGTTTCTAATCTACATGAAACATGAAATAAAAATATAAATTATGGAAAAAATATATAAATACCTTTTTCCATCTTCGAAATTGCAGCAGAATATCTGGTTCTTCTAAGCTCTAATTTTTCAGGTAATTGAGTTTAGGGACCAGGTGTGGTTTTTTTAAAACGTTACCATAGTGATTTTAAATCTAATCAATTTAGAATTAAAACCAATTAACATTTATGCATCATAGATAGGAAAACGTTTTTATAAATTAATTAAAAACTTATTATATTATTAATACGTTTTGTAAAACGTTTTTCATAAGTAACAACGTTACATGCTCCCACTTGATGCATAAGTCATACCTTCAATATGAAACAAAACACATGAATCATAGAGATATGACCTCTAAATACGAGTAATATCTACTATACATTACTATGAATTTTGCTTCTGAAGTTCCTAATGTGGTAGCAAAATTCATTTATAACACAAACAACTACGATTATTATCCTTCACGGATTTTTTTAAAGTTCATTTTTTGGACATTGATCCAAGCTGAATTTATTTCCCTTCACAATGGGTGAAACACTAGGTAAACATTCCTTCATCCGTAATCTCTCCAAAACTTTGTTAATATAGGTTTCTTGTGACAGTCTTAAGACACAACGAGGTTTGTCTCTATGGATCTTAATGCCAATGATATAAGATGTTTCACCCATATCTTTCATAGCAAAGTTTTGAGAGAGAAAAAATGTCACCTCATGTAGCATACCCTTATCATTGGTTGCAAGTAAAATATCATCCACATATAAAATAAAAAAACAAATTTTACTCCCTCTAACCTTCTGGTATGTATATTGAACCATGGGATTTTCAACAAAACCGAATGAAGAAATTACACCATGGAATTTTAAATACCATTGCTGTGAAGCTTGTTTCAAATCGTATATGGATTTCTTAAGTTTGCAAACCAAATTGTCACCATCAATAGATGAAAAACCTTCTGGTTTTTTCATATGAACCTCTTCTTTAGATCACCGTTAAGGAATGCAGTTTTCACATCCATTTGTGGTAACTCAAGGTTAAAATGAGCAACTAATGCCAAAATAATTCGAAGAGAATATTTCTTAGATACAGGAGAAAAAATCTGTATGTAGTCGATTCCTTCTTTTCGAGTGAACCCCTTAGGATCAAGTCTCGATTTGTATCTCTCAATGTTGCCTAATGAGTCTTTTTTAGTCTTAAAGACCCATTTACAGCCAATGGCTTTCGCCTCATTAGGCAACTCTACAAGGTCCCAAACTCCATTGCTCTTGATAGAATTCATCTCTTCCTTCATGGCATCATACCATAAATTTGACTGTGTACAACACATAGCTTGTGAAAACGTTTTAGGATCATTTTCGGCTCCTAATTCAGATTTTTATAAATACACAACATAATCACTAGGAATAGATGGTCGACGTTCTCGAGTATATCGTCTTAATGTTGGACCCTTTTACCTTCTCTTTGAGGAGTTTGTTATTCAATTGGTTGATCAACTTGAGGGTTATCAACAACCTGTGGAACTTGTGTGATTGGTTTTGGAATACTCGATTGAACTTGAGGAGTATTATGAATGATAACCAATCTGTTTGATAATGTGGAAGGTTGAACTTCAGTATGATTATGAGCAGGAATTAAATCCCTAAATGGATCCCTCCCACTGATCATGTCATTTTCAAGAAACTTAGCGTTTCTTGATTCCATAATCGTAGTTGTTAGTGATGGACAATAAAATTTGTAACCCTTAGACCTTTCAGCATAACCAATGAAAAAGCTTTTAATGGTCCTTGGATCAAGCTTCTTTTCTTGTGGGTTATATATTCTTACTTCAGACGGACATCCCTAAACACGTATATATTGCAAACTCGGTTTCCAACCTTTAAAGAGTTCAAAAGGTGTCTTTGAGACTGCTTTGGTTGGAACCCGGTTTAATATGTACGTAGCCATCTTAAGTGCTTCAGTTCACAAGAATTTAGGAAGATTAGAGTCGCTAAGCATACTCTACACCATGTCCATTAGAGTTCGATTTCTTCTTTCTGCAACACCATTTTGGTTCGGAGAACCAGGCATAGTGTATTGAAAGACGGAGTTTTTCCACTCTCTATGTATCTACCATAATATTCACCACGTCTATCAAATCTTACTATTTTTATTTGCTTTCCACATTGGTTTTCAACTTCAGCCTTGAAGGCTTTGAAGGCATCCAATGTTTCAAACTTATTATGAAGCAAATAAACTTTCATATAACGTGAGTAATCATATATAAAGGTGATAAAATATTTGTGACCTAACATATATTAATTTGGACTACATATGTCAGTATGTAAGATTTCTAATAAGGCAGAACTCCTATTAGCACCTTTCTTTGACTTTGTTTATCTGCTTACCCTTTATGCAATCTAAACAAGTCTCAAAATTAGTAAAGGAAGATAACCTAATCTCCGGTGCCATAACATAGAAGAATCTTCTTTAATGTTACACCTCTTAATGCCAGTGTGAAAATGCAATAAACTATTAGTGGCATCAGAATGTAACGAAAGACAGAAAAGACCATTAGACAATATACCATTTCCAACATATTCGGTATTATAATAGAGACTGAAAGATGTGCGTTTAAAAGTAAAGGAATATCCAAAAGGTACAAGTGCAAGTTCCTAGAGAAACTTGGTACATAAAAGGTCCTTTCCAAATTCAAAACATAACCACTACTTAAAGCTAAAGTACAAGTTCCTTTAGCCACCACATATGAGCCCATCTTGTTGTCGGATAAGATGGTCCACTCACTTCCCACTAGCTTCCTTAGGTTTTGCGTACCCTATAAGGAGTTTGTAATGTGAATTATAGATCCAGAGTTAATCCACCAGGTGTTAATATTAACATTAACCATATTAGATTCATAACAAATAAAAGAGGATATAATACCTTTATTCTCAAACCATGTCTTGAATTTTGCACAATCTTTCTTAGCATGTCTCTTTTTATTACAGAAGAAACACTTAGGGTCTTTCTTAATATCAGCTTGACGTGGTATTTACCTTTCCTCTTATGATAAGACTTGGAAGTGCTAGCTTGAGATTTGTCATATTTATGAGCCTTGTTCTTCCCACGAGTTGTAGCCAACATGACACTTTCACCCAATTCAATGAAAACCTCTCCTCTTCTTGAACACACGTAGTCATTAATTCATTGATAAACCATTTATCCTAATGGGTGTTAAGAGATCTTCAAACGTGCACAAGGAAGGACTCTGACATATCTACGTCAAGTTTCTTGAGTTGAGCCGCTACGTCCCGCATTTTCATAATGTGCTCACGTACACTCTTAACGCTTGTGAGACGCAGTGAGGAAAATTTCATTATAAGGGTGTTTGCTTATGCCTTTTCTGAAGTGACAGATTGATCAGTAATGGCTTTAAGCAGATCTTTGACTTTGTCATATTGCTCGACTGAACCTCGAAGACAAGTTGTAATTTTAGTCTTAATGAATATTGATTTAGCCGATTGGACTTTGTCATATTGCTCCAACTTCAGCAGGAGTGCTTTGATCAGTTACAACCAGCCCTTCATCATTTCTTACAGCATAATCCATGTCCATTCACCGTAAATGAAGAATAATACTTTCTTTCCAAACTTTATAATTATCACCAGTAAGTTGAGGAATATCTAGATGAATATCTAAAAGGCTTAAGTTAGAATATGAGGTTGACAAAGCTTAATGTCATGTATTACCAATGTGAAACATTCCCTTAAGTTTGATCTAAGGTCATAAAAATTGCTTGTGGGCTAAATGTTTACTCAAGTAGATCTAAAGTTTCTATATGATAGATATTCCCTTAATGTGTACATTATCTATCCTGAATAATAAAACTACCGAACTACATTCCAATTTATAATCCCTATGGGTAAATTATGAAAATAGTTTGATATTTTATCCTAATCAATTATAAAAAATAATAAAAGTTCCTGTGGGATGAATTTTATCATATAAAGTATAATTAATCACAATTCATTTCTAATTCCTGATGAGATCATTTAGTTTAACTTAATATATTCATTTAGTTAACTAAAGATGTTGTGGCTACTCTCTATTTAACTAAAATTATATTTATATAATCACTAGACATTGTGGGAGATTTTAATGTTCCAAGGTCTACAAAATACCTAAGAACAATTATGCAATAACATGATAGCATTAACCAAGTATACTACCAGGAAAGTCGGGTTCAGCTCAGGCTGATTAAGTGCCAAACTCCTTATACAGAGTAGCGTTCCTAGGGAGACTAGTGTGAACCAGTCTATGTGAAACTTTCTTGGGTCATACGGCTCATGTCAACCACAAAATTGTTTGTGAATGGTTCATAACATAATTGTTCATCTAAAATTATTTATTAAACATGTTATTAATCTTTATGTGCTAAAACTTTATGCACAAATTGTTTCAAAAAACAAAATTGTGCACTAATCTTAAATTTTATGCTCAAATATTAATATGATGAGAATTTAACTAAATTTTACAAATTCTAATAATTTCTAAGCTTAAATGAAATATTAAAATTTGTAAATAAACAATTCTCATAATGAAAATAGGAATTGCATAAAAGTAACCTATATTTCATGCACTTTATATATTTTCATGAATAACATGTTTTTCATTCTTAAAGTATGAAAATTTTATCAACCTATTCATGCTGAACATGAGCACAATAAAACAAATTCATGTAAATCATACTCTAATTTCTCATACATGAATATTATAACAAACATTTCACACTTAAAATGAGTATAAAATTTCATGTAAATCATACTCTAATTTCTAAGACATGAATATTACAACAAACATATCATGTTTTAAATAAGTATAATCAAAATTTCATATAAAATCATACAATAATTTGAGCATAATCAACAAAATTATACAATTATGTGATAAAAAATATTGAAAATATGAAATTCAAAACCACAAACTATTTGAGATTTTTAGACGATTTGTTTGTATTGTTTCTTTTTTTTCACGAATTTTCCCCATTTTTTGTATTTTTATGAATTTTCTGAATTTCTGGAGAAAAATGCACCGTCATGGCGGCCCAGTTTTCCCCCCACGGGTTCAAATAGCAACCAAGGTTCGCCGAAATGGGTTGCCTGGAAGCTCTAAGGGTTACAGCCCAGCTTAAGCTCTCTATCCCAAGCCAATCCAACCGAATACGGTCCGGTTCGTGAATTCGTAAATGAACTGGTACCCTAGCAGAAAAACATTAAATGAATTGGACTGCGAGAGGTCATCATCCCTAACGTCTCACCACCAGAAGCAGAAAAATTGGGGTTTCTCTTAAAATGTAATCACATGACAAAGTTTTGGGGAAAATGTAATTGCATTATACACCTCATGGTTATAAAGGGTATTTGTGGAAAATGTAATCGCATGACAAAGTTTCTCTTAAAATATGTAGGGAAAATGCTAGTTGCACCTATGCGCAAAGTACCTGTCTGATGTACATGATGTAACCCGCCAATCCAAAACACAGTTGCCTAGGGTTTATCCCAATGTTTTAAAAACCGGACCGAGCTGGTCGGTTCGATCGGGTTCAACCGGAACCGGTGCTTTTTGCGGTTTGATTTGCTCTCAAACCGGCTAGGGGTTGAAAACTGGATGACCCGGCCGGTTTTACTGGTTCGACCGGTGAACCGGTGAACCGCCGAAACCGGTTGAACCGGTCTAGTTACTATTGACCCAAAGCAGTTAAAATAAAACTCTAACAAAGAAACCAAATTGATTCTTTTTATATTTACAGCTACTATGGATGAAAAGAAGGATAAAAAGATTGTTAATATAGGTGAAGATGTGGAAAAAGATTTAGTTGGATTCTCAAGAAAATAAATTTTTTTAGAATAATTTTGTTTTTTGGAAGGGTATTTTATTTCTATAATTTAATTATATTTGATTTTAAAGTTAAAAAAACTAATTTTTATAATTTTTAAATTTTTAATGGTTTTTGTATGTTTTAAATTATTTTTTGAATATAGGTAATAGGCTTATAGGTAATAGGAGTTATGTTATGAATTTTTTTAATGACATATAATACATACCTAGTTCAACCACCGGTTCAACCAGTTCGATCACCGGTTTGGTTTTTAAAATATTGGTTTATCCTTTAGAATTTAAGATTTATAAAACAAAAAATATATATATATTTTTTTTGGTTTTCCGTCGTGTACGTTGGATAGGTACTACAACCTTGGTGTAGCTAGCATTACTCAATATGTAGTTGTGGTAAGTCCATATAATTAGCTGTATAATGAAAGGTTACCAATTACCTGCATGCCATGCGTTCAAATTTCAAATCATAATTAATTATTTTCTGGTTAAAACAAAGATTCACGGATAATATTTGCAGGACTTACAAATTAATGCAGATGGCTTGAACGATGCAGTCACGACCACAATTTGTTTTTGCTGACTTCTCAAAGAGGCTCTTTTATGGCAGTGCGGTATCTAATTTAATCCGTATCACCATATTTTTAAAACATTGTTATTTTCATGACAATACTCATAATCAAATTATCAAACAGAAAGAAGCCAAAGAAGTAATTAACAGAGTTTATTTTATTTTTGTTTATTATTTCGATGAAGAACATGAGAAACTAATCCTAACTTTCACACTCAATCCTATTTTCAATCCTTTGTAAAAGCGTCGACCAAATCTAGGGCTACAAAGCAATATTTTCTCAGGAGGTCGTTTATGTTCTTGATTACATTTGGGGGATGAGCCGGAGACCTCTGGAAAGAGTAGTCACAATTTTCCAAGCCCTGAATGCAGCCAGAAACATAACCGGCAGCAAATTCGTACTTGGAATCTTTGAAACTGTCAAGTGCTCTAGCGGTACTACCCACGGGTCCGGTGTCGTAATCGCCGAGGCAGTCATCCAGGATCTTCTTCACCGAGGGGTCCGTCGTCTGTTTCTGCACCTCCAAGACCATGTTTCTGCTTTCCTTTGCCTTCTCGTTGCTTTTAACGATGGAGAGGGAGGTGAGTTGGTTGATATTTTTACCTGGCCGGCTCCTCGGATCCGAGGATAAACTGGTGAAACAGAAATCCGGATCTGTGGCGACCTTGCACACCTCGCGAATCACTTGTAAATCTAAATCTTCTGCTCGGACGATGACCACATTGTTGTTGGAGTAGATGAGGACAACGGCTAAGGCGGCTGCTAAGAACGCGACAGGGATTCCCCGAAAACTCCCCATCATGATCAATTGCCCAGAATCCCTTCTGATCTCAAGGAAGAGAAACGCTTATTCCAAATATATAGTTATTTTCACGTCTTTTCTCTTAGTTTATTTTGGTAAGCTTAGCTGTGTAATTAATGGGTTGCCTTTCAATATATATTTAAAATTTCAACAACTAAAACACCAGAGATTATTCTCGGAAACAATTTGGAAGGAAATTTTGATTAAAAATTATTCCTGGTAACAAGTAGGAAGGAAAATTTGATTAATTATTCCCGGAAACAATTAGGAAGGAAAATTTTATTTTTGTAGATGAGTGAACTTAATTCCGTCAGTCCGCACTTAATTAACTATCATTCCGGGTAAAGTGGAGGTATTGCATCAGTGCTTGTATCCAACATGTTGTTCTTTTCTCTACTAGGAAACGATTAGAAATTTTTTTCTTTTAATGGGTATCTTCTATTTTAGCTAAAAACTTGGGGACTATGTAGGAACCGTAAATATCAATGTTTTAAAAAGCCAATAGGTACTTGAACCGCCAAAACATCAGATTTTAGTTGAACCGGTTCAATCGGGTTCAACTGCCGATTGAACCGGGTGAATGAGAGGTGAATACCTGGAATATTTAGGGGGTGAATATCCTGTCTTTAGGGTTTTAAGCCCATTTTTTGGGGCCAATGGTAACCTGACCGATTAAACTAATTGGGTTGGTTCAACTGAGAACAGGGCGGATCATGGCGGATCATCCGCTTTTTACCTCTCCCGGTAATCATATAAACAGAATTGTTTGCAACACTATTTCTGGTTGAACATGGTTGAACTGGCCGGGTTGGTATGACTTTAAAACATTGGTAATTATTGTTAAACAACATTTTCTTTTAATGGGTATCATCTATCTTAGCTAAAAAATTTTAAAAACTTTTTTTATTTTTGAGTTGTGTATTTAGTTACCCATGCATGGCAATGTTTTAAAAACCGAACTGGCCAACGGAGAGATAATCTGGTTCTGGTGTAAGTGGTTAGAGCGGGTTGAACCACTAGCTCAACCGGTTAGTGTTGCACGTTAATTTCATGTAATTGTGGGGATAGGCGTACTGGCAAATTTTACTGTGAGGGTTTAGAGCATGATGTGACATACCCATAGCAGTCCAGGTAAGAAATAAAGTAGGAACTATCTTCCCTATCTATAGGTAAGCGAAAAAACCTAAACCTTATTTGGATTGCCAACTAGGATGCCTGGTGGACAACCACATCAGGATGTAAAATCTCACAGTAAAATATGACAGTACTCAAATCATTTTTCTTCATGAGCGATGATATAAGTACTGCTGCTTTTTACTTCCAAGACTTTACGTCCCAATGTGGCGTCCACATTGCAGTCTAGGTAAGAGATGAACTCAGATATAAAATCTGCAAAATTTTATTTTTTAAATAAAATATTATGTGCCTATTTTATAGATAAAACCTAAACCCTAGATTTTCTCTTACCTAGAACAGTAACTATGCAGCGACATCACGATGTAAAACCTCGAAGTAAACTCAGGATATACTAATATCATCTTTCATTCACCTTTTAACTGATTTTCTGTGAACCGGACCGATTCAACCACAACGGTTCGTGAAAAACCTAATAAACCCGGCGGTTCGAACAATGTTGAGGCCAAAACGTTTCTGGCCTCAACCGACCCGGTAAAGCGACTGATTCCGGTTCAATCGGTTTAGACCGGCAGGTCCGGTTTGGCTTTTAAAACACAAACCCACGATAACTGAATATGGTTAAACAATTTAAACTACAGCTTTCTTATGAAAGTCGATATACTCATAAAAATATTAGAAAATTATCTGAAAATAATAGGATGAAAAGTAAAGAAAAATACTTTTATGTATGACTTTGCACAATTTTTGCATTATTTTATTTTTTATACTTGTTAATTTAAGTTTTTGAAAAAGCCTATTAATAACCATTTTTTTGGGCTCCCATATGACTCCATTAATTAACAAATGTATACTCTATCTTGTATTTTCTCCCATATGTTTTTTTCATCACTACCGTAAATTGAATTGAGCACTAGGTCAATTATTTGCAATAAAACCCGTCTAATCTATCTGGTTCGTTCAGTTTGACTAGGATTTGGGATTAGTTGTAAATTGTCTAACCTAGGAGAGAAAATCAAAGTGAAAATGTTTGAACTAATGTTGTAAAAACCCAACAGGCTGTCGAACCTGTAATAAGTCGGTTCTTGTCGAACCTGTTAGAGTGGGTTGGACCATTGATTCAACCGGTGAAGGTTATATTGTTAATATTTTAAAAAATGATTCAGAATAAGTCACTGAAAAGCTTTAATATTCTCTAGATAGGTTCTCGCTCATAAGAGTAAGGTGTTTGAGACATGTTTTGGGTTTGAAACCCGCCTTTAATATTGAAATTTTTTTCCTCCTTTCCTCTTTTCAAGGGTATTTCAGTAAACCAGACCGGATCCAACTAGACTGATTTCCAATTGGACCAACCAACCCGTTAGGTGGACCCGATTTTGATGCAAAACAGGTTATGACCTTAAATCAAAGGGGAAAAGGTTCCTGACCCAGTTCAACGGCAGGTTTGGTCTGGTATTTAAAACTCTGGCTGAACCAAATTAAACTGATTAACTTGATCCAACGACAACATCTTTTTGTTCGGCGCCCAATGCCTAACTCATGTTTTTTTAAAAATTTTATTAAGTGTACGCTAAATTTGGACTTTTCAGAGTTATTTGTAATCTTTTGTTAAGATATTTAGTTAGTAGGTGCCCCAGATAGGATTTGTTACTTTTGTATAGCTAAAAATGGCTCTAGTTGAAGGCCAATAAGTATGACAAGCATTGAAGCATATTCTGGAGAGAGATAACATTGTCCAGTGCCCACTGACATGTCTGTCCAATATCCTTTCCAAATCTTTTCTTTCCATTAATATAAAAGGACCGCAATAATTTAATGATATATATTAATATGAATCAGTGTTTTAAAAACCTGAGAGGACCGGCTGGCCCGACCCAGTTCAACCAGAACTTGGGCGTATTCTTGTTCTGTCGAAGCTCATAACCGGTTTGCCCCAAAACCATTTCTAGCCGGTGGGTTCATCCGATCTGATAGTAAATCAGTCCGGTTGGACCCGGTCTGGTAGTAAATCAATCCAGTTGGGCCCGGTCTGGTAGTAAATCAGTTTGGTTGGACTCGGCTGGTTTAATGAAAAATATTTAAAAAGAGTAAAAGGAGGAAAAATTTCACTTTTGGAGGCAGGATTCGATCCTTAGATCGTCTCAAACACCTTAATCTTAATAGCAACAACATAACCAATGGATATCAAAACTTTTTTTGTATCTTTTTATGAATATTTCTAAAATATTTAGAATATAACCTTCACAACCCGGTCTATCCGATTTGACCAAAATCGGACATATTACCGTTTGACGATCGGGTCGGTTTTTAAAACATTGGTATAAAATTTTATTAATTAATTTAATTTATGTAACCTCATCAATAATTATATGCACTACTATATCATACACATGTTTAAAACAATTAAACAGCCTGGAAATACCAAAAAGAGTATTAAGTTATTCTTATAAATAGTTTTCTCCAATATTCATACGTGTTAACTATATTTTTAATTATTTTTATAATTATTTTGATTTTTAATTTTTAAAAGGATTAAAACTTTAATTTATCCAATTATTTGCTTATTTACTTTACCATCAAGAGTAATTGAATACCCAAGTATAATATTCTTTAAAATTCTTAACTAAAATATATTAGAGTAATGGTATGCGCACCCTCGAGGGTGCCCATTTCGTCCATCCCCCTCTTATGTGGGTATATAGGGGGCAACTCGATTTCTGCACATCAGAGGGGGAGGTGGGCGAAATGTGCATCCTCGAGGGTGCACATATCATTATTTAATATATTATACTTGAAGGTGACAAATATTATTGCAACTAGATAACTCTACTGAACTTGGCTCATTCATTTGGCTTAAACCAACCCCAGGTAATACTGGGTCAAGAATATCCTGTTCAGCACATGATAAGATTACTAAATGTATTCTTGTTTACTTTTTTAAAGTTAAAAAATTTGATAAAAGTAGTTATCCTTAATATATTTATATTGCACCACGTACTTCATTCTTTTATTTATATATATATTAATTGTTGATTACATATTTTACATTTATTTATATTTATTTTAATTTTTGTTTTATTGTTTACAAAGGTTAACGCAACCCGAACAGGCCAGATACTGGTTTAAGATCATCATATTTCAGCTTTTAAGGTGGCTGGGACTTTTTGTGACTCATAAACATTTGTATGTCCCATCATCAATCCCTAGCTTTGATCATTCTTTGCCGGATAACGATCTCCAATGTCAATGTTAATCTAATATATCCTCTAATTTATTGATTTTCTATGACATCAACCATTGATCTTGAGCTAACTGATGATCTTATCTCAGCCATCGATATTGCTTTAACCGACCATCTAAATGGCCTAAATTGCATCTAAATGGCCTAAATTATTTTTCATTATTTACCCACATAGATGATAAATGTGAATATACTTTGGTAGTTTTATCATTCATGAAAAATAATGTACCCATTAAGTGAATGTCAATCATGAAGAGATTCTATATTTAGTTGAGTAAAAATTTAGCCCATAACTCATTTTTATATCATTAGATCTAACTTTAGGTCGTGTTTTATATTGGTAATACATGCTATTATACATCATAGACCTCATCTTCTAACTTAAGTCTTTTGAACTTTATACATAAGCCTAGACATTCCTGAACTTAGGTGATAATTGTAAAATTTCGGAGGAAAAAAGCATAATCCTTCATTTAGGGTGGATGAACATTGATTATGTTAAAAATAAACAAAACACCCTTGTTGAAATCACACTATATGAGTGATACGAGCGATCCAACCGCCTTAGCTGATGTTCATTAAGACTAAAACCACAACTAGCATTCGCGGTTTTGTCAAATAGTATAACAAATTAAAGCTTGTGATTTGCTAAAAGCCAATGATGATTAATTCGTCACTTTGGAAAAAGCATTATTAAACACTTCTTAATGAATTCTTCTTCATTCTGTCTCTCAAGTGTTAAGGATGTGAGCAAACATATTATGCAAATGCGGGATGTAGCAGCTCAACTAATGAAACTTGAGATAGATATGTTAGAGTTCTTTCTTGTGCACTTAATGAACACCTTTCCTTCAAAATATGAGCCTTTTAAAATCTCTTATAAGACACAAGAATAAATAGTGTATTAATATGTTAATGACCCCATGTGTGTAAGAAGAGAACAAACTATAAATGGAGTTGGGAGAAAGTGTCATGCTGGCAACAACCCACGGGAAGAACAAGATTGGTAAAGCTAACAAATCTCAAACCAACACTTCTAAGTCTAAACAGAAAGGAAAAGGTAAAATACCACCTCAAGGTACACAAAGTGTTTCTTCTATAAAAAGGATTGAGCAATTAAAATTCAAGACATGGATTGAGAAGAAAGGTAATCTATCCCCATTTGTCTGCTATGATCTACATTGAAAACTCAGTAGTTTTTATCATCTTTCCACTTAATTTCTTTTGGTAAGCCTGAGCTGTAATCCCACGTTATGCTTATTTAATTTCCAGCTATCTAAACCTGAAATAAAATCACGATCCCTAATAATAATACATATGTGCCTCTTCAAAATGGTTGTATACAAAGATTGTTGATAGACTCGAAAACATTAATTGGATCTAGTTTTAAATTGATCAAGTCCTAAAAGGAATTTTAGGTGGCCTAACGTTTTGGAGAGAAATATTTTTTCAATGTTTCAGTCCATGCATTCATTAAATATTACTACACAATTTTTTTATGAGTATCATCATGTTTGAATAAATTTTTGAAAATATTTATGTTTTTTTGTATCTTCAATCACCCACGTGATGATCTGGTAAAGAGATGTTTATAAACTAAATCATCTTATGATCAAAAGTCAGAATACTCATAAAAATACTAAAATATATAGTTAAAATTAATGCATCCGAATACTAGTGAAAACTACTTCTATGAGTGATTTTAGACTCTTTTTGAATTATTTTTTTTCTTTTGCTCTAGTGGAAAAGATTAAAGCATTTTATCACAAGCTTATCAACAGCCATTCTGTAATCCGACCGTCGCACTTTTCCTAGGCAGTTCCAGGGTCGGATTTTATACGTTTTTTCATTATCTTTGGTTAAACCAGTGCTGACTGTTCTCAGAGCTAAAGAGATTTCCTTGCTCACGGTTGTGTGGGCAGAGAGAAAAGATATCTTTATTTCCGAATACAAGATAGGCACACCCCATGAAGAAGCCCAAAAGAGCCCAAAAGTTTAATCCGGGCTCCTCCCATCCGATGATAAGATGGAGAAACAGATATCCGGGTGCGTAGTTTTCTAGCATACTTATCAAATGTAAACCTGCTGCTAATCACACAACCAGAATTCCTTGAAAGCTCACCATCTTAATCAATCACCCAGAATCTCTTCGAGGACGAGAAGAAGGCTGACTCAAAATTTATAGTCTATCTCTCTAGTCTTTCTACTTAATTAATTATGGTAAAGTCAACTGTATAATTAATGGTTGCCAAATTTTATTCGAAATTTCAATGACTTAGTCACTAGAGATTCCCAAAAACAATTAATCTGGATAATATTGGTGTTAAGATAGATGTGAGGATTAGTTAAGATCACTAATTTAAATATATATACCCCTTCATGTGGCACTATATATAGCACAAGGAGAGAGATTGCAGCAGACTATTTCATAAGGGCAAACCACAGGTAGATAAACAGCTCTAGGAACCGTCGTCCACAGCCTCAAAATCGTCGCTCAAAGTTTGAACATCGACCCCAAACAAAACCTGAAAGAAGAAAAGAAATAAAAGAATATCGACCCGGGTGGAGTAGAGAGAGATTGAGAGAGATTGAGAGTGGTATGGAAGCCAGAGGAGGGAGAGCGACAAAGAGAGATTGAGAGCGGTTTAGAAGAACAGACATAAGGGAAAAAATCAAACCAGATGGAGAGGGAGAGTGACAGAGAGAGATTGAGAGTGGTATAGAAGAACATACATAGGGAAACATTAACCAGATGGAGAGGGAGAGCGAAAGAGAGATTGAGAGTGGTATAGAGAGAAAGAGAATCACAGAGCTAGATAGAAATCAGTGGATTACTGTCGAACTTCAGGTTAGGGCATGGAAATCGAACTTCACGTCTAGGGCATGAAAATGACAGAGCTAGAGAAATTCTCGTGTGCTGTCCGGTGTCTAACTCCGGCGTCCTTCAACCTTTCTCTCTCCTGTGCGGGAAGTTTGTCAGGGAACGGGTGAAGGATCTTTCGAGACGGGGTTTCGAGAGTGAGAGCATGGAGTGAATAATTGGGTTAGGGTGTTTAATTTGATGGGCGACAGATACGCCGTCGCCCAATACATTATACGGTCTGGGCGACGGTCGTATCCCGACCCGTCAATACCGTCACCCATTGGTCCCGACCGGGGACAGGGCTGAATCATTCCGTCGGCCAAACCGGATTTTCTACTAGTGAACATTCATTTGCTGGGTACTTTTTTAATTAACAATAGTGTGTATATTAGTCGTCAGAGTAATGCTAGGTTTACTATGCGAAGTACCTGACTCAGGCACCTTGTTGACATGTGGATGCCACGTGTTAAAAAAACTGTGGCACTATAAATTGCAAAGCATGGTGGGACCCATGCTCTACGTCAGCAAAGTACCGGACTCTGTCGGAATTGAAATCAGATTCGGGGACTCTGATGTCCCAGAAACTGACCCTTTCTCCCCTTAGTCCATCATGAAACGCCTGTGACTTTGATTTCTCCCTAAAAATCGGGGAGACACTAAAATCTCCTGTCCTATGTAAAATAGTTGGCCCGTTGAGAATTCCTTGTGTCTCTCCCAAGGGTGAAATTCTCAATGCCCCCAAATCTCCCAGTGGAAAGAACACTTCCATGCATGGATTACGGCTTTGCAGACTCGTTTCCTCTCTTCGTTCCTCATCGTCTCTCTTCCCTCTCTTTGTCTCTCTTCCATTCTCTGTCTCGGAAGTGACAGTTCAATTCTGTAGAACAGGAAGGCTCGGACACTGGGGAGTGTCAGAAACCGACTTCTCTATCAAGTAAAGGATCAATTAGAAGATCCAATCTAAGGAGACTTACCTTCTTTAGAAGATCCGATCCAAGGAGTCATACCTTAACTAGACTCTTAGTTGTTTTGTATTTATTTAAGTCTTATGTATATCTTTATAATCATTCTTTATTTGTTTGGTCCACGTGACCTAACCAGGATGTAAGTCCTTGTCTATATGTACTCTCATTCACAAGCAATAAGATGATCCGAAAATTGCCACTTTACATATCAGGCCGGCCCTAGTTTCAAATCTAGGTCATCTTCCTTGTCTTTTTCCCTCTATTACTCGCATATTCTCATTCAATGGCTGACTCGTCACCTCAATCCTCTACTACTCCCTATGTCTTTGCCCATGCTCCATCTGCCTCTCAAGCTCGTGGTCGCACGTTCGACCTCGGAACCGCAATTGGCCAATATCATATAGATGTATCTAATATCTCCCATCACGTGTCCATCAAATTGGACAGACCGGACTATCTTCTCTGGCAACAACAGATGATGCCTGTTCTACATAGCCAGCAGGTCATGGGATTTGTCGATGGCTCTATTGTTGCTCCTCCTCGGTTCACACCATCTTCTTCCTCTGATCAGCTTCAAGAGAATCCTGCATACACACAGTGGTTCATTCTCGATCAAACTATTCAGAGCTGGATTGTCTCCACACTGTCTCAAAGTGCTCTTGGCTACACTCTTGGTCTTCCCACGACGTGTGCCATGTGGTAGAAATTAAAGACAACTTTCGCCTCCACGAACCAGGCGCACTTGAACCATCTTCGATTTCAGTTACAAGCTCTCAAAAAGAGGACTCTCTCTATGTCTGCCTATCTTGACAACATCAAGACCATCATTGATATTAGCCTCAGGTCAGCCTTTAGATAATTATACTATTACTCCCTATGCTATTAGTGGTCTTGGCCAGGAGTTCGAGTCGTTTGCTCAAACAGTCACTGGTCGTGAGGAACCCCATACCTTTGAGACATTTTAGTGTCTTCTTCTTACATCAGAACATCGCCTTCAGATGCTAGAGTCTCCTGTTCTGGCTGACACATCCGCCAGCCCTTCTATGAATGTCGCCACCAGAGGAAGATGTGGTTGCTCTAACGGCTGTGGGCGTGGTCGCAAAAACCGAGGCCGCAGCAACAGTGGAGGCCACGGACAAGGTCCTTCAGACCATTCGGACAGCACTAATTGTTCGACCTGCTATATATGTAAAACGTTTGGCCACTCTGCGGTTCAGTGCCGCAATCGCTTCAATTTGGTATTTTCAGAATAATGTGCCTCCTCAGATGCATTCGGCTCAGGTTCACAATCCTCAAGATTCGGCTTGGTACACTGATTCTGGTGCTTCCCACCATATTGCTTCCGACTCCACCTTACTCACTGATGGGGATCAGTACACTGGTTCGGACCAGGTCCACCTTGGCAATGGGACAGGTTTGACTATCTCCTCTGTTGGTTCACATCGGTTAAACTCTTCCTTAACTCTTCATAATGTCCTACATGTTCCCTCTTCCCTCAAAAATCTATTCTCTGTCAGTCTCCTTACCACTGATCATAACTGCAATGTTACTTTTGATTCTAATGGCTTCGTTGTGCAGGAAGCCAATTCGGACAGAGTTTTACTCAGGGACCAGCTTAGGAATGGACTTTACGTCGTGTACCATGCTTCCTCACCATCGTGATTACTTTCAGTTGTTTCCCCATTTTCCTTTTGGCATCAACGATTAGGACATCCTAGTTCTGAAATTCTGCGCAATGTATTCAAAGTTTTAAAGATTGAAGTTTCTAATAAAAAGGCTTCATGCCATGCATGTCAAGTTTCTAAATCTGTTACAATGCCTTTTTCTACTCCCGTGTTACACAGTACTTCTCTGTTACATACTGTCAGCGCAGACGTTTGGGGACCTGGTTCAATCTTTTGGTGGCTTTAAATATTATGTTTCTTTCATCAATCAATATAGCCGCTTTACTTGGGTGTATTTTTTGCACGCCAAATCAGAGGTTTATTCAGCATATTTTCAATTCAAAATTTGATTGAAAATTTACTTTCAACAAAAATTAATTATTTTCAGTCAGATGGCAGTACTAATTTTGTTAATCATCGCTTCAATTCTCTTTTAGCTTCTTCAGGTATTTGTCACCGAATTTCCTGACCGTAAACTCATCAACAGAATAGCATGGCTGAGCGTAAGCACCAACACATTGTTGAGATGGGCATGACATTGCATGCGCAGGCGTCCATGCCGAAATGTCATTGGGATTCAGCTTTCCCCACCGCCATTTTTCTCAATAATCGGCTTCCCACGCGGCTTTTGGCTTTTAAAAGTCCTTATGAATTTCTATTCGGTCGCCCACCAGACTACTCACTTTTTCGAGTTTTTGGCTATTTATGTTATCCACACTTGCGCCCATACTCTGTTCATATGCTTGTTAATCGTTCCATCGCTTGTCTTCCTTGCTTATCACCCCAATTATAAAGGTCGCATATTCATCAGTCGCAGTGTGGTCTTCGACGAAAAGACGTTTCCATTTGCTCGCCCGTCCTTGCTTCCAGTGCCTCAGCTTGCGCCTTTGTTTTCTTCCACTGTTTCATTGCTGCCCCTACCGAAGCTCTCAGTCCCAGCTGGTGCGAATTCAGTCCATATTTCATCCCCAGTCACTACTCCCTTCTCCACTACTTTGGTTGCATCTCCTTCTGCAACCTCCTCAAGTCCTTCTTTGTCAAGCCTGAATCCCACTTCTGATTCCTCTCCAGATATTTCAACTGCTCGCCCTCATGCTCCTCTTGCCACACATCCTATGACTACTTGTTCTATGACTGGGAAACTCAAACCCAGACTTTTTATTGTTACTCGTCATCCTATAGACCTTCCTCCTACTCCGATTGAACCAACATGTTATAGTCAGGCTGTTAAACATTCCGACTGGCGCAAGGCTATGCAAGCTGAATTTAATGCCTTATTGACGAATCACACTTGGTCTCTTGTTTCTTTACCACAGGGGCGACGAGCTATAGGCTGCAAGTGGGTGTTTCGTCTGAAGACTAAATCAGATGGCTCAATCGACAGGTACAAAGCTCGATTGGTCGCTAAAGTTTTAATCAGAGAGAGGGTCATGACTACTTTGAGACTTTCAGTCCAATAGTCAAACCAATTACCATTCGCGCAATATTGGCACTCGCAGTCAGTAAAAACTGGGTCATTCGTCAATTGGATATCAGCAATGCCTTCCTCAATGGCACTCTATCAGAGAAGGTCTATATGGTCCAACCTCCCGGGTTTGTCGATCCTTCATAGCCTCTTGCCGTTTGCCGATTACGAAAGTCCCTATATGGTCTTAAACAGAGTCCCCGAGCTTGGTACAATCATCTCACTTGTTATCTTCTTGAACTCGGTTTTATTCTCTCTAAAGCTGACACATCTCTGCTCTTTAAGTTTGGTTCGACCTTTACTATATACATTCTCATTTATGTGGATGATATTATCATCACGGGTAGCTCTCGTCAGGAGGTTGGGCATCTTTTGTAGCAATTATAGTCTCAATTCTCCGTTAAAGACCTTGGTGACCTTCACTATTTTTTGGGCATTGAAGTAGTACGTAATGGTGCTGGTTTACATCTTTCCTAGTCTAACTCGACATAACCTTGCAGATGTGAAGCCTCTTTCCACTCCAGTGGCTGTTGGTTCCAAGTTGTCGAAACATGATGGTTCCCCTCTTGTAGATGCCTCAGAGTATAGGTCCACTGTTGGTGTTCTCCAATATTTAACTCTCACCCGTCTTGATATACAGTATGCAGTGAATCAGGCTTGTCAGTTTCAGCAGTCGCCCACTGATGTTCATTGGTCCGCAGTGAAATGCATATTGCGATATTGAAAAGGTACAATGCAACTTGGATTTTTAATTCAACCGGTTCGTGATCTTGGTCTAGATGTGTTTTGTGACTCGGATTGGAGTGGATATCTTGATGATCGTCGCTCCGTGACCAGGTTTTGTATTTTATTTGGTGGTGCTTTGATTTCCTGGTCTTCAAAGAAGTAGCCCATTGTTGCTCGTTCTAGTGCTGAGGCTGAATATCAAGCAATGGCTATTGCTGCTGCTGAAACATCTTGGGGGCTACAGTTGTTTCGCTAACTTCGTATTTTCCTTCTCCATCCACCTACTTTATGGTGTGACAATCATTCAGCCACCTACATTGCTGCAAATCCGGTTTTTCATGGGCGGGTGAAACATGTAGAACTTGATTATCATTTCATACGAGAATGGGTTCAATGTGGCCATCTTCAAGTCAAATATATTCCGACTCAAGTAGGTTGCTGATGTGTTTACCAAAGGCCTCTCTATGGGCCAATTCTGTCGGTTAATATCCAAGCTTCATGTCTGGCCGACGAGGCCAATTCTGTCGGTTAATATCCAAGCTTCATGTCTCGCCGACGACACCAACCTTGCAGGGGAATGTTAGAAACCGACTTCTCTATCAAGTAAAAGATCAATCAGAAGATCCGGTCCAAGGAGACTTACCTTCTTCAGAAGATCCGATCCAAGGAGTCATACCTTAACTAGACTCCTATTTGTTTTGTATTTATTTAAGTCTTATGTATATCTTTAGAATCATCCAAGGAGACTTACCCAGAATGAATGACTCCTGGTCAGCAACAAATGAATTGTGCATTACCTAGAACAACGAGGCTGCAAGTATCGTGAATACAAGTTACACCCAACCTTGGTCTCAGTTTGGTTTTACCCAAATGAAAATTAAATGAAGCTATATTAGGCTATCAATCTTCATTCCCAAATAATTAGAATTATTTAAAACAAATAACTAGCTATTTCCGTGCTCAAAAAGCACAACTTTTATATAAATAATTTTACTTAATTTAACAATTAAAATTTTTTTATATCTCATTTTGTTTTAAATATAAGAAAAGTAATTATTAAAAATAAAATAATTATTTATAAATAACTAAAATTGATTCTGTTTTTTTTCATAATTTAATATCTCCTAAATTCTTAATGTTTTTAAACTAATAGTATACGAAATTCTCAATGTTTACGACTAACAAGAGAAATTTATCCCAGATAATATAGTACTTTCAGGGACTTCAATATCTAAGAGAATGAATTCTCTTGAAACACAAAATGCCCAGAATTTTTAAATATTACTGCACTATAGACTTTTTCAGCTTTCCATTTCATTTTCTCAAACCGGACCTTTTTTTTCATGACAACCCAGCCTTTATTCCCCTGCCGATTAGATGAGTTTGCCTCGTCTAGCAATACATTTCTGTAAATTAATAGTGAATCATCTGCATATATAATGATCCGCTCCCCAAAAATTCTTTAGATGGCTTTCCTTTTGTTGTTGTTTTTTTGTTTATAGTAAGAACTTTCCAACATCTTGATCTATAGTTTAAATATTATTTAACATCTTAAATCAATTAGAGAATCGCATGATCGGTGGTGAAGGTCGATCTTGGACAGAGAAAGACTAACTGTTGGGATTATATGGTTTATTGTATCGAGATGGATGGTCGAGATTGTCACCAGGCACAACAAGATGTGATTTAGGTCATTTAGTTGGTAGGTTAAAGCAAGATTAGCAGTTGAGATAAGATGGTCATTTAGGTCAAGATCAATGGTTGCAAGCATTAATAAATCAGTGACTTAGATGATCTTTTAGATCAACATTGACATTGGAGATCGTTATTACGGGACAAAGAATGGCCAATGTTTGAGATAGATAAAGGGCAATACGGCTGGTACTTATGAGTCACAAAAAGTCCCAGCCACATGAAGGCTGAAATATAACGATCTTACTCCTGTATCTGATTTGTTCGAGTTGTACTGTTAAGTATTAACCCTTTTAGATAATAATAAAAAATAAGTATACATATTTGATAAAAATAAAATATGTAATCACGATCAATTAATGTATAAATAAAAGAATGAAGCGTCACTACTACAAATCTGTACTCCGCCGACGGTTGTTTATGACTCGGCGGAATACCATAGCATCCGACCCAACCGCCGGCGGAAGGAAATCCGGTAGTTGGGCTGGATTTGAATGGGGTTCATATATATGGGTCCTAGGTCCCATATGTAATATTAGGTCCCGATTTGAATCAGGACCTAAGTTCGAAATTGTTGTTACTCGTAACGGGCGCGAGGGTGCTATCTTCCTTCTCCCGCCCTGGATTTCCTTCAACGATTTTGTCGAAAAAACCAGCGCACGAAACCGTACCTTCGGCGTTCCCCCAGCGTTCCGCCGGGAAAGTTTTCTTTTTCCTCTTCTCGGCGTCGCCCGGCACTAGCAAAAATGACACATCCGCCGACGGGCCACAACGCACCGGCAGAACCCGAAAGCCCGTCGGCGGAAATCCGACGACGGGTCACGTCACGTCGTCGTAACATCCGTCGCCAGATGCGTCACCCGACGCATCAACCCATCGCGTAACCAAAACACCCGTCGTGCGACAGAATATTGTGCGCCGACGCGTGTAGCCGTCGGCGAAGGAAATCATCCGACGACGGACGAAGGCGCGTCAGGGGAAGGATTACCGCGACGGATGTGAACGCGTCGGCGAAATGATTCCCACGACGGGTAAAAAGTACGTCGGTGGAAATAGTCTACCGGCGCATGACGAAGCATCGGTGGAACTCCCTTGGACGACGCTTCCCACGCGTCGGCGAAGCCTTATTACCGACGCGTTACCGAGCATCGTCGGAGTTCACCCGACGCGTCATGACGCATTACCGGTGGTCAACCGACGCGTCCTAGAGCGTCGGCGAACTCCGTTCACCCGACGCGCCATTGCGCGTCGTCTAATAGCAGCCGACGCGTGCTTCTAGCGTCGGTAGAACGGGTCATACGACGCGTGTGAGCGCGTCGGCGGAGGTTTCTTTTGTTCCGCCGACGGGGTGAACCCGTCGGCGGAAGGTTTTTGTTTTTATGTTGATTTTTATTTTTTTTTTCATTTGACCTGTTTTCTTCATCACTACACACAATTTTACAATAATGAAAAGAAAAACATAAACAGAAGCACACGTATGCAAAAAAAAAAAGTTCTATATATATAAAGAACTACAGTGTCTACACCATGGATCCGATGAAAAGATCAACAATGTGTAAATTTACAAAGTCTACTAAAAACAAAGAGGAAGTGATCTCGACGCGCCGTTTCCATCCATTACAAAATTTGGCAACGGTGGCTTCTTCCACAAATCTGAGGTCAGCTCCCACAACAACCTGAGAACCAAAATAGAAGTATATTACTTCTCCCACCAACATCTAAACTTGCCACACAGAACTCCAATATTGCTTATCAGCCAAAATAAGAGATCTTAGCGCAAACCGAACAGCAAGAGTCGAAGATGGTATTACTGACCTCCAAAATAATACGATCGTCAATGTTGCTGGGACTCTCCATGGCCAGAAGACCCTGCAGAAGCTTAACACGTAGAAAATTAGAAATATATATTTATGCTCATCAATTCAAAATAATGTAGAATACTGAAGACAATTCTTACTTTGCTGTGACTGTGCAAGAAGTAACATTTCTAGCCTCTCCATGCATGCGCTCATGGCTTGTACCTGCTGTGATCAGTGCCTCTTTATCCCGCTCTCCCTCTCCAACTGTTCAGCCAATGCTACATAACTACGAGAGCTGGAAGAGGCACCTCTACGCAGTCGAGCACCTGTACCAACCCCTCTCTCGTAGCCACCTTTGTGGCCCCCGAACACTGTATCTATTACCGGTGTCACCTCTCTGGGATCCTTGAAGTGAGCAACGTTACTTTCAAAGGCTGCACGGCGCACCGCTTCTGCAGACAAAGTGAAATTAATGAATTAAATAGGTCTGGAAGTTGTCAACACGGATCATAAAGCAAAAATATATAACTTACACAGTGTTCAGCAGTTATTTCATCTGGATACGTCCCATCCTTCCTCTGATGAGCTTTGAGGCATGCCATCAGGAAAGTGTAGCCCTCAGGGTCAGACGTACGCTGTAATTAATTTAAGCAGTAAGCAAAAAGAGAGAGAAAGGAAAAATAAGAAGAGTTCCCAGAAGGTAATCATATAAATACCTGTTCCTCTAAGAATCGGGGAAGAGACTTTGACCCAAGGGTATGCGTTGTCTTGAGCTTCTGTCGATTACGAGTGTTCTGCTCATCGATACCCTTACTCCTGACATTGTCCCAATACTTCACGAGGAGAACCCAGTCCTCTTGCCTCATACCAGGTATGGGACAAGTCTTCAGTTGCTCGTCAGTCTTCCCATCATAGTGCTATTTCTTATATGCCGCTCGGTTATCTCTAATGATTTTCTGGAGCACGGGCTTGATAGCCTCCATGGCCTCTTGCTCGTGGACTGGAGCTCCTCACCATCCACAAAGTTATACTTTGCCTGCAAAAAAAAAGCAGTCAGTTTAACCATCACACGTTTGAAAATAAATAATTAACTAGCACTTCTTACTTTGATAACGTTAAACCAGGTCTGCAGCTCATGGGGGGGATAGTCACGCCACTGGAGATGCAACGGAAAGTACTGATCGGCCCGTACTACCGTCCCCATGAGATATGACAATGAAGACTGTCGGCCTGCAACCATCTGGCCATCTCTGATAATGACCGTCCAAGGATTATCGTGCAGAAACGAAGAAGCTTTAACTTTTCGCTTCCCACGCGGATTTGATGGTTCAGCAACATCTTCTGCTTCTGCCCGGTCGGGTCGTTATGCTCCATGTCTTCCATAGGGATCGGGCCTGCCAATTTGCAAGTTAGAACACAATTCATATAACACACTACAAAAATATCATTACACTTCAAGTTTACCTGAAGAATAGCTCTCAGGTGATTCGTATTCTGGAAAGAACTCCCTAAACTTACAATTACACTCATCTATAATATGAAAGAGCTAAAATTAGAACACAAACATTCCAAAACAAAAAAATCTGGTTTATGTTAGTACCCATGTTTGGCATCCGTGAGGATGATGCTACTGTAGCTGGAGCAGATGCCGGTGCTGTCGGAGTCGGAACTGGAGTGGCCCGGGCAGGCCGAGTCGGACTCAGGACTGCTGTTGTTCGGGCTGGCCGAGCTGCCCGAACTTTGACCCTAGCTGGTGACGGTGATGAGGAGTCAATCGGATGCTTCCTCGGTGGCATATTTACCCTGCAAATTTAAAGAGACTATAATTATCAGCTTTCTTCACAAAATAAATAAAATTAGCTATTACGAACCACACTACAATAAAACAGATAGATATCAAACTTACGCTATGTTACATTCAAATCTGCAGGATCAATTCTTAATCCTGGACCTAGGTCAGTGCGTACCCACAAAACATCATCAAATTGGTTCAATGCTGAGAGAGAGAGATAGAGAGAGAGAGAGAGATAAAGAGAATAAGATAGAGATGTAAGTTTTAAAAACGGAATTTTAATTCAGAGAGAGAGAGAGAGAGAGAGAGAGAAAAAAAAAGAAAGAAGTTTACCATTTTGAAACAGAATTGTAACTTGGAGAGAGAGAGAGACCAAGAGAGGGGAGAGAGAAAAAGAGAGAGACTTTAAGATTGTAAAACAGAATTTACATACAGAGAGCAAGAGAGGGAGAAAATAAGAGAGAGATGTAAGAGTTTAAAACAGAATCTTAAATCAGAGAGAGAGAGAGAGAGAGAGAAAAAAAGAGGAGATTGGAAGAGTTTAAAACAGAATTCTAAATCAGAGAGAGAGAGAGTAAGAGAAAAGAGAGAGAGGTTAAGAGAGTTCAAATCAGAAGTTCAATTCAGAGGGAGAGAGAAAGAGAGAGAGATAAAGAGAGAAAAAGAGAGAGATGTAAGATTTAAAAACGGAATTTTAATTCAGAGAGAGAGAGAGAGAGAGAGAGAAAAGAAAGAAGTTTACCATTTTGAAACAGAATCGCCACTTGGAGAGAGAGAGAGACCAAGAGAGGGGAGAGAGAAAAAAAGAGAGAGACTTTAAGAGTGTAAAACAGAATTTACATTCAGAGAGCAAGAGAGGGAGAAAATAAGAGAGAGATGTAAGAGTTTAAAACAGAATCTTAAATCAGAGAGAGAGAGAGAGAGAGAGAAAATAAGAGGAGATTGGAAGAGTTTAAAACAGAATTCTAAATCAGAGAGAGAGAGAGTAAGAGAAAAGAGAGAGAGGTTAAGAGAGTTCAAATCAGAAGTTCAATTCAGAGGGAGAGAGAAAGAGAAAAAGAGAGAGAGGTTAAAGAGTTTAAATCAGAAGTTCAATTCAGAGGAGAGAGAAAGAGAGAGATAAAGAGAGAATAAGATAGAGAAGTAAGATTTAAAACGGAATTTTAATTCAGAGAGAGAGAGAGAGAAAAAAAAAAAAGAAGTTTACCATTTTGAAACAGAATCGCCACTTGGAGAGAGAGAGACCAAGAGAGGGAGAGAGAAAAAGAGAGAGACTTTAAGAGTGTAAAACAGAATTTACATTCAGAGAGCAAGAGAGGGAGAAAATAAGAGAGAGATGTAGGAGTTTAAAACAGAATCTTAAATCAGAGAGAGAGAGAGAGAGAGAAAATAAGAGGGAGATTGGAAGAGTTTAAAACAGAATTCTAAATCAGAGAGAGAGAGTAAGAGAAAAAGAGAGAGAGAGGTTAAAGAGTTCAAATCAAAAGTTCAATTCAGAGGGAGAGAGAAAGAGAAAAAGAGAGAGAGGTTAAAGAGTTTAAATCAGAAGTTCAATTCGGAGGGAGAGAGAAAGAGAGAAAGATAAAGAGAGAATAAGATAGAGATGTAAGATTTAAAAACGGAATTTTAATTCACAGAGAGAGAGAGAGAGAGAGTGAAAAAAAGAGAGAAGTTTACCATTTTGAAACAGAATTGTAACTCGGAGAGAGAGAGACCTAGAGAGGGTGAGAGAGAAAAAAGAGAGAGACTTTAAGAGTGTAAAACAGAATTTACATTCAGAGGGGAAGAGAGGGAGAAAATAAGAGAGAGATGTAATAGTTTAAAACAGAATCTTAAATCAGAGAGAGAGAGAGAGAAAAAAGAGGAGATTGGAAGAGTTTAAAACAGAATTCTAAATCAGAGAGAGAGAGAGTAAGAGAAAAAGAGAGAGAGAGGTTAAGAGAGTTCAAATCAGAAGTTCAATTCAGAGGGAGAGAGAAAGAGAAAAAGAGAGAGAGGTTAAGAGAGAATAGGATAGAGAGGTAAGAATTAAAAACAGAATTTTAATTCAGAGAGAGAGAGAGAGATAAAAAAGAAGAGAGAATTAGAAGTTTAAAACAGATTTTGAGGGTAAACAGTAAGAGAGTGAGAGATAGAGAGGGAATTCAAGGAGCAACCAAACAGAGACAAACACACATCCACCATTGATTTTCACAAAAAACACATCCCGTCATCATTCAACCCATGATTGCAACACCATGCAAATCATTCTCCAAAAACAATATATCTTTAATACAATCCACGACACAAACCTTAACAGAGAATTAATTCTAATACATGCTTCTCAGTAATTAAAACAACACTAACGACAATTTAAAACTTACTCGTTACTGTTATGCAGCGGCTTTCGGGACCGTGCTCTGTCTCTGATTTTCGTCCGACGATTGCCTCACGCTGGTTGTCAACAGAGGGCTAGAGGACGGCGAAAATTTATTCAACCAAAATAAGAGAAACTAGTGAGAATAATGTCGAAGAAGGAAAAGGGGAAGCAAATGAAAGTTTATGGAACCAAAATAAACTTACCTACGGCGAAGAAAAACAAACTCTTGCCGGCAGGAGAGGAACTAACAGCTTGGTTCGGCGCACGTTGGCTGGCGGAACGCCGAGCACGCGCCACCGCAAAAACGGGGTTTTGGCTTCGAAGAACGTGGTTTGAAGAAAGACGCGCAGAGGGACCTTCGGCCGGAGGACTACGCGAGACGCCGAGACGAAGAAAGACGAGAAATTTCCGGCGGAATGCCGGGGCACGCTGGGGAACGCCGGGAACGCTGGGAACGCTGGGGAACGCTGGGAACGCCGGGGAACGCCGGGGAACGCTGGGAACGCTGGGAACGCTGGGAACGCCGGGAACGCCGGGAAGGCTGGCTACGATTCCGTCGACGCTTCGACGGCTTCCGTCGAAGGAAAGGGTTTAAATTTCAGTAACCCTGTCTTCCCGTTACGCGCATGAATGCTGCGCGGGAAGCAGGGACGGAATATTTCAACCCGTCGGCGAGACAAAACTCCCAAGAGAAATACCGCCGACGCATGCCAATGTCCGTCGGCGAAAAGAATGATGATTCCCCGACGGGTCGACGAAAAATGATGCGTCGGCGCTTCCCAATGAGTCCGCCGACGCTGTGTCAGCATGCGCCGCGCACGGTTTTATGGTTCCCCGATGGGTGACAGCAATACTGCGCCGGGCGTTGAGTTCGGTATCGCCCGACGCGCGTTAACAGCGCGCGGCGGAAGGGATCTTTGGTTCCGCCGACGGGTTGGAGCTGCGGTGCGTCGGTGCTTCTGCACTTTGTCCGCCGACGAGTCTGATGTGGCGTC
>CM039665.1:25608865-25631587 GCA_022405105.1 Aristolochia contorta | reverse complement strand
TTGATCATATCACTAATTACAACGGTCGTTTTTGTGTTTGTTACCAAGTTACATTAAGTTGGGAATGTTTGCCGTTAAATAAAGTATGATTTAAATTTTATTCTATCTAAGAATTTTATTATATTTGAGTTTTTATTTATATAAATAATAAAATATTTTGCACTTTTACCATTTTAATAAAATGTACATTTTTTCTTATTTTAATAATTTTAACTGTCCCTCCAAGAGTAATACAAATAAAGTTGGGTCCAATGTCTATCCTAAAATGACTAATCAAAGTTAAAAAATCTTGTTTTCCATTTATAAACCAGAAACATTTATAACCGTGAATCAAAGTGTCACTAATCTCTTACACTCCTCATATGTGAACTTGAATCTAAATATATAAAAATATACCAATTTAACTCAACCATGATCATGAAAAGAGTCAAGAAGGAACCCTTGTCACGTTTTTTATTAAATGGTCATATTTAAAAAACATATTAAATACATGTACTATTTTTTATTATGAGAAACGTTTTAGAAAGTGTATTAAGTGCTGCATAAAGGTTAAAGAATTTAAAACCAGTTGTGGTAAAGGTTTTGGTTAAAGAACTCGATTAAAATAAAGAAATCAGAACTTAACCAGAAGATCATTCTGAAGGTTCTTGATCTTGGAAAAAGGTAAGTTTACCTTATTTTATTGTGTTTCATGTTTCATGCAGTTTAGAAACATGATTTCTTTAAAAATTTCTCACAATCCTTAACGGACCCCTTGCATGGAGAAGCTTAAATGACCACCATCTTGATCCCATATTGAGAAGTTCTGAAGGGTCTACAGTTGCGCCTGATCTTGATCCCACAGTCAGGCTTCAAGTATTCCAAATTCAAACCTGTCTGGGTCAAAGCTTAAATCATGTTTATCATCTCGGCTGTGGTCTACATGGGGTTCAACTAGCATGTTCCAAAAATTAAGAACTAGTTTGTTTATGTAAATCTGGATGTAAGAGAAATGTTATGAAAACTATCCCATATTGAGAAGTTCTTAAAATATATATAAAATATAAATTTTAGAATAGAATGGTGCTCAATCTCTGATTGAAAGTATATACCAAGTTTGGAACTGAAACATTAATATAGCTAATAAACATGACCTAGAGTGAGGTGTTATAAACTTATAGATCAAGTCCTCACTATTGAGTTTGGCATACTACCTTCGGTTTCTATACAATCTCACAGTCAGCTATTTGTTTAGTATCTTCACTAAATAAAACTCAACAATAGAGTCAACCAAACGTACTACATAGCCTCCAAATCTCAGCAATCAATTTGTAGTTATCCTCACAATTTGAGTGTTAAAGAGTGGAATGTATATTTGTAATAACTAAGCTAGTTCACTGTTCAGATTTTCTTTTAGAGTTGTTTATCCTTTGTTTTCTATTAATTCAATGCCTATTGTTTGAGACAGTACAAAAAGGGACTTAATCTAGTCCTCATTGGAACATTACAACCTGAATTCTTTGTTGTCCTTCATCTAGAAATTTTTACTTACATATGTAACTTTTAAATACAATCTTAAATATCGAGAGGAAACCTCCTAAGCTAACCATTGCATTCTGAAACTGGCTAGAACAGGTTTGGGTAGTGGCACTAATTTCAATCCATGACATATTTACACTTTAACATCACAATAAGATCATTCATTTTTTTTTTTTTTTATAATCCTTTAGTCGCCGTCTGGCAAAAGTGATTCAGAATCTGCATATTAGGTTGCAATGATGCTATAACTTCAAATAACACAAAAGTAACAAATATGGCTTTAGCATAAAGACAAGAGGCAAGGTGCTCGAGCCATGCAAAACTGATTAGGTGAGTAGCAGTGATATGGGCATTGTTATGCTTCCAAAGGTGAAAGATAGTCAGAGAGTAAAAAATTGATCCAATTATTTCCTTTTCAGCAGGAAATATGAAGCAAAGTTATATATATCTCTACAGTAGCTTCAGAGGATATACGCTATTGATCTAGATGAAATTGAACCATTCTTGCCGCTGCCCTGGTTGAATCATCATCACCTTTGGATGGTTGCCCCGTATCACAGAACACTAAGGCAGTAAGGAAACTAAAATGCATCAGTAGGACAAAATCTAGAACCACACAGTTCTATTAACACAAAATAAAAAAAAATACTTCTAGTTTCCCTCCTCTATTTATGTTTCTGTATCTTACTCTTTATGAATGGGATGGACTTGTATTCCAAGATTTCTTGCGGAACTTTGACAGTGGTAATACTATCGCTTAACATTCTTTTGCTTTTCGAAAGTCAATAAAAATTTCTTCCCTTTTGAATTCACTTCAACATGATAATCTTTCAACCGTTCTATCACCAAGCAAAAAACAAGAATCCTTAAGTTCACTAGTGTTACAGGGACAAAAATATTATGGTTCATGCTAAAATTTGGCAACTGATGTTGCATATGTCCAAGGTATGAATACATGTCAGTAGAAACACTGAAAAGAAACAGAACAGAAACTGGTCTAAATATTGATCTCATTACTAATAAAGGTTTTTCCTTGAGCTTTATCACGGACATAAGCATTTCATGTGTTTTATATATTTATGGTTCTCTGCATGTTCATGATAGAAAATAATCAAACCTGAAAAAGTTGTGGGATGGCTTGACAGCCTCCTGCCTAGGATAAATTCTGGTAAATATAGTGGGATGGCCTGACAGCCTCCTGCCTAGGATAAATTCTGGTATAAACTTTCAGAATCACCTATGTAGCTCTAGTCTTAATGGATGTAGAAGCAAATCTCAAGGAAGACAACAAAGTTAAAAGCAGTTTATTCTGAGTTACTACTAACAGAATTCCCGATAATGCCTTAATTTAACTGATTTAGAAGTAGAAGCAAATCTCAAAGGAAGACAACAAAGTAGCAAGCAGTCCCTTTTAAGTTCATTTTTACAACTAAACTTCTAGCAAGTTATATTCCTAAAGGCATAAACAGTCCAAACAACTCAAAAATAATCCACAAATCTTGTTTTCCTTATTAGAGAGAATGAGGAAGGGAGCACAGAGCACCACAGATTATCTTTTTTTCTGCAGGGCAAACAAGGAGAACAAGAACAAAAGAAGTCTGAAAGAGCAACAGGAAATATGGAAGAGAGAGTTGGAGTAATGGGTCTCTTTAGGTCGACCTAAGTCTGACTTGTGAATACGTCTATGGGGTGGGGTTATTATAATCATAAGAAGGAAAACAAGTATGTAATTTACCCTAAATAAGAATAATTAGTTCTTAAAAAAGCTGATATTTCAACACTGGTCGTAATCATCCAGGTGTAATGAAAGATACCACGCACTATATGGACATATTCCCTGTCAGTAAAGCATGAATGAGCTGGAGGATCCTGTCAATGGGACGGGTCAGACTTCTTTCAGCTCAATATGAAAACTAAACCCATCCTTACAACTTTCACTGTGAAAACAGTAAAAGATCACTAACCACATATTGAGCTTAAAATTGTTGGATTAAAAGATCACTCACCAAAATTGACTTAAAGATGACTTACCAAAATTGAGCTTGAAATTGCCGGACTGGAGTTCAAGTCATGGATATACACATCCAATCCATTCCATTGGTGGAGTGAGCCTTTACATAACATAAAGAATAATGCTACGGTACAGAGCAGGAGCACGAACGAGTACAGATTGGTGGGACCCACGCACTTCAGTCCAATCAGCCTTCACCAAAGTGCGGGTCCCACCACTCTGTATTCGTTCGTGCTTCTGCTCCATACCCGTAGCATTACTCTAACATAAATTGGTGTGCTCATGCCCAGTCAATCTAATTCTTCTAGTGCATGATCTGCTAGATCAACAGGTTAAACCCATCACCTTATAAAAGGCCAACAACTTCTAAAGTTAAATGCTGTGAAAATAAACAAAAATTGAAGTTGATAAAATTACACTTGATTCTACCACAAATTGCTTCCGTTGTAATGGACGAGATCCAGTATCGTTCACTTTCCTATGGCACATACAAGTGCTAAACTCAAAACAAGTCCTTAAGTAATGAGGTGTTCAACAAAGAGTTCACACTGTACAACAGTCAACTGATGATCCAAATCTTACAGAAAAGCCAGCTCCTATCAGATTCAATACAACCTGCCAGTACACTCATGAGAACCACAATAACAAGGTTTCTTCTTTATATTTCCATTGGCATCACGCACTTGATCTATTGTATAATTGTAATGGTATGTAAGCTCCTGCAAAGGAGGAATATTTTCTGCAGCAAAAAACATAATATGAGGCAGTGTCTTGTCATCATGATCAAAAAGCACATTCTGTGCATAGAGATTTGGCGAACAACTGTGGTTAATAAACCTGCCCACATTCCCCATTTCAGCTGCATCAATTGTGAATCCCACTGTCTCCACCACCTCACATATTGCATTTGTTTGTAAATCAGGTATGACACTAGACAGTCCATCCCAGAGAGCATGATCATTATAGTTACTTCCTATATCAAACAAATACTCATCATTGCCAGTCCTTTCATCTGCCTCGTTTTCTTGAAGGACCACCCCAGCATACTCACATATGAAACTGCCAGATGGGATCAAGTCAATGATCGAACTCCCCACCCTCTTGATTCGGTTTTGAAGACTTCTAGAGGAAATTTTATTCCACGCTGACTAACTCTCGATTGGGACACGATGGGGGCACTTGCATGAGGGCCCACACTCATAAACAAGTGGCTTCGCTTCCACAATAGCACCATCATGGTTGAATGGAATTTCACCGCCATTTTTTACTGCACACATACAGGTCTCAGAATCTGAACACCCTTTGGTGCAATTGCAGCCCTTCGGAGGTTCAGGTCCGTACCACCACGGATAAATCACCTTGGCAGTGTATTCAAAAGGGTATGGCCTCTCTTTGTCGATTGTGTTCACGGCACTAATCGGTATCCTTTCCTTTTTGTCAGAAATGTCATCTGAAAAGAGACCTTCCCTTACTGATGATTTTTTTGTCTTTTTCATAATTCTAAGAGCCAATTCTGGTTGTCCTGCCATTCTTTTCAGCTGAAACTTAAACACAGAACCTCCGTGATGCTCCTTTTCCATCCAGTATTTCTCAACTAGATAGAGTCCATCATATGTGTAGGTCGCTACAATCTTTGACTTTGCATCTTGATTGAGATCACTGGCTTTCTCTTTAAATCCACGGATAACCCGAACCGGTGTTTGAGCTTCAATACTATTTTTCAAGGCCAGATTTCCCCGGATTAGTTTTTGGTCCTGAGGTTTCTTATCTCCAGATGCATTTTGCCCCCCATGGCCTGAGTAAATTAACGCATCAGAATTGTCAATTTCATCATTGTAACCGCCAGAAGCAACAATGCTAGTGGCTAAGTGACGGCCATTTTCTTTTAGATAATCAATACCTGCCATATATTGGCGGTGAAGGCCAACAATGGCAAGCTCCACTCTATAGTGGAATTCGTCCCCAACCTCGACACCAGGTACACTCCCAAGGATTTGTTTTCCGGTGTTTACCCATTTGCTTTTTTCCTTTAGAAGACGGGAAGCCTTAAGATCCACCCGCTTATATGTTTGTTGGTCCTTCAATTTGGATTCCTCTTCTTGCAAAAGTTTCCTACAGCAAACTTGAAACAGACGAAGAGTCTCTCTAACTTTCTTTACGAGCATTCTCATCAATATCATCATCTTTGGTCTCCAAGCTAGGAACACCAAATGGAGTAACTGTCACAGCAAAATCCGTAACATGCAGCCTTGATGGACAGGTTTTCATCTACTTCCCATTCTAAAAGGTGGTGGTACTCCTTTTTTCTTTTTCACTTTGGCTCTATCTTCTTCCCATTCTAAAGGATGGTGGCACTCCTTTTTTCTTTTTCACTTTGGCTCTATCTGTACTGCTCAAAAGCTTTACATTCTTTTTCAGCTTGGGAATCTTCTTCTCTGTATGCCATGGAGAGTTTGGTTCAGCCATTAAAGCCAGTACAACAACCTTATCAGCTAAAGATTCCACATTCACTTCTTCTCCCTGGAAATGAACAACGTTGTTATTTTCATTTTTCGATGGACTAAGTAAGTTACCCTTAGAATCTCCAATCACCACTGAGCTTTGGACTCTATCACGTTTTCCTCTGTTAGTTTTTGTTGCACCTGAGTGATTTAGTTCACTGTCCACAACAGCCATCATTGACTTTTGGACTACTCTAGCACTTTGTCCGCCACCAGTTTTTATCACACCTGATAGATGTAATTCCCTCTCATCAGTGGCAACTACTGAACTATCAACCACTTTTTCATTTTTTCCTGTACTAGTTATTATGACACCTGAAAGATCTAATTTATTCTCATCAGCAGGAACTACCTGAATTTCATCATCTTGTCCGGATGTCTCCTCAATTTTAACATGACAAGAATCTACTGTTTGAACAACAATTTTACTTTCTAAATTGCCATCCAGAACATTACTTTTAGCCATATTGATCGGCAGCTCACATTCTCCAGCAGGTTTCTCTGAATCTCCAGTAACTTTCCTTCTTTTGGCAAAAAATTCGAAATATTCTTCTTTGCTAAGTCGGGAAGCGTGTCTCCCACAATATGAAGGAAAATCTCGTATGGCAGAAAGTCGTCTCTTATAAAAGATAGTTTTTTCCTGATTCTCCTCTTCAGCGTCAACAACAGCAGTAGGAATTGGGGGTGACAATAAGTTCTTGGTAAGAAGCAGAGCTTTCTGCTCTAAAGCGCTTGACATTTTCGCTGGCTCAAGCCTATTTAAATTGGGTCCCGATTGAGTTTTTGCCTCCTCATTTTCAGGAAGTTCACTTATGCTTTCTATTGTTTCAGGATTTGAGGTTGCCGATGGTTCATTTGCAATTGTTTGTTTTGATGGCTTCACAACGTCTTTTGTGTCACAATTTGACATAATTTGTGATGGCTCTGCAAAATCGTTGGTGTCACAACTTGACATAATTTCTGACGGTGCAACTAACTCTTTTGTTTCACAATTTTCCATGTCCAAGTTATTGGCATGATCGACATCCCGAGCCATATCCAATTCACTTCCAACGTCAGCATTCTGAGACATATCCAAGTTATTTGCAAGGTCAACACCTTCGGCAGGGTTTAACCTTGCGAGATCAACATCTTCGACTGGGTTTAAAACTGCAGGATCAACACCCAGTGCGGTGTTCGAGGTTGCAGGAACGATATCTTGGGAAGGGTTCAAGCTGGCACGATCAAAATCTTGGGCGGGGTTTAAGCTTACCTGATCGACATCTTGGGCATGGCTTAAGCTTGCATGATCGACGTCTTGGGCAGGGTTTAGGCTTGCAAGATCGACATCTTGTCCAAGGTTTAAGCAAGCAAGTTCAACATCTTGGGCGGGTTTTAAGATTTTTGCAAGGTCGAAATCCTGGACCATATCCAATTTATTTCCATATTTATTTGCGAGGTCCACATCTTGGGCAGCGTTTAAGCTTTGTGCCAATACTGAATCTTTCAATGGTTTGACAGTTTCAGTAAGAAGAGAAGGTGGAGTTTCTGTTCCAACATTTAGACTCCCAGAAATATTATCGGAAGCAACATCATCACTGGGTTTTCTGATACTGACAACATCCCCATCTCGCCCACAGCCCGGGGGAAAGTTTCTGGTAGCAGAGACTTTCCGCCGCGGAAGCTTGACAGGCCTGTTAGAAAACGAAATCCCTACCATACCTTCAACACTCCTTTTCTGCGGAGGCTCATGGGCAGCGTGTCCGTTGCTTAAACAGCCAGGTTCTGGCAAAAGAAATGAGCAAAATCACAATGATAAATCCCTGAACGTGCAAGAATCATAAGAAAAATCGTTGCAGAACAATTAAAACGAAGAGATACAGAAGCCCTAAGGTTGAAGAATAAATGCTGACCTGCGAGAAGGCGCTCCATTATGGGGGAGGAACGCTCCACTGCCGCGAGGGAGACGATCGAAAACAAGACAGAAAAAAAAAAAAGAAAGAAAAAACCAAATGAACGGTTTCACAAACGGTCTCTTTTCCAAACCTCTACTTCTCATAAAAAGATCCCTGTATCTAACATTTTCCGTAAAACATCCTTAAAGCAATGCAAATTACCAAGGAATTAGCATTTAAGATTTTATACTCAACTCCTTGAAGCCTGAAGGTAAATATTTTATCTCGAAGTCGCTCACTCTCTTTGGCAACAAATTGCCGTTGTCTCTTGACGGGCTAGGATGGGCTCTCTCAGTCAATAAGAAATCCCACGAAAAATAGGAAATTATCAAATTATAGTTATAAGTTTTACTTAATTATACGGTTTGAACAATTTTTAAACGGAAAAAATGTAAATAAATAATTAATTTCCAATTGTCAGCTACCTGTTTACCATGGAAATAGAAATGACTGTTCTAAATCAGTTTTACCATTACAGTTTAACTATTTAAGTATAAGTTTTGTGCACAGAGCCCGCAAGTCTCTCTCATATAAAAATAAAATAACATATTTCTCGAGTTCCTATTTTTAAAATATAACAATATTTTATTTTCCTTCTTCACTGCCCCCATTTTAAAATCACTCTTCATCTTATTGTTGTTATATTTTTTCCCCTAATATAGTTGATTTTAGTAACATTTTTTTATCATTTAAACCCAAGTATCTGTAGGAAAATCCGGTAATAATCGAAAATAAAATGATTAAAAAACAGACCAGGTTGTGGCTAATTTGCCTTCCATTTGATAGTGGGAGGTTATGTCTAAGAATAACATCTGAAACAAAAATGTTACTTTGATTTCACAATTCTTAACATTGTAATAATTCATTTTTTTTACCACATCTATCGCAGTCTACTTAGTTGTTTTAGTTCTCTTTCAGCAGCCTAATATGCCAGATAAAGGAGAGCTGAACCAAAAAGTGAATACATAAAGATCAGGTGGAGTTTATACTGTCTAACAAAGTCAGATTCTATCTTAAAAGAGTGGAGTTTCGCATGTAGCGTGCTATTATCTTAGATTTCTACTAGAGACATGGAAATCAATGTTCTTAAAACCAAACAGGCTTATTAATTTTGGTCGGACTAGACCATCAAACAGGGGAAATACATCTCTCTAAACTCTAAACTCTAAACTCTAAACTCTAAACCCAGTATAACAAAGTTTTTAATGTTCATTTTAACAAACTTAAAACTAATGATTGACGCCAGTGGCAGGTCTCTCACCTTCTAGTAGTTAATATTATTTAAAGCATGGCGGGGTTTTTCGAATCCAGCTAATGCCTATGACTGAAGAGAGCGTCCTTTTCCCTATTGCCATAATACCCATTGTGGTTGCTCTGCTAGGAGTCACATGACCCCAATCAATATGTAAAACCCTTTTTATCTAGCAGCAATTCTCTACCGTTTTCTCATGTCAGACGACCCCGTTCGACGAAAAGCCCCACAGAAGGGCAAAACCAGGGCTTTTAGTGTTTTAGTACTGGGTGAAGTGTCTTCACTCGTAGCTATTCGGACTGGACTCATGTGAAATGTCGTCCGTCCCCCACCCCACCGTCGAATTCAGTGATTCAAGGGGGCCTGTCCACCTTTGTGCAGTGCCAGCAGTCTGATGAATTTCAGGAGAGTTGGCCATGGAAAAGGGGTGGCTGGGGACAATTACCAGACATGCTCTGTCTTGAGATATGTGTGAGGGTGACCATACTTGCTGCTGCGGCCAACCTTCCCACGGTGGCATGTGAGGCATTGAAGGGGGCAGTTTGGTAAAACAAAAGCGATGCCTGGCTTCAATGGCGGAACAAGTATAAGAGAAAGACAAGCAGCCATGTTTGTTAGATAACAAAAGGAACATGGCCAGCTGTAAAGGAGAAGTCACAATCTCTCTACTGCTTCTATTTACCACTATTAAATACAAGATACAGAGCCTTCACTCTTCAGGGAAAAGAAGAAAAAAAAAAAAAAAAACAAAAGACTACTGGGTCTTAGTTCAGAAGGTGATATGTCCACAGCTCGAACATCGATCAAACAGCTAGCTGATGTATTTGCGGGGTGGAATCATCTTCTGAAAAGCTGCAATGGAGTTTTAGTGGTTTGGGTACACTGAGGGGAGAATCCAGCAACATCTCTCTTTGGAGGTAGTTGCAGTAGGAGTGGAAGGTAGCAGGGGTTACGTTTAAGTGGAAGCTCAGCCCAAACAGGAAATCCACTTCCAGGAAGTTCATCTCTGTAGTGCTGATTCCCCCCACTTTGGCATAGTAAGCATTGTTGTAGTACCTGCATGCACCAAAAACAACAAACAACCCTTTTAGAACACTCCCTTCCGCAACAGAAAACTAATGAAGTAGAAGATTGAAGAGACTCGGTCAGTTCCAGTGTTCCGGAATTCATGTTCCCTCTTCATGTGCTGTGACTATAAATCATAGAATTTTGAAACAGACAGAGACCCAAATGCCTTTACGCTTCTTCTTAATTCTTGCTGACCAACCAAACCTTTTTTTTCTTTTTTTCTTTCTGGGTGTTATGGTAACTCATAATTAGGTGGGTAGTTGCTTTTAGGTGGGGATTTCCCCGAATTGCCCCCTTCCAGACTTCCTTCACAGGGAAGGGGGACGATGATCTTAGCTTAGCCTAGTTTTTACTGCTGTTGAGAATTGAAATCTGTTGTTCTAAAAGGTTGACTAAAGGTCCATTTCAGAAGCTCAGTGAGATAAGAGAGGAAGAATAAAGATTTTGATTTTTAAAAGAACTACAAAAGAAAGATTGAGAAAAATATCGCCAATCGGGTAGTTCCACCGTTCTAATGTCAATTCATTCAGCAGATAATCCACATTTTTCAGCAGAAAAAGAAAACAGGGAAAGAAAGAAAAAAAAAACTTATAAGATATTGAAACGAAGAACAACAAAAAGCTCTGGATTTTATAAAGGATTTCGAAAAACAGATAGCAGTAGACAAGATATTGAAACGAAGAACAACAAAACGGGAGAATTTCAATGTCGGGTGTGAAATTTCACCGGAACAATTCAAACAGAGCCCAAACCCAGAAAAAAATCAACTCAGAATGTAGATTCAGATGAAGGGAGATAGATCGCAACAACCACGAGATACGACCCTGTTCAAAAGAATCGAGCGGTAAAAAGCAAAAGAGCAGAGCAAAGGCGATAATGAGTATAATCACGAACTCACATATCATCCATGAATTTGGCGGCGACCATGACGCTGGTTATCAGAAGGCGGTGGACGTTGAAGGAGTTGATGGGCAACGAGGGTTGCCTCTGCGCGAACCGATCGAGGTAGACGTAGGCGACGACGAAGCAGGAGGGGCTGCAATTGGCGTACTTGAAGATCCTCTCGAGGTAGCTCTGGATGGAAATGGTGGGCCTGGTGAGCCCGTGGAAGACGGAGATCTTCTGCTGCTCGAATCGCCGGACGGCGTCGTTGGACTCGGCCACTCTATGCAGCAGAGCGGAGAGGAAGGTGAGGACTTTGGGCATCACATGGGGATTTTCCAGCTCCGCCATTGATGCCTCAGAGGAAGGAAGGAAAGGAAGGAAGCTCCACGCCACCTCCGTCGAGTGAACATTTATAAGGTACCCATTTTTACGCGCAGGTGATCGTTAATTAAAGAAAAATGCTACTCGAATGCCCAATTTACCGAAACACCCTCGTCCATCTCATCAAAGACAACGATCTCCTATATATTAACATCAAATTAGAAACACACACCGACTAAACATATTGTACCAACCCATAACCAAATTAACACTACCCATAATCGGTTAATTTCACAATTCCACAGTTTTTATTTTTTTTATGAATAGGACCCACTTGGGGAATGCGGGGTCCACATAAGGAGGAAGTGTTTGGCGACATAATATGTGGGTTTTAGTTGTGTAATACGTGTAATTAGGTCACCAACTAGTGTTTCAATTAGCGGTAACTAACTGGTAAGGCATATCTTGCTTGAGTGAGAAGAAAAAATTATAAGGAATCTCCGTCGGGTGTTTGAAGTGTAAACGCCGCCAGGGCCAATTTCGTCATAACAAAAAAACAGAAAAAACTTTACAGCAAAAGGTCCATCCGTTTCGAACGTGGGGCCCGGACCCACCTAACATGCTGGCAAGTGGCTTCGCATCTCCCAAATACACCCTCCGCATTCCTGTCCTTTGCCGGCGGCCCCTCCATCTCCCATTATTAGATTATAGTACCAAATTTCTTAAATACCCCTAGTTTTAGAGTTATTCACGCCTCTGCCATCCTCGCTTTAATCACTTGACATTGTAATCTGAAGGTTGAGAAGAATTGGGTAAGATAAAGAGCGAAGTAGGGAGAAAATTTAAGGTATATGGGCGGATGATTACAGCTTGAATGGAGTTGGAGAGGTGGGAGTCGCTGTTGAGGAAAAGACGAGCAATGGAGGGAACCCCAACAGCCTGTCGAGGACCTACTTCATCCACCAGAATTCTTTCTTGTTTTTTTTTTTTTTTTTGCTGGAGGAGGGGGGGCTTAGCAAGGATATGACATTCTCTTCGACTGTAAATGGAGGAAACGGGGATGGGTTTCTTCTGGTAATGTGCTTGGAGTAGTTTAATAATCGAGAATTGCTGTGAACGTGGTGAGGATGATGGAAATTTCACGCTACAAGGAGAAGGAAAATGAGGGGGGTTTCTCTTACTCATGTGGTGGCCATGTGAGAAGGGGCTTTTGTTCCCACCGCGCCGTCCCTGCATCCCCTGCATTTTTTTTTTTTATAATTGCTCCAAAAGGAGTAGATGGGGATCGAGAGATTGAGAGATTGAGAGATTGAGAGATTGAGAGATTAAACTCTCTCCTCTGCGGCTTTGTGGGTTTCCACTTTCTTTTTTGGATTTTTAATGTTCTGCTGTTCTTGATTAGACATGGTGTTTGAAGTCTGTTGCTGTTTATATTAAAAACGGGACACATGATCTTAACGTGGATTGAGGAACCGAGTCTCCTTCCCCTAGTTGTCTCCTTCCTCCCCTCAAACCCTGCCATGTTCTGGGTCGTGGGTGCATGCATGTGATTTTCTCTCTGTTGCTCCGGATTTGATCCTGCCGAGTGGGGTTTTGGGGATTAAGATACTGTCAGTCCATTTTTCTATTTGAAGATTAGCGGATTGCTTCGCGTATGGACTCTGTGATTATCGGGTGATCTGATTCAGCTAACAATCCAACAGCATCGTTTTTAATTGAATTTAGTATTTGGATGGTGTAAAGGGAAATGGGTCCCGTTCCGCCATTAAAATATGCGATTGATGATTGTTGAGGGAGCAGCCTAGCAGCAACAGCACACTGCATAACTTTTGCGGGTAACTGAAAAGCACCCGCACCCATCACATATGAGATCGAGAGAGAGAGAGAGACAGAGAGAATAACAAGAGACAGGAATTTGCCCTTCTTACTTTTACCCACACTGGGAAATGAAGAAGGGAAGGCAGGGGAGTCTCCCCCTCCATTATCGGCAAGGGAACACAACCACGGCTTTACCAATGTCGGACAGGAAAGTGGCAAGTCTTCCCTTTTCCTTCTTTTTTCTGGAGAACTGGGGAAGTGGCTATTTTCCGTATCAGTACTTCAAATTGCTATGTGAAGTGCGTGAGGACGAAATCAAACAAGACATCGCCGTATATAAAATAAAATGATGAGAGAAGTGGCCATTTAATCAAGAAAAGGGAGCTGTGTTTGGTGTGTCCCCCAAGCTATCTCTGTTTCCATTTTAAGTTTAAGGAATCTCTGGTTTTTCTTCTTCCAAGTCCAAACATCTAAATTTCCAACACCCACTCGACTTTTAAAGCTCGAAATCTCGGCCTAAATTTGCTTTATTTGGGGGGCGTGTGGACTGAGGAGGCTTTGCTTTCCAAATCACCAGCTTGCTTCCACACCAAGGCGACTTGGGACTGATTAAACTCCCAGAGGGCGGACTCTGAGAAGGCAATTAGAGGGTGGACGTGCTCCCCAGTTATGAATGTGGATGACATTTTGAGACTAAATTGTGACGTTTTCCGTAGTAAGAATTGGTATGGTTGGTAGTCTTGGTTGATTAGATATGTTGTTGATTACAGTTTGGAGGGATGATAATTTGATGATATTATTATGTGACTAGCCACCCACCAAGACGGAGATGATAGGCTCCAATTTCTACAAGAAAAATGCTATATTGCATGCACTTTGTGCACTTCCCCCCTCACTGTTATCTCTTGTGACATAAATCCTGGTCAAACTCGGTTCAATGAGTCAGTTCAATCCGGGTTTTACAACTCAAAGCTCTCCTAGTTACTGACTCAAACAAGGTGGGTTTGGTTTAATTCAGTTCAATCCAGGATTTATAACATAGGTTGATGCACTATAGATGATAAACCTAATTGATTCGGAAAAAGCTAGTTGCACCTACTCTTTAGGGTTTATCCTAATGATTTTAGATTTTATAAAATAAAATAAAATATATTTTTTTTATCTTTTTAAGTATCTCAGATTGGCTGATACGTTCCAATGGGTAGAATTCTATAACAATGGAAAAATAAAAGTTTTTCTTCATATTGCAATATAGTGATTGTTTTATTTGGCATATATAATATAATTTTTCATTTTATCCCTGCTATTTGTAAAGAGTGGTGATATGCGTATTGTGAGTTTTTACAGTATAACATGGCATCCTCATTGGTAGTTCATGTAAGAAATAAAATAAAAACTATCTTCTTATTCTATAGGGAAGCCTAAACCCTAAACCTTATCTAGAATGCCAACTAGGCTGCCAAGAGGACTACCACATCATGATGTAAAACCTCACAGTAAAATGTCAAAATACTGGTATCATTTTTCATTTGTAAAACAGTAAAATGTAAAAAATAATACAAAATAGTTTTTCACTTTTCATAATTCACTAATTGTTAACAATTGGGGATTTTTTTGCAAAAAATTAAATTAGAATAGAAAAATAAATCGGATGTAATTATTTTTAGTAGGAAAATACTAAATGTACCTATGTACCAATCCAAGGTACCAACCAATATCTGTCAGGTCACACAACCAATATTCTGGACTTCCACTTGGACACATACTTAGGCCGTCCAATAATTTAGTAGTCGAGCCATAAAAACATTGAAGGGTCAACCAGCTTTGACTATATCTGGGCTTTAATTGACTCAGACCCGGAAAAGGCTTTAGGTTCGAGCCAACCTGGTCCAAGCGGGCTGGTCAGGCAATTGCTATCTTTCTATCGTGCACTTTTGCTCTTTGTAAAACTATAAATAGCTTCTATCTCGTTGTAAACAAGTCCGTGAAACAAAACATTACAAATAAGTGCGGCATTGATATTGATATAAATACATTGACATTTTTGCTTTGCTCCTTTATCGGCTTCACTTGATCATGGGCATTTCCCTCCGTGTGCAATTGACAGATCCTCTCGTATTCGTTTGAGCTCGCTCACTTGGAACATCAGATTATAAGGTCCTCTATAATAGAGAAAGTGAGATGTTGAGAAGTGAGAACCACGTCTGTGTAGAAGTAGACTAGGAGAGGTTAATGATCCACCAGTCTGAGACCCCATAACAATGGGTCCTTTTTAGCTAATGGATTATTGATGAGCCTGTTGGGTGGTTAGTCCCAGTTCCCACTAGTCAAAAATTTAAAATGTTGGATCAAGGAATCAAAGGGTTCCTCAGAACTGACTCACAAGCTCTTCAGTTTCATCACTTTGATCGGTCTCCAATCCCGCTGATAAATTAGAACAAGGAATGTCCATACCATCTTCATCATGTTCTCTTAACAGCGATTCATATCTGGCCATGTGAAGGCAATCTAACTTCTTTAGGAGCTCCATCAAGGTCTCCTTACTTTCAGGGTCTGATTTCTGTTTGCAGAGATTCAACAGAGCAGCCACATTTGCGGGTTTGGGTCGCCATTGCTGCGGACTCTTGATCAAAGAAGCTTCCTGCATACAAGACAAAGCCTTGGATACTTCTTCTTTTCTTATGTAACCTTCTGCAAGTAGTTCCCATGACGTCTGATTTGTCTTACCACCAATTTCCTTTATCTGACCAATAAAGTTCTCGGCCTTTTCCAGCAAACCTTGGCGAGTGTACCAACGCAGAAGAATATTACCAATTCTAGGATCATATTTGGATTTAACAGATAACCATTCTTCATAAATTGCTTCTGCACCTTCTATATCCCTTAGCTTAACCAAAGATGAGATCATCGTAAAATATCCCAAGTTTAGAATTCTAGGGAAACTTTTGTAGGAGTTCCAAATTCGGTAAACATCTTCCTTCTTGCCAATGCTACCGTACAGACTGATTAAATAGTGATAAGGGGTTCTATCCCTTCCTGTAATTCGGAGTTCAACATCCTTCAAACACTTTTCTGCCTTCTCAAACAAGCCAAACTTGATGTACATGGAAGCAAGGGTACTAAAAGTTGTCCAGTTAGGAATGACATTAATATCAGATTTTATATTCTCCACGACTTGCTCCATCTCCTCCACATCCCCCAATTCAGCACAGGTTGTTATCCAGATATTGTAAGTGTATAAATCCAAATTTATGTTTTTCTCTATCATATCAGAAACAACAGATAAAGCTGTCTGATATTCTTTTAGATTCATGTAAAGTGTCATCATCACATTGTAGGATAATGCATGTGTAGCAAAGCCAGCATTTTTCATTTTCTCAAGAGTTGTCTCAGCCTTCTCTCTCATATTTGCCTTCACGTAAGCATTTAGAAGAGCACCATAACTGCGCATGTCTTTCGAGGCCTCTGGCAGCTTATTGAAGAATTCTTCAGCTGCTGAAATATCATGAACTTTAGATATAAGATCTAATTGTATTGCAGTGTCACTGGAATTTAATCTAAATCTCAGACGCCGCGCAGTCATCCATTCATAGACCTGAGAAAAATCCCATTACTTTAGGTAATAACAACAGCGAAGAAACAGAACAAAGTTGAAGAAGAGACATTAGTTATAGTAAATGCATAACAATAAACTCAGATGAAGCGCATGATCTTAGTTGAAATATCAGTCTTCAACATATCCCTGCCTATTGATATTAAGCCTATTTTAGATAACATGGGGGTAGTAATAAGATTTTTTATTCATATTTGCAGGATGCAACATAAATTTATATCAAGTGTCAACCTAGCTATTGTAACTCCCCCAACAGGTTTTTGACCATTTGCAGGAATAGTAATTGACATGGTGGACAGCGGCAATGCATATAATCTAAGGGATACATACAAAACAACCATAACTAAAGCCGTACTTATAGCTAAGAGAAGAAGGAAAGGAAAGGAAAGGAAAGAAAAGAAAAGAAGGAAGGGAGGCTGCACTTAAATCTAGCCATGGTTAACTGCATTCAATTCTTTCTTCTTTAAAAAAGTTAACATATGAATGTCAGTAACTTCATAGAAGTTAAGATAGTCTCACTGTGTTAAGCGGTGCGATGAAGCCAGGTGCAATGGGCGCACCCAACCGCAACCATACACATCTACAGGCGGATCATTTAGTTTGGGTTTCCATCCGACCCGAACCAACTTCAAACCATGCAACCGGCAGACGGGTAAGAGGATAAACAGGACCGTAGTGAACTGGACTGGAGAATGAACAACCATTTGAATTTAAATAGTAAATTCAAATGGGGGATAGGATGTTTAAATTCAGATGGATTTGAATTCAAACTTAAATAAGATATATTTTTATTTGATTTTATGATAAGATAGATCTTATCTTTTTAGGTGGTTTTATGTTTTTTGTACTCTAGTTGGACACCTATAATAGGTTGTGTACTTTCTTATTTATTCATCTGGAACTTGTAGCTCAAAGGAGCCTCTCTTTGTTGGAATAAATAGTTAGACTTTTCCCCAAACAATTTGAGTGTTATTATTTGTTATTTTCGTCAAGGTCTAGCTTACAAGCCCTCAGACGGACTTGAGAGCTAGGCCGCACGCAGCAGAAGATCAGGTTTGGGTCTTCGTCAATCCGGCAATGTGACGCATTGTCTCAATCTTACCATAAAAATTTTACAAAGAGTTGAAAACCTTAAATAATCTTAGCATAATCAATAATATGGAGTAAGAACAACTCCATTCTTTTTGGGGAAATAACTTTTGTGTTTAAACGCAAGACCCTTGTACACTTAAGCTTATATGAATACTCATTTTTTTCTGAAAAAAATTATATAGCCTAAAAAGAATAATTTATTTTACCTCTAACTCTACATAGATGCCAACACATTCACATTCAGTAGGTAGCCACTAGCAACATTATTTCATGCCAAGAGAAGGTCACCTGATATATTTACATGCTTCGATGGGCAAAAGATACTGCAAGATTTCTTTTTCTAAATCTAAAAATAATGTATCATTGACAACCCTGAACAAATCTTTCATTTTCTTTCAGAAAACAAAGATGCTGATCACAGAAAGAATGAATTTTGAGATAGGAAGTAAATTTGGAGAACCCAAAATTAGTCACTTATTACAGCGAACTCATCTTAAATCTTATCGATGTACAAAATGTTCTTCAAAGGAGGAAAACAACATCAGGCATGCAATAAATGTCACTGAAAATAGACCAAATCATCTATCACAGAAATGTCGGTGCGACAGCTTGACAAATAACACCAAACACTACCTACCTTTGTGTATCTGTGAATGACATCAGTAAGACAATATTACAATTTTTCATAGGCCCAGCAGTCAGATGTTTAAAGTAAGCCAGCAAAGTCCATTTAAACTAACCAATCTCCTTTAAAAATATTTAAGATTCATTTTTACTGAAACATGACGATTTTTATGTCCAGTATTTTTTCTCCTAATTACATACTCTCTCTCCATGTCTGATTAAAAAATGCATGATAACACAACGCCAAATCATGATCCCTCTAGTTTCCAAAAGAAGGAAGTAGGCTCAACATAAATAAATCAAAAACAAAACTCTCTTATATTAAGCTCAAAAAACTTTAAAGAAAGCGTCTGAAGTAGTGATAACTTGCTATATAAAAAAACATTTAATACAAATTTCTTTCTTTAAATAAAACATCTGATTCAAAGAAACTTGCTGGACTTTAACAAAATAAAATAAAAAAAAGGCTGTTGATTCAAAGCTTCAACTATATAAGTAACTTCCTTCTTAATAACACATTTAGAGACAATCTTGCCAGTCAGTAGAATGAGTTAAAATGACCAATCCTGAAGTTTTTTTTTTTTTTCCTTTATTCTAGATCATGAAGGAGTTGCACAGCATTCAGCGAGACATGCCACCATGGCTGTCAATGAAAACCTACTAATCAGTTCGGCTCAGCTGAGAAATGAAGACTAATTTACTCCACCTACTTCCAGCAAGATCAGAAGGTAATGTATCCAATCGCATAGACTACTTAAAAACTCTTTATTGCAGAATATCTTTGCAAATCAAATGTTTATCTATCAAGAGAGTATGCGAGAATCTTTATGCTGGACAATTCATTTTTTTTTACCACGAAGAGGAAGGTCTCAGTCAAAAAACAGTTCAACTACGCAACTAAAAGGTAGAGCTTAGATGTCCTAGAGATTCTGAATGGTATCGACGTCATTCTGTACAACCAGTAATTTATATTTGTGGGTAAAGGAATGTAAAAGAAAACCTCCATGTCCCCAGTTACCTTCATAACTTGGAAGATCCAGAGGGGAAAAATAATTAAAATAGGAGATAGAATCCTTCCAATTATATCTGTTCCAGAACTGTCGGGTAAACAATAAACATATCTCTTTGTTCTTCTCACTAAGGATGTCCTTAGGGGTAACTGGTGTCCAGAAAGAAGCTGCTGGTCACAGGTCATCTTTGCACCAAATTCGTAACATATGTTCCAGCCAGTAGAAACCTATAGGCTACAGGGGCGAAGAAGATGAAAGATAAAGAAGCCAAAAATGCATATAAAGGTCTGTCACAAGACAACACTGGTTTCATACACGTTGATCTAGAACCCTTTTTTGAGGAATTATAGCTAGAATAGCACAAAAACTTCTCAAGGAGAAATTTGCAGGTTATAAACATAAATACAATGATGGAATTCCTATGCTTAATTTTGATTCAAAAATCTCACCACTTCACCCCAGAGAATTAAGTAAAACCTGAGAAACAACTTGCTTAAAGCCCAATGCAAGAACACGTTAACTGCCTCGACCAAGCCATGTACTTTATATTTCCACCTTTAGATAGCTATTTAAATACTCAGGTAAGCTTCTCAAGTAAAGATGAATTTCACCCCATATAAGTTTTAACGTCTAGCTAAAATTTTAAAACAAAGCAGAGAGCAAACCACAAGACCCCTCCTTTTTTCTTTTCTTATTTTTTTTTTTTTTTGAGGAAAACCACAAGACCACTTCATTAGTATTAATCAGCTTTCACAACGGGTGTGGCCAAAGAAGGCTGTGCTTCACCCACGTCCAAGAGGCGGCGAGTTTCTTCATAAATTGAAAAAAAAAAAAAATGATTCCACATTCCGTGTTTTATAAAATTTTAGTGTCCTGGCTGGAAGCTAGAATGGTTGTAACTTAGGAAAATTATCCTTCTTCATGATTTCTACTACTAATTCCTACAAATATAAACGTAGTGAAGTTCTCAAGACAAAAGGTGAGTAGGGGTCAATGTGATTGGAGCATCAGCTAACCTCAAGAGCTTGCTTGTAACACTGAAACTTCCTCAGCTCCCTGACAATGCGACAAAGCGTCCACTTAAAAAGCTTCCCGTGCTCCTCCTCCCACAGATTCAGAATATAAGAAGAGCCAAATTTACGGTCCTCCACCATCGTAATCTTCCGATAAAGCGCCCTCCACGGCTGAGGAGGTCGCCGCTCGTAATCCACGGTTCCGTAGCTATGAACCTGAGAAATCGAAAACGTAATCGAGTTCCTCTTGTTCTTATCTGAGCGAAGAACGACGGCGGGACGAGGAAATCCAGAGGTTAACGTCGGGGCGTACGAGATGGAAGATGACAGAGGAGAAGACCGATAAATAAAGGTCGCAACATTCGCTTTGCCTGACTGGACAGCATGAGGCATCTTGACGAAAACATCAGAGGTTTGAGAGGAAAGAATTGGGATTTTCAGGCCTGCCATGGTGTCCGTTCCTTCAGTTCGACGACGTTTAAAAGACTGGGAACAGAGAGAAGAGTAGCAGAGAGCTTATCACTTGGAGAGTCAACAAAATAAAGTAGCAACATATCGATGTGAACTTGAATTGGAACTGGCAGGATGCCTTGGTTAAAGTCTCCTGTTATTTATTGGATATTTTAAAAATAACTAAAATGTTTTATTAAATAATATTAATTATTAATTATTACCTCTAAATATTAAATAATAAAAAATAATATTTAAAAAATAAAAAATAATTATATCTCTAACAACTAAAATATAACAATTAACAATATAACATATAAAGTACAAATTTTTATCAGTAAAATATATGAAATTTCATTTATAGTGAAAGACTAGAAGCAAATGAAAAAAAAAGAGTAGCTAGTCTGAACTATTCTTCATAAAACCAGACTACTACTTGAGAATGGCAGGTTTCATGCTCGTGCTAATTTTTTCTAAAGAACACAATATAATACATTGTGGAATGAACTATATAACATACAACTTTCCATCCAATGTCACATACTCTAGAGTTAGTATTTCACGAGGTCTACATAAAAGAAAAGAATGATTTAAAACAATCTCTATAAACACACATGAATGATGAAACAAATTTATCAAAATATAAGCAATGTTATTATCATCGTTACCCAAACTCCCAAATGATGAAACGTCTTGTGAATTATATTCCTGCATTGGATTTGTGTGAACTTAGAGAAATAACTTGGGTCCTTATATTTGATGTTGTAGTGTTTAACGACCATGAAAATCCCACTTGACTTGCACTTTGGGCACATAGAGCAACCAACAATATGAAGAGTGCAATTAGACACGAAAATCAGTGTTTTAAAAACCAAACTAGGCCAGCAGGTCTAATCAGGTTGAATAGCAGTTCAGTGTGAGGCTAGAACTGTTTTAGCCTCAAAACTGTTTTTTTTTATCCTAAACCAGATTAAAGCATTCTATTCCACGTGATTAAGTGTTTTGAGCATAGTGAATTGCTCAAGGCACGACAATGATTGCAGAATATTACATTCGTCCAATATTGTGATAACTGGGCTTAAACATGCCCTCATACAGTCACTCAAAATAGATTTTTTCAAGAAACTTGGAGTACGGTGGAACCATATACGTAGTTTATCTTCTCCTTGACCTGCCCAAGTGGATCCCTTCTTTGCCAACGTGTCTGCCGCACAGTTTGCCTCCTTATATCTGTGCAGTAGCTTCACCAGTGGGAGGTGTTGGAGTATCTCTTGGCATGCTTTTCTCAACCTCATCAATTTCCAGTGACCCTTGTTGTTTTCCTACAATGATTGAATTTCCAGATGAGAGTCTCCTTCAATTATAATATTTTTACCTTGGTAGAGTGTTTTGATTATGTGTAGGGTAAGGAGGAGGGCCATGTATTCTGCCTCATTGTTTGTTTTTTCATGTAATGGCCAGCATGTAGCCAGTAGTGGAGAGCCCATATGGTTTCTAATAATAATACTTGCACCAGCTTGTTTTCCCGCTTCTAGAGATGATCCATCAAAGTTTGCCTTTAAATAGTTTTCTATTGGTGGTTCCCAAGTTATGTTCAATCTATTAGGCCTTC
>CM039665.1:25498865-25603865 GCA_022405105.1 Aristolochia contorta | reverse complement strand
CAGCTATATGATTGCATTTGACAATTGAAAGAGGAACGATTCTGGGTTTTAATCTATTTTGGTTCATATATATTATATACCTGCCACAGTTCCACGGCGGTGATGTCCTTCTTCCCTGCTTGGTAGAGGACGATGATAGCCAAGTAGTCCGGGTACTTGCTGTGTTCGTGGACTTTGAACACAAGGTTGTATCCTGGGTATTGGCACGGAATCCTGCAAAATTCGAACAGGGAGTTGAACAAAACAGGGAGCTAGAGCTTCGAGAGGTGATCACGGTGAGGATAATTAAAGTAAAGGAGATCGATTGAGCGACCTTCTGTATTCGACGTCGACGACCCCGGAGGCGAAGAGTTTCTCCGGCGTCTGGGGCTTGGCGAGCTTGGCGAAGGCGCGAGGACTGAGGATGAAGTCAGTGTTGTCTCCCTCCCCGTGGTCGGTCACCACGATCTTCAACCCGTCTTGGTCGCACAGTTCTGGGTTGGTGCATCGGATTTGGTAGCATCCACCGCATCCGGCGCCGTTCCTGTACAGCTTCGCCACCGCGCCCACCTCGCCGCCGTTGAGATTCCGGCCAAATTCCCCGTAGCCACACGCACCTCCTGATTCATATACACACGTACAGCCCGTTATATTATATATGGAGAGATAGATATAGCTTAACAATGTGCTTCGGAATACTGAGATAGAAACAGAGAGAAACAGAGACAGGGAATAGATGAGAGTACTTGGTGTTCCCAGGCAATCTGGGCTGCCATAGTAAGTCGCCCTTGAACAAGTAAAAGCGTCCTGTGAGCTGCAAAGAGCTGGCAGGAGCAATATAAGGGCCACCAGATAAGGGGGGAGGAGCTTCTGATACATTGTGCTCAAAGTCACAGTACTTCAAAAGAGAGTAAGAAAACAGAAGAAGAGGAGAGTAGAAGATACAAATCCTATGATGAGAGAGTGAGGAGCAATGTACTCTCGGCATCTTATTTATAGAAGAAAGTTGGTGGAAAGGTATGCAGACTTGGAGACGCTTTTTCCACTGAGGACATGGGAGCGTTTCTCAAAACCGGATGTGCTTTATGAAGCAGTCACCCTAATTGACTCACACAAGACCATTTGGCAGAAAGAAATATTAATCAAAGCAGCCTTGCCTAACCCCTTGCACTCTCTGCCATTAAAAATCATTATAATGTACCCAGGATATTACCTATCCTCACTTTCTCTGTCTCTCTGTCTCTCTCTGTCTCTCTCTGTCTCTCTCTCTCTCTCTCTCTCTCTCTCTCTCTCTCTCTCTCTCTCTCTCTCTCTCTCTCTCTCTCTCTCTCTCTCTCTCTCTCTCTCTCTCTCTCTCTCTCTCTCTCTCTCTCTCTCTCTCTCTCTCTCTCTCTCTCTCTCTCTCTCTCTCTCTCTCTCTCTCTCTCTCTCTCTCTCTCTCTCTCTCTCTCTCTCTCTCTCTCTCTCTCTCTCTCTCTCTCTCTCTCTCTCTCTCTCTCTCTCTCTCTCTCTCTCTCTCTCTCTCTCTCTCTAGCTTTCATCTCACTGAGAGAGTCGAGCTTAGAGCGACCAATGCTCAGAAAAAAGGTCAATGTGTGCGCGTTTTGTATATCCCAGTAGTCCAACAGGAGAGGCAGACGTCTGGATTCCTGAACCTCCTCCTTCCGTGTCAAAGATGGATGAAGAATATAATTAGGAGGGAGAGCACCCAGTTTTCAGTACATGGCTGCTGAAGTTTTAGTGTATAGAATCTATCAAGTGGTTGAGTGGGCAGGTGTCTAATCTATTCTGAAATTTATGCCATTTGTTCTGTTCAGAGGTAAGAACTATTAACTAGGCTCCCGATTTGCTCGGCTAAATACATTTCATAATGGAAGACGAAATCGGTGGGTGCCCAGTAGAGTATATGTGTAAAGGAATCCAGTCACTTACCCCCATAGTGAAGCAGTGGTTGTTGAAAGGCCCTCCCCACTACTCCCAGTGCTACCGACTTGGTTCTTTCCATCGAACACCTGTTGTCTTCGTAGTTCTTCTTCGGATTTCCAGTAGAAGCTCTCTCAAGATTAGTATCTTTTTTTCTTTAAGAATCCTCAGGCTTACAGGTGTTAGCTGTATTGCCCATATGACTGTGCCGGACCTTGTTCACTTCTGTCCCGTGCTCATAAATTTACGTCACTGATGGATTCTCCAAGAGTAATGCTAGGCCTACATTACTATTTGCGTACATTTTAGGTACACCCTGTAGAAGTGGGGTATTAAAATATTCCTCTTGGGGGGTCCCACTTCTACAGTGAGGGTGTACCCAAAATGTACACAAACAGTATAGTACTTATTCGTTCTCAAATCCAATGGAAAGGTTCCAAAACCGAAACTATTTCTACCAGTTTGATCAGTGATTTGTAAAGAAAAAAAAAGAAACAATAACAACCACATTGCAACAGATGCAAGTAGGGGAAGGAAAATTACCTCCCAGTGGGTCATGTTGAGAACCGGTTTTTTTTCCAGAATTGGATACCCACTATTATTGTGTTGTTTCTGAAGTTCTAACCAAAAGGGCTCGTACCAATGTAGCCTCCCTTCAAGCGAGATCATCTATAAGTCCACCCCTACATCGGCGTCCCCAAAATTGATGAAACACAGAGCTATACTGTCCAGAGCTAGCTTACGCTACCTTGCTACTACTGATCATTCGCCAACAGCTGCACATCACTAAGCACACGATGTGGGACGTGTAGGGTGATCATCCAAATCCGTTGCTAGTTTTAAACAATCTCCCGACCCTTGTGGAAAAAGAAGGTGAAGCAATGATGAGAGCCTCCACCAGAGCAGCACTTTCATCCCCTACCAGAGATAGGAGGAGGAGGAGGAGCGAGGTGTAAGCTGCTCGTCGATGGACGCCCATGTAGTAATCAGGACCACGGAGGGACGGATATATATAGAGGGAAAGTTCGTAACTACCACTGATGTAAACTACATGGAAAAGGAGAGATGTGATGTCACTGAATGGAGAAAATGATGTAGATGCCACTATGATATATATATATATGCTGTTGAAGATCTGAATCTAGTGAATATATATACTGTTGAAGATTTGAATCCAGAGAATATATATACTGTTGAAGATTTGAATCCAGAGAATATATATACAGTTGAAGATTTGAATCAAAGCCAAAAAAGATGAGAGAACTTGAACCCGACGTGAATCGAACACGCAACCTTCTGATCTGGAGTCAGACGCGCTACCATTGCGCCACGGATCCACTTGATAGTTAAGTCAATTGTAATTTGAAATTAATTTGTATAACGTTTGAAGTTGAACAGAAAAAAAGACATCATTAGATAAAAATATTAAACCATTTTTATATACACAAAATAACATATTTACCATAAATTTGCATACTTGGACGTTTGGTAGCATATGATTGGTCGATTGATGTCTGTACACCATAAATACATTATTTTCTCATTTACAATTTTTATATGCAATCTAGTATTTCTTGTCTAACCTAGAGTACAACTTTGACTGAAAAAACAGTACTTTTATAAAAATAATGCTTACTGTACCGAGTAGAGGTACACTAGTTGCATACCATTCAACGCTCATGCAACTGCCGGGTGCAATTTAATGGAGTTTTAGAGTTCTAGAATAGAATCGTTCCAGAATTACGTTGATCATGATTATTATATAAAAAGTAATGCTATATGCACGAAGTAGGAGCACGGAACAGATGCTAGGACCCACCATGCATATTCCTATCAGCCTTCAACAAGTGCGCCTCCACATCAACTCTGTGCTCCTCTTACGTGAGCATAACATTACTCTTGTATAAATACCAGCTGTGACATCTATGTCAAAAAGTACAGATAACTGGCCATACGCATAACCCCTGCTCCTACGTACTGATATATTCGTTTGTATCTGAAGTGATTGTTACTACTATGGATTGATGATAAGACATAATAACCATTTTTTAAAAAAAAAATTCTATGCAACAGCTAGCCTACTTCAGAAATCATCCGAGTATAATTTGAGTGTAATGGCAAGACTTGTTAGGCTTGCAATGATAGGATTAAGTTTATCCATCCAGTGGATCTTTGGTGGTAGAATGACGTGTAGAATGAAGTCAGAATTGGGATTAAATTTATTTAACCCATTTTTATGGTACTAGTGAAATGGTGGTACTGCGAGTAACATCGTGAACAAGATATGAAATAAACACTGTTTGATTTTTGTTTCTCCTCCGGAATGAACCAATTCATTCACTTCAGGCCGATACAGTTGACCACCATACACACCAAAGAGAGGGGGAAGAAACTGCAGTATTTGGGGAGCAAATAATATTAACTGCACCACATTCTAATACTACAAACAGAAGACCTCTACTACTTTTGATCTGAAAATTTACAAAACTATGATGCAATGACAGTGCCGTTAAAACAACGGGATAGCACCTTGAAAGATTTGAGTTCCTGTTTACATCCTGTAGCTGCTATACCCTCCTATGCCAGGAGGACCATACCCACCGAGTGTCTGTGATGTTAGTGACGATGAAGGGTAAGAGCTATTTGGCATCTGAGAGTACGACCTTGTACCAGAATCTAGCATTGTGTAGCTACTTGGTGCTGGCTCTTTATGCCCGGCAATGAATTCCTGCAAGTAAGAAGCAACGTAAAAAAGGGTGAGCAACGATTGAAAAATTCATAAAAATCCAACAGGAACTCCACGGCATGGAGCTTCAGAACAACTGAATAAAAAATGAAGGCTCTTTATATGTCCTTGTTTCCTTAAGGGCATATCGAACAACATCTCCAACATGTGGGGTCACAGTGTCAAACTCGCCCCTTTTTTAATTTTAGGGTGATTTGTGCCAACCTGGCCAACTGTGGCTGAATCCAAGGGTCGACCCGTGATGAACCCCAATCAGGTCCCAATCCTGGGTCAGTAAACCTTGGCAGAGTTGTCAATTAACTAAAACTATCATTGCTTTTAGAATGGTTCAGCACAAACTTCAGCATTGATATTAGCCCAAATCTCCAACAAACAACCCATTCACTGCTCAGTTAGTCAACAGTCAAACATCATGAAAAAGTACAGGCATCACACCAATGGCTTGGAGCCTAGCTAAGAAATGAAACCGACCAAACTTAAAGAGGTTAAGCACAAAGTGAATCCATGGTGGCATTCTCAAAGCCCTCACTAATGTTTTATTCAAACAACTGAAACAGACAATCAAATATTAGCAAAACGTACAAAAGTAAATATTATCTAACATCGGGTCAATACTCATGCAGTAATTGCTGATGGTTCATCAGGTTAAACCTAAAAATATTTCTCCAGAAAAAATAGACACACTATCTCCAGGTTTATTTCACCATTTTTCTTACACATTATTGGTTTATCAATTTTCTGGTGAAAATCTTTTGCAACTACACAAGAGAAGTAAAGAGTAAACATCTCACCTGAATAAGCTGCTGTGCAGTCTGAACCTGAGCTGATGTTCCTCTAATCTCCACAGTGATCTCATCAGGCATGCTAGGACTCTCTTGGACAGTTAAAATAGCACCACTTGTTCGCCGTATAAAGTGAATGTTGGCTCCTCCAACACCAATGATGTCCTCAGCATATGTTAATGGAATTTGCATTTTTTGTGTCATCTGAATGCATATAACACTTTAGTAAAGAAAATAATAAAAAAAACACACAGAAAACATGATAAATTGAATCTGTGTATACCCAGGATATTAAAATGATGCTCCTATGATGATCTACACTGCAAATTCTATGAGACCAGATAATTTAAAAGTATACCTGGGTAACAATAGCACGCCCAAGACCTGAAGAACGTATGGGAGGCACAGCAGGATCTTGTCCATACATAGACAACCCAGAGCGCGACAGCTGGGGCTCCAGGGGAGCTTCTCGTTCAAGAAACATTGAGTCCCTTTTTAAGGATAAAGAGTAGTCACTGCTATAACCACTTTGTGAAGCAGAATGTGATTTCTCAGCCCAAGGATCAACATGCCGATCTTGATTGATTGTTGCATTGTGCTACAAAGTAAAGCCACACAGCATCAGCATGCAATAATCGCATAACTTGTGCAGAGAATTATATAGAGAATGGAAAAAGCTTACAGTTTTCTCAAACAATGGAAGGACGCTATGGTCGACTAAAAATTTACGAAGATGTCCCACAACTGCCTCTAGTGCTTTAAGAACCTTATAAGAATCACCTTGTATGTCTATTATTCTTTCATCAGGGGATGCATAAAATGGGACTTCATCTGTAAACCAAACAAAGAAGTGAGAAACAACAGAGATGATGGAGGTTATAAAAAGAATCACAGATACAGGAAGCATGCAACCAAAAGAAGACGATGCATAGTGCATAAATTTCTGAATCTACAAATCTGAACTGATCTTCAGAAGGCTGCAACAAACACCATGCTTATTACGATGGACCACAACTTGTTTGCGAAAAGACATTTTAAGACCTCACATACAATAAAGGGGATGCATGGAACTCACTAGCACTTGAGATATCTTTGAAAGCTCTAAATTTAGGGTTCCATTCAAACACATAGAAGCAAGTTTAAAGTTGGTATCTCAATAATAACAGAATGAAAAGGAGTACAAATTATCAAGATAATGAGAAAAGAGAAGAAAGAAATTGAGAAGTAGGACATCATAACATGAATTAGCAAAAGAGGGGGCCAAGTCAGTCCAAAATCACATGTAAACAAACATATAGAAAGTCATATCAGCAATGTTCATTTCAGATGCCTACATAGTTTGAGGTTCCATCCTCCACTAGTTCCTTCAATTTTGGACCATAAGAGTGACATACTGGTGTCTTGCTAGGATAAACAGCCTGGGAACAATAGATACAGGGGATCTAATTTGAGCTATATACTCATCTTTCAAAATGGACGAGCTTATCATATTATTTTCCTAAAAGGAACATTCTTGAAATTTATAGCCCTGAAACAAACTTCCTAGAACATAAAAGCATATTGCAGCTACATTTAATAAGTTTTGAACAGCTTAAGTAGATTCTGTTACATAATAATGTAAGGTCATGACAGGTTCAAGTTGAATTACAAATTACTATACTCACATCCAAAACCAAAAAGCATCAGATTTATTTTAATAACATGAGGGCCACTTAATTTCTTCGAGTAATCAACAGATTAGAAGTAATAAGGCCAGCATATAAGACAGAGATAAGCACTCAAGCCTGATTCTTTTCCAAAAAATTCTTTTATAATGACATTTTTTTATCTTTTGAAGATGTCTTTAACAAGTGCATCTAACATGAGTCTACTACAGGTTAAGCTTCAAAATGTACCTCTACTATTGCCTTTAGAGGAAACACTTTTCTACTATCACAGTTGACGCATTCTGGAGTTAACAATTGTAAAAAAACAACTTCTGTAACAAGTTGCTTGCAACATTGTATATTGAACATTTGGCTCAATGATCACATGGGGAAGTTTATAGTGTGATTTCTTGGCTTCAAGTCTCCCCAGGGTAAGTGAGGCATGTGTGAGTATCGGCATTCAGTAAAACAAACCTTTGGGGATTCGACAATAGATAAGATATGCAGTGTCTTTTTATAATGATAGAATTTATTCAGCCAGTGAAAGACCAGAATTAGTGTAGCTCTTAAGTGGATTGTTGATGCCAGGATGCCATTAATTTTCAGGTTTATGACACTTAACTAGAGCAGACAACAAACAGAAACACCACATCTATGGTCACATAATTAGACAGCTAGACAAACGATTCCATGGTAGCATTAATAAGATAGAAAAAATAGGGCATGGAGCGCAACATCAGAGGCTGAGCAATATTAAAAAGGAACACAAATAGCAGAGCAACAAAATTTAAACAAGTAAGACAATAGGCTCTGATTCTTACTCTCAGGTAAGACTCTCACAGAAGCACCGCTACTCTCCTGTATTGACTTAATGACGCTGCCCTGCTTTCCAATCAAATAAATAGCCTGAGAGGAAGCCACCAGTAACCGGATCGAACACTTGCCGACTCCAGCAGCTTCACTATCCCCCTCAGACAACCCATTAACCCGTTTGAAGACTCTAAGTACAGCCTCCATGGCCGGGGATATAGGCGCATCTGGTTCTTCCTTCCCGGATATCAACACCTAAATGAATTTCGAAAAATAAAAATAAAAACATCAACCGGCCACATAAAGGAAAGACAAATTTTTTATCTTTTACACTATTCACACCTTGTAAAAGAAAGGCCGAGGGCAAAAACCCTAAAAAGTTAGGATAAAACATACAACACGATCGGCAGTTCCAAGAGCGCCTTCAAGAATCCGAATGCGAGCCCTAGTTTCTTCACACATCTTCTTAATGAGCTCCCCTTTTCGGCCAATGATGCTTCCGACCTTAAGGACGGGTACAATGAGACGAAAAACACTATCACCCGGCCACCCCGGCCACTTCTTTTCGGTAGCCATCGTGGTCGTGGTCACGGCGGTGGCCGTGGTCGTGGTCGTGGTCGTGGTCGCCGTAGTAGGAGCTGGAATCTCCTCCGGTGCACTAGCAGCCGTAGCAGTAGCATCCGGAGCAGAAGCTGCAGGAGGGGACGCCGTCACTGTTTCAGGAGCGGAAGACAAAGGAGTCGGGCCTGAGTCCACAGCTGGGGCTTCCGCCATCGTTGTATCGGCGGACGGCGGCTGTGTGTCCGATTCGGGTACAGTGGCAGGGCCATTCTGCGCAGGGCCGGAGTCCGAAGGCATGATGTCCATGAGAGGAGGAGAGTGCCGAGCAGGGACGAAAGGCCGGGGAGAGTTTGAGGAGAGCGTCCCCAGATGAACAGATGATCTTTGTTTTTAGGTTTTTGACGATGGTCGCAGGAGCGCAAGTGGAGAGGCCCTCCTTTTAAGCCTTCTTCGCTCTTTATTTACGCCAATTTTACTACCTCAATTTGATTTTGCCTCCACTGTGTCGTTCTAGGCTTCCAATTCTTCCTCCTTATGGGTTCCCAAAACCTCTGTGGCCCTCAAATTGATTGTGAGAGCTACAAAAATGTTCATAAACTTGTTACACTTTCATTGTATTGGAGTAAGTTAATTTGTTTCTGGATATAATTAGCATATAAAGTTTTAAACTTTTACTTAATGATATAGCTCTATATATATGTAAGCAAGATGGATCTACTTAAAAGAATTAATTAAAATTAAAGGATAGAGAAGATTGGAAATTATTCCAAATTCTAATTGATTTATTAATTAGCTTTATAAAATATAAACTTACCCATAAGTTTTTCTCAAGGCAGTTCTCTTTTTTGTCCTTAGATACAATACGTTATTTGCTTAGGCACCTCAATATTGCAATTGATGATAATCAAGTTTTGTCTCAATGTGTTTTGTTTATTTTATCTCCCTTGGAGACATTTACATGTTTAGCGTATTATGTTGATCCATGGGCTGTGTAAACTTTCTTGAAGATCTTGTATATTTGTTTGGAAAATTACAAGAGCGTTAAGCAGGTTGCCTTAGATCTGTTGCATGAGACTTCAAAGTACGAGGTTAAGAGAATTCAAATTTCAACCTATGAATAGGAGATAATTAATTCTCAATTTAAGAGTAAAATTACACAATAAGTGGGACTCAAAGTCTTTCCTAAATTTAAGGAGAAAGTGATGTCTTAACAACTTAAATTACACTAACACTAAAAATTTACTTTTTTGGGACATCAATGTCCCTAACGTCACTTATGACTCATTTATGACTAACCCCCAATCATTTTTCGGCGGATCCTAGGTTACGGCATGTCGGCCATGAAGAAGGGGAAAAAGAAGGAGAGTGGGAAGGGGAGGGATCAAAGGGTTCTTCAACCTTCCTAGTTATCGTATAACTGCGTGGAGGATATTGCAATTCCTTGCCTCTCTCCCATTGACTCATGTGAAAGATATGATCAAAGATCCTCAGGCATCGGATACGTGTCTAGATACATCAAAAGATCTTCCAAATCCTTTTGAGTCTTAAGTCATGTAAAGGATTTTATACACGTGTATATGTTGTAATATTTCTTTGTTTAAAATTCTTTCATTTTACAATTCTTTGGTTGCCTATTTTGTTACCAGTGTAACCTATATGTACTACACTTGAATCAATGGAAAGGAGCTCAGAAGATTACTTCTCTCACATGGTATCAGAGCCCGTCGTCTAAATAACAAAGCATGACCACGTCTGATTCTTCTTCCTCTTCCCAACCCTCTTCCGCAACTGCCCTAAATCTCTCTCCGTCTTCGTGCATGCTTGTCTATGACCTCGGCGCATTTGGAGGTCGCGTTGTCCTTACCACAATGAACATCACCATCCATGTCCCAATCAAACTATATAGAGACACATATCTCTATTAGCAGCAGCAGTTTCTTCTCATCCAAAACAACCAACATCTCATGCAGTTCATTGATGGGACGACCTTTCTACCAACAGAACTAATTCAAAGCTCAGACTGATCCTCAATATTATACTAGATGATAATTATGTCTTTTTTTAATGTGTTTTATTTCTATTATCTTCCTTCGAGACATTTACATGTTTAGCTTATCATGTTGATCCGTGGGTTGTGTAAACTTTCTTGAAGATCTTGCATATATGTTTGGATAATTACAAGTGTGAAGCAGGTTGCCTTAGATGTGTTGCATGAAACTTTCTATTGTGAAAGTAGGAGGCTTAATTACACTTATAGGGATTAGTGCAAAGAGATTTTGAAGTCATTTAGGAATTCAAAGTAATTAAAATAAATTAGGGGTAAGTATTGTGTTTAATTTAATTTTCTGATGTTAAGAGTGGTAGGAGAATTTAATAGAATTCAAATTTTAACCTATCACTAGGAGACAATTAATTCTCAACTTAAGAGTAAAATTACACAATGAGTGAGACTTTAAAGTCTCTCCTAAATTTAAGGAGTATGTGATATCTTAACTACTTAAATTACATTAACGCTAAAAAGTTAATTTTTTGGGACATCAATGTCCCTAATGTCACTTATGACTCATTTATAACTAACCATGTCATTGTTCGCCGGATCCTAGGTTAAGGCATGCTGGCCATGAGGAAGGAGAAAGAAGCAGGAGAGGGAGAAGTGGAGAGAGCAAAGGGTTCTTCAGCCTTCCTAGTTGCAACTGCGTGGAGGATGGTGCGACTCGACTCCCTCCCACTACCTGAAAACAAAGAGGTTCTTCCCTCGCCCCAGGGCAACAGGAAAAGGTGTAGGGGATACAAGTGGCTTCTCCTTTATGACCTTAGACGGGGAGAGCGAGGTTCTTCCATGGCTACAATATGGGGGGTTGAACTGATTGAACCGGTTTGCTTGGGTGGGTTAGTACAAAAAGATATCAAAGTGTCATAAGGTTTTAAAAGAAGAGTAATGTTAGCTGCTTAATGCATCTAGGCCGCAGTACCTATCCTGCTATCCGACATACTTAGCGTAACCAGCCAATAGGAAAACTTTAAAAAAGTAATAAAATATTTTTTTATTTTATAAAATCCGAAATTCTAAATTCTAATGGATAAACCCTAGATAATTGTGATTCAGATTTGCTGGTTATGTCATGTACGTTAGATAAGTATTGTGCATAGGATGTAGCTAGCATTTTCCTTAAAAGATTTTAAAGTAGCCAACATTTTCTGGATCTATAAAGTAAGTGATTTAATACTTAAAGCAGTAAATTGCACTGGTTAGTGCAAAGTTTCAATAGGAGACACAAAATTCAAATTGAAGGTCATAACCTGTTTTGCCTCAAAATTGGGCCCATCAGGTTGGTCCGGTCTGATAGTAAATTAGTTTGGTTAGACCCGGTCTAGTTTACAGAAATAGACTTAAAAAGAAGTACAATAAATTTTAGTATTGGAGGTGGGATTCAAACCATTGATGCCTCAAACACTTTATTCAAAAGCATGAACCTAATGAGTAGATATCAAAATTCTGTTGTGATTTATTATGAATCGTTTTTCAAATGTTTACAATATAACCGTCACCGGTTCTACCATTGGTTCAACCAGGTCTAACCATTTCGACCAAAATCGGACTCTCTACTAGTTCGACAGCAAGTTCTATTTTTAAAACATTGATTATACAACATAATTATTAATAAGACTATTACGTTTTACCTAATGTTTTAAAAACTGAATTGGCAGTCGAACCGAAGGTAACTTCAATTTTGGTCTAATTGGTTAGACAGGGTTGAACAAATGGTTCAACTGGTGAAGGTTATATTGTAAATATTATAAAAATTATTCATAATAAATCACAAAAGAATCTTATATATCCACTGGTCGGTTGTTGGTCTTAAACCTCCAACACTGAATTTGTTTCTCTTTTTTTTAAAGTGTATTTCAATAAACCAGACTAGGTCCAATTGGACAGATTTACTATTTGACCGGACCAACCCGTTGGGTGGACACGATTTTGAGGCAAAACAGGTTATGCCCTTAAATTGAACCGGAATAAGTTTTAGGGCCGATTCAACGGGGTTGGACCAGCCGGACCGGTCTGGTTTTTAAAACATTGATATTACCAGAAGATAATAAATAATAATAATTTTTAAAATAGTATGATATCTCTTAAAATCATTAAAATATAAGACAAAAAAATGGTAGTGAGAGAGAGTAGATGCTTAACTTATCCCTATACTATCATAGGGTAGATAAACTTATGTATTACTTTTAAGAATAGTATATAAGACAAAAGAGTAAGATTGAGCTTATTGATTTGGATTTTAATCCATTATTGATTTGGATTTTAATCCATTGGCAAGTCCCATGAAAGGTGATAAACTTAAGTTATTCTTTACGAGTACTAAGGTTTTTATACTAGCATCGATCTCAAGTTAGCATCTCCTTAGGCTCAAGATTAGTAGAGCATAAACCCAGTTTAATAGACATGAAAAGTAGTTTTTACTTCCTCTCAGAATTTCTCATTGATTAAAGCTCCTGCATAGAAAAATTAGTTCAATTTTTTGTGAATTTTTAAAGATTTTCGTGTTTATATCTAAACACTTTAGTTTTAGTAGGTTAAGGTTAACAAAATGTTTATGATGCACCTGTGGTGTACCTTCTTATAGAACTATTACTTTAGAAATGTGGGCCCAAACTTTCATTGCTTATGCCTCTCAGGAGCCTCATGGTCGAGTTCAACACAAGACTTGACCAGACCTCATGGGATTATTTGGAGGAAAGAGGCTAAGATAGCACTCAAAAACCACTATATTGGTAGTAGTACAAAAAGAAAACAGGTAGGGATTAGTACAAGGAGAAATAAATTTTAAGTGGGACCTTGAAAATGTCATCCAAAATATAATGTTTTTTCATAAAGAGAATTCAGTAGTAGTTCAAAATTCCACCTCTTTATATGGGATAACCAACTCTTGTTGAATGCCCCAATTGATCTCTCTCTCATTTATGGAGAATTTAGTGACATATCAAATTAGGACGTTACACTTAACTGTAATCTATAAAAACACTGAATAGTTCATTAACCAGTGCTAAAGTAGTATACAGTAGGACAGCTAAGCAGTGACAATTGGGAAATGGGAATAGATTAAATCGAGAGAGATGAAAACAGATTTGTCCGTTGAACCTCCTTTTTCTTAATATATAGATATCCTTATGTTTAAACTTCCATAACTCCCCAAATACATCTCCAGAATTTTGTTCCGGGAAGACAAACTTACTACAATTCTAGGATAAATAATAACAGGTGTAAAATCACCAAAATGTTATTATTACACACCTGGTTTTAAGGCGGACTTAACCCACACAAACAGGCATACAACTTAAGACTTTTGAAATCAATGAGTATCCTGCGGTACATCACCTCATAATCACCTAGTATAATCAATACGAAGCTTCAATTCCTGGACTTTTATGCTACAGTAGATCAAGCTTTCCCACTCAGAGACTCCGAAACTACTTACTATGAGATTGCTAGCTAAAGGTACTAGGAATCATATACCGGGTTGTAGATGAGATTGCTTCTACCATGATATGTACATAGATATATTGCAAAATGAGGTCAATGATCCTGGCTTTAGGATGTGTATGGTGTATATCAACTGAACTTTGATACACAGACGAAAATAAATCTAGTCAAAGGGATCAATGCGTGGGTCATGTTCGCTTGCCATAGCCATCCCTGTACACAAGCATGTAGGGCACATGACCTGTAATGTAATTGAATCAGTGTATGAGCATTGCAGGTGAAGGACTAGATGATTGGAATTGTATAGAAAGAGCACAGTTTTTACCTTCCCTGCGCCAGAACAGTTTGAACACCTTTCTGCTTTGGGTGCTGACAAAGGTTTGTCATCACCATTACTGGTAGCAACTGGTTCTATCAGAACAAGTGAGCCTGTGCTTGAACAACGAGCACAGGCAAGGTATCCTGCATCAACAGATCAGTGACATGAACTAGAAGCATAACAATCATTAAATGATAACCTTTAACTTTTTTTTTTTACTGAAAATGAACGTAAACCTTGCAAACAGAACCCCAACACCATATAAAAAAGATAAAATATTTGAAAGAAAAAATGGTTGCGCCACTGCAAAAGCAGCACTTATAAATTTCTCAGTAATTCCACCATATCTTATTCATTTAGTATCTAATTAACCCATTACTGTGTTTAAATGAACCTCAGATGAAAGTAGACGAAGCAAGTTAAAAACGTCTAATCTGAAACTGGGTTCAAATGTCATCAAGATCCAAAAGATACTTTGCATCTGTCCTAGAGGGGTAAGAATGCTGCATTCTAATATACAACAAAGACACATCAAGCCTCTTGAACTCTTAAAAGTGAACTTATATCTAAAATGTGCAAAAGAAAATCATGCCACAGAGACATAACAAGGTATGCAAACGATGAGAATATCCAAGCCAGGAAAAACTCTTGGATACAAATGAAATGATTGGAAACTTTAGCCAAGACTGAATCATCTAAGATAATAGCTGCAAATATTGTTATTTTTTTGTATTTTTTCATATATTTTTTTTATTTTTATTTTTGTTTTTGATGATGAACCCAAGACCTCACTCTAGAAACCCCTCATGTGGCCACTGAACCTAAAGAGCTAAGTTACTGCAGCAGTTAAAGAGTGACAAAACCCAGGTGTATTTGGTGAGGAAACATCCTACCAATGTGTTTTCATAAGCCTAAGAGAAAATACAGGCCAAACACAATGCAAATTTAAATATTATAGGTAACATGAGTGACAACAAGAGCCAATTCATAGCAGCATAACACTTATATGATTCCTTCAGAGAAAGGTAGAAGAGAGAAAGATTACCAGTTCCAAGACAATACTTGCACCTCTTATGCTCTTGCTGCTTGACATTGTTGATTTCAACAACCATTAAAGCTGAAATGACACCAACAGCTCCTCCTGAAAAGGATGCTACAATTGGATCCACCTGACTGCAAATTTTGTAGATGTAAACCATACAGTGTTCAGATATGGTAAGAAGGATAGAAAGTTTAGGAGCATTAAGACAGAAAATACATGCAAACCACATCTAGGCACCCATAACTGATAATAGAACTTTCAGAGTAAATAGTTTTACAAAAATATAAAAAACGATGTGCAATAACGAGGGCAAAATTTTGATCCAAATCAAGAAAAGTTTTAACAGGAATTATATCACTGGTGCACACAAAGAGTTCAGCTTTTAAAAATTTCTAAGACACCAAGTGAGGTTCAGGAAGAAACAAGAAGAGAGGAAACATGCTGGTGCATTGTGATCAAGTTATACGCTTAAGCAAAATTTGGACAAACATCTAGGCCCCATACACACTGACAAACCTTTGTAACCAATTACCATTTAAAGGGTGGGGTGGAGGGTGCTTGGAGCAGAGCATGGTGATGCGCCACCAGTGCTTGTTCAGCTGACAGTGGGACTCAACTCTTAAACAAGAGATAGACCCTAAACCTTGTTATTTTTCCATAGTATAGTATTTAATGAGACATACCTCAGTTGCATCGGTAGATGCATACTACGAATGAAATCTGCATACGATGTGCCTCCCAAACCCAACTTAAGCTCCAGCTGAATGATCACAAACAAAAACAAGATTAGCAACACATATGTGGACTAATGCTTTTCATTGAATGAGCCCTATCATATTAGATATATAATGCATTTTTCCATTGGCATTTTAGCATCCTCATCGAAATGCTTTCCATTGAATAAGTCCAGCAGTCAAAATTCATGAAGGATCTTCTAGGCTGTAAATTATTGAAGCACAAAATGGTAAATGAACAAAAAAAATATGTCAAACGGAAATCTCAATAATAGGCATAGCATAAGTCTCTAGATGAAGAACCCGTAGGCAGTCAGTTTACCATATCACAACAAAAGATGTCAGACTGATTAGAAAAAGTTGTAGCCAAAGTCTTTCAAGATCAGAAATGAACACAATAATTGCAAAATATAGCAACAAAGAACAACTTACTGTCGGAGCAAGAAGGCCACCAAAAAGCATAATCCCGGCAATCAGACCACAGCAAACAGCATAATACTGCCTAAGATTTCCAGGACTCTGTTTACAAGAATTAAAGGAACAGACTAGAATCAAAATGATTATGATATCAAAGACTGAATATGAGGTAAAAAAAAAAAAAGCATAAGGCATACCAGAGGAGGCAAAAATGGTATAAAAGATGGGAAATCAGGGAGTTCATTTTCATGCTCTTCCTTAAAAATTCCTAGTTCTGCACTTTTAATCCTCTGTTGTATCCTCAGCCGGCGGACCTGCAGCAGTTCCACAATAAAACGTATGAAACATAGCAGACCTTCCAAAAGAATCTACCTTAATTAGCTAAAATTCATCTCTACGGTTTGTCGTACAAAATAAATCTCGAGTTGAAGCTTACGTAAAAATTACCTCCTCCATGTGTAAGAAAATCTTATTTCGCCGACTTCGGATGTTTTCTTGAATTTCTTGCAATTGCATTTGAGCAAAGTCTTGCACTGTTTCGGGTCCTTCTATAATGCAAAATCTGCGTTCATAAAAAGAAACACGATAAAATTGACGCAAGTATTAAGCGAGACAGAAAATTCAGAAAGAAAAAAGAAAAATTAAAAAGGTAATTAACAGCAACAGAGAAAACTAAAATTTAACAAGACCCATCTCACATAAAGAGCGAAATCGAGATAGACAGAGGCACAGAGAGAGGCAGTCGCTGAATTGAAATCAAGAAAAGGAATTATGGCAGGAGAAGACGTCAAAAAAAGCAATCAACATTACCCGGCATTTCTTTCCGTAGAATCAGCATCTATCAGAGGAGCAAAGGACGACGAATCCGATTCAGCCGCCATGCATCTCCATGTCAAGTTGGATTTAAGCCGCCCCTGTAGCGCAAATCTCCCACTCGATTCCGGAAAACTTTGAATAACGCGAGACGTCGGAGAAGTTGACAACGTGAGAATCCGACCGGAGCAGACCATACTGAACCCCCCAAGAATTCAACCCACCGACTGAACTCGTAGGCGGCGCCCCAGCCCCTGCCGCCCTCTGCTACTAGTACCAAACGAGGAAGACGGTGGCGTAAAAAGTAATAGAAATGAGAGAAGTACGGCAAGACGTTGACACCAATTCCAGAGCCCAGACTGCAACAAAAGTATATAGCTACCAAAGTTCTGATCTCCTAGAGAGGTACTCGATAGATTTCCTTCGTAGAAGGATTTCCAGTTCCTCGTTTTGTTAGTAGTAGCTTCTTTCAGCTTTCATCTGTTTTTTTTTTTTTCTGGGTTTCCCCTTTTTGAGATCAACTGTCCCTGCGAATAATTTTCTGCTGCGGGAAGCACTACCGCGCATTTTGTCATCATTCGTGCAGATTACGGACAAGGTGGAGTAAAGGGCATCTTTTTGCGTATTATTTTCTTTTTTCTTTGTTTTTTATCTTCTTTTCGCGTATTCAATGCAGGGGGGTTTCCTGCTTTCTTCCTCTGAGCTAAGTAACGGTCAGGAAATTTCAAGGGATGGGCTTCTTCCATAATATTGAACCGGTAGCAAAACCCTTATTGGCTGAACCTGATTAGACCGGGTTAGATAACTGGTCGAACTGTAACAGGATGATGTTCTATAATTTCCAGACAATGGCTTAGTATTGGAGCATTCAATTTAAAACCTAAAGGTTATGATTTTGTGTTTAGCAATTTTTGGGTTTTGCCTTCTCTTGCATTTCACCACTTGCAACTTGAACCAATCAAACCAAGGCGGTTTTAATCGAACCAAATAAAACACATCATTCTTTTGCTTAAACCTGATAGTCACTTGTGGGGTACAATTGGGTTAAACTAGCAGATTAGGTCTGATTTTGAAGAGACTCTAGTGAGAGAATTATTTCTTCTTAGGTTTTGTTTTTTGTTGAAAAATGCTAGTTGCACTTATGCATAGTACCCATCTTAAGTACATGTTAATCTAAACCATTAATGCCTAGGGTTTATCCTTTAGAATATAAAATTTTATAAAATAAAAAATATTTTATTTATATTTTTAAGAACTTAGATTAACATTTACCTGGGATAAATATTGCACAGGTGCAACTATCATTACTTTTTTTTTCTTTTTTGTGTTAGTGCAGATTTAGTTCCAATATCTATATCAAAATGGCTGAATAGATACTCTTTTATTTAAAAGGATCACGGTATCATACACAAAGGAAATTTTAATATCTACATGTCTTCTAAACACCCTTTTTAAATGTAACGAAAGCGTGGTTTTCTTTTAGTTCGAATGTCTACGTTAAAATGTTAAGCTGAGTTGGGAAAGCTACAACAAATACAAAACAATAGTTCCAATGCAGTTGGGTATGTTGGATTTTTGGAAGATTCTGTGTCCCTTTTTTCTGCCCGGCTAATAGGCCGAAATTATAGCTAAACTGGTCAAACCAGCCGGCCGGGCGGCGTGGCCCGGTTTCTATAACAGCCCTTCATCATGTGATTAATAAGTATTAAAAGAGTGATATTTTTTCGATCAGCATTAAAAGATTCGTTCACTAGGTACCATGTCTATTTCAAAATAAATCAAATATGTAACTATTCTTTAACAAATCCAATTCAATTCGGGTTATTAACTTGATACTTGTACAATAAATATATAAAACATTTATTAGTCGATCAGAACGAAGTTCTGTAAACCATAATAAAATTAAAACAACTTCGTTCTGTAAACCATAATAAAATTAAAACAACGAACAAGTAAAATAAGGGTGGATGCTTAAAAATAGTATTATCTTGTTGCCTTGTACGTAAATTACGAGGGGAGCATTTGGGCAGGTGGGTGGCCCTCCCTAGGCGGTAGAGGACAAGCGCATTCAAGATTAATTCTTTTGTTTGAGGGTGAGTGATGAAAACTTATATGGAAAAGGTTGGTTGAAGAAAGAAACGGACCGAAGCCTGGCCACTATGTAGAAGCATAAAACGACGAGTTTGAGTTGTGGTGGAGGGGAAGATAGCAGATAATGCGGGGTCGCCCTTCCCCCGCTGTGACAAGAAAAACAGCTATAGTTAGTCTCAGTGGATTTCCACTGCGTCATTTTCATTTCTCGTCTCTTGAGTTCCCGTGGAGACGCATCAGTGGATAGTCACGATACTTGAATAGACTAAGACACAAACAAGTGCCTGGGTTGTATTATCGAGCATCCTTCAATTTGCTCCACCAGAAGGTAAATGATTTTTCTTGTTTGTGGATTCTGAGTCTCTCCTTGACAATTCTGAGAGCAGCAGAAACCCTTTGCCGAGTCACAGGCAACCGGAACCACAGCCTGTTCGAAAGCTGGCCGGAGGAACCAGAGCAGTGAGCACCCAGTAAAGTCTTCCAATCCTGAAAGCATATCTAAGGTAAATAGGTAGCACGCTTTGCTTGATCACTGATGCCATTAAATACACTACTGGCAAAAGGCTGTGACCTTAGTATCAGGCCATTACATCCCCGTGCAAGCATATGACGGGGCAATCCTCTCAGTACAAACCAAAAAAGGGCGTTTTATACATGGAACTGAATATACAGCAAAAATCGATTTGTTAAACATGGACAGTTATATTTTGATAAAAGGTTGACATTTCTAACAATGGAAAGTAAAACATGTTAAACACTGATCATCTCAAACTTAAGTCCTGATCATCATCATCATCAATGTCAGGCTCACTTGAAGGTCTAATTCTCTTTCCCTCTCTTGGTGCCGTTCTTCCTTCTTTTGCTTGCCCCTAAACAAATGTTAAGAGATTGAGATTAAGCTTGGCAGAATAATATGAATACTATGCATAGAATGGTTACACAGAAATTTAGTATTATAAACAAATGCGGTTCTACCAAAAATGTTCCTATGTAGATTCTGGCACCTGGGACTAGTTTTGCCACTACAACCATATACCTGTATGCGACAAATCAGTAATGTTACTTACTGCCCATTTAGGGGTATGGTCCCACCCTTCAATCGACCTGGACCATATTCTGCCTTTCCATCTACAAGGACATGTCAACAACCAAACATGTTATCACCTCTGCAATTCAAAATAAACAGGTGTGCACATACACACACAAACACATGATTTAAAAAGATATAAATATTAGTAATGATGACTTACCATCACGTCCGACCATATGTTCTTCCGCCTGAAACAACCAAAAAGATGACTTAGATTTACTTTGTCAAAAGAATTCTAATCTTAGCTTTGGCTTCATAAGAAAAATATGGTCCTTAGAGCTGCGAATTATCCAGATGGGATGCTCTATTGGCCAAAAATATCGCTGTCATATCTCACTGCAAATCTAACAGACGTATTTCTGGACTTTGACTAAATTAGGAATGTACTAAAAATCATTTATTTTGCCACAAAAAATGGAACTTGACCAGAAACTTTGATCGAGTACACAAGGTCCATAAATGTGAGTAATTTGGCTTCATATAGCAAAACCGCTTGCAGTTCAGTTCAGAAAAGAATAAAATTAGTATCTAGTGTCCTATTGAGCAAAAGTGAAAAACATAGTTCTTACAAGAGGAATAGTCACATCATTGATAAAATGCATTGAAAACATTTAATGCATCATACTACAGTTAAGAGATGACACTTCCGACAAAAAATATGAATGTGCAGTTCTCAAACATTGAAAATGGAACCTCCTTTCTCCTCAATTATCTCAAAACGACATGAACATTCTCTTTCTTATAGAACCAGCGAGTTCTTGAATACATCTGGGAGCCGAATAACACAGAAGCAGACATTTTCATGTCCAAAAGGCTCGCAAAATATGCATAATGGGAATATTGAAGCTGCACCAATTCATGAAAGAAGAATGAAGAAAATCAGAAATATATAAAAATCTGAGATCAAGTATTAGATATACTTTAGCTGCATTACTTTCTGAAAAGACTTCCCTGAGGAAAAGAAAATTAACACAAAACAACCACTATAGACACAGAGACACAGATAATGCTATTGCCACATTTGTTAACATAAACGCCTAAACCAATATATGGGAATATGACAGGGAATTCAGGGACTTACAGAAGTGAAAAAATAATAAAATAAGACAGAATATTCATATTGTAGGCGAACACAGACAAAGCTATTGTCACATTTATCCTATCCAACATAACGCCCCAAAAACAATATCTTGGAGTATGACAGTGAAGTAAGGAATTTACACAAGTGATAACATCACAAAGTAAATAGACAGCATATACATACTGCAGGTGAAGTAACAGAAGATAGTGAGAATAGCCTTTCTTCTGGCTGGAACTTCCTGGAGCGCTTTAGACTGAAAGCAAAATCCTAGATGATGTGAGACATTTAATGAGAAACATTTGAACCAAGAGAAATCTTATGCAGACTATTATAATCAATGACCAATGATACAACATTGCAGTCACTCCAGCAAATTATCAACATAGCAAGTAAAAAGGAACATGTCAAATTTGTTGAATAAATTCTACTTGTGTAGTAAATGTAGCAAGCATGATTCGCATTATAAATAAAGAATCAATAATTGATAATGAAATGAACCTTTCACTTAAGATTGTTTCTCTTAATCCTGATGGAGTGAACTTTCACTTGTGATCGATTCTCTTAAAGCAAAATGAGCTTTCACTCTTGATCATTTCTGTTAAACTTCAAATAAACTTTCCCTTGTGATTGTTTCTCTTAAAATGAAATGGAAAGTGAAAAGTGTATTAAAAAGAAAAAAGGTTTGCACTAAAAAAACCGCAGATTCATAGTTTCTCGCACGGATAAACAACCGTAGAGCCATGACTACAACCACAGAATTCATTCAACTGCTTCCAACAAAATCGAAGTAAACATTGCTTACTTTGATAGGACAGATTTAACTAAGAATGGAATAAGCTACAGGTAGCTTACTTAGTAGTGCTCTTTGATGAAGATAAAAATCCTTCATAACCTTTCAGGACATTGCCACATTGACTTGAGTCATGTAAGTAACTCGTCTCTAAGTCATAAACCTTACAAACAAAGACATAGGTAAGTGGAATTTGAATTAAATATGTCAAACAGGAAGAGGGATATATTTGTTTCAATTGTATCAAACGATTTCTAAGCAGGTTAGACAGATGAAAGAAACCATCATAAACTCATCATAATGTTTTCATATTATCGTAATTAAACCCAAACTTTGGGTTTTCAAAAGATAGTTTTTTCACACTTGGCTAAAATCAAAATAGACAACTTAGAATTAAATAATTAGCATCATCATATTGTGTACAAGGCCTCACTAGAAAAAAGGAAAAAAAGAAAAAATTGACACCCCTTTCAACTTAGGATTACAAAAGTAGCATGACACTTGGTACTTGTTTTATTTCACTAAAAGAATAGCTGTGACACAAAATTTTAGGTATTCATCAAAATGCAACAAAAGGAGGGTTTTCCTCAAAGCAAGAAGCTTCTAACTAATACCTCCCAAGTTAAAGAGAATAAAAAATGTCGGCCAAGAGTTTTATTCCTTTCAACTTCTAGATATGCTAAATAGCCCTTACATGTTTTAGAAGACTTGAACTCTCTATTCTATTAAAACATAACAGGGCACTTATTGAATAAAATACTATCATTTTTCCTCAAAAAATATTGTTTTAGTAGACTTTTTGGCACAATCTTGTTCACATAAGGAAAGTGCGACCATGACCTTCACTAGCTAATATTCTGGCCCCTAGCCTGTCATCCATGAATTGCAACAAGGGGATTCTAGGCGCTCTTCACCGAAGAGAAGCCATAAATCTAAGCATTATCTTGATGTGACTTTAAACAGCAAATAAGAGAAGGGGATCCCCTCCTCTAACACTTTAAAAGCTCCGATTTCTGCCTTAACAGCTGATTGATGAGTATGAAGCTGATGAAATGGCCCTTGTCAGTCCTATTCTTTATTTAATTGTTTATTAAAAAATTGTTGGTTATTAATTGCAAAATACAAATAAGAGGGTGTACATAAATAGGATAAAAGATGAGTGTCAGACCAAGGAGAGAGGGGTCAAGAACTAAGGACACCTTAGGGACATCATGAAATGAAATATCTTTCTCGATCTCAATGCCGGCAATCTTTTAAAAATTTAAAAGGTGCTGGAAACTAGAGTGATTGGCCTTACCTCTGTTTAGTTATTTGTTCCCTCCTTCGTTATTAATGATGCAAAAGTGCCGTACCACAGGCAACTAACTATGTTTCAATAATTTTCAAACATCTGTTCAATTATTCGAGATCTTCGAGCATATTCGAGGGTTCAATGTTACTATTGTCGATGAAGAAGAGAGAGATGAATGGTTCCTTCTCAGGACCCTAAAACCTGAATATTCAGTTCCCTTTCATCGTTGATAGAGATCTCCGCTATAGACGAGAGGATTGAGTTACCTAGTCCCTTTGCTTGGAGGTGCTATAAGTGAGAACTCTTCCTTTTCGATTCCAGGGTAAGTACAAGAGTAAAGAGAAAAACCTGCAATCCACGGATTGACCGACAGAAGGATTGATAGAGCTCAAAAGTTAACTTATTAGTTATCGCGCTCGTTAGATTCTGAATCTGTAATCGACCTGGAAGCAGGCAGGTCACAAATAATGTACTACTTTGATAGAAAGCTGATGATAATTGTTTGAAATTTCAGGCCTTTTTCCTCTGGGGAACAGAGTGGAACATCTTATTGTACCTAGTGCCATGATAGTAAGATCAATGAAACAAAGCCATTGCCAAAAATTTAAAAAAAGGAACTATACTTTAAGGACAAAACAGAAAGGATGGTAACATACTTGCTTTTCAATATTACGCAGTTCATCTTGAAGCTTCTCCCTCTTGTGTAGTAGGGATGTGAGAGTTGATGATGGATTTGACAAAGTCCTTTGGCCTATCAATTGAACAAGACGGCCACAAAAATAATGAAACCAAATATTTAGACTTATAACATATTTCCCAAGAGAATGAGAAAGTCTTTTTGAGAGTTTACCTTCAGCCTCCATCATGCCAGGAACTTCATATATTTTTAAGCTCTTAAATTTTTGTAATTGCACTCCTCTTCCTTTATCTAAGTAATGTTCCACTCGTCAACCTATGAACAAACTTCTGGAAGGTACTGAGATTTTCTCTGCAAGTATCGAGCTTAAACCGTAAATTAACATGAACAGCAAGTAAACTTCATTTACTGCAACCCATACATATTAAAAAAGTTATTTAACGAAAAAAACCAGACTGTTAATTCACTATAAAATACAATTAATTAATTTGTACAGCAATATTTTTCTTGATCTCTGAGATGTTCTAAATATCAAGCTTCAAATGTAAATTAAAATGAATAGCAAGTACACTTTTGCTACTGCAACCCCCACTTTTCATGAAGGATCCAGATTATTGATTCACCATGACATGGTAATTTTCATTACTACAGCAACATTTTTCTTAACTTCATTATGGTCAGGTCGCCATTATTTAATTAATCTTTAACTGTTGTGTTCCACCAACCTCCTTTTACATCAATATCTAAATGCACAAATAGGAGGAGAATAATTACATCCTTTATTTTCAAGAGAACTGGTTACTTACCACAAGTTCCAGAATGAGTTCCTTTATCCTTTCAAGAATATCCTTATTCTGAAAAGGTACAAAGCTCAACATGTTATAAGCCAATATAAAGCAGATATGCTCACTCAATAGGCTTTCTCACATGCAAAGGGTAGCCACTGCCGCTTTCTAGCTTGCCTTGTAATGGGCAATGCTTTGCTAATAGGTTTACTGGAACAGCTGCTCGTTGCTTTCAACCAAAGAGAGATGAAAAGGAAAGCCGTGGCGCATGATGTTCTCCTGTGCTATGAATCTCCAACGCTCTTTATGGAGCGAGACTCCATCCATATCCCTACTAGTCATTGTTCTTTTTTTCCCATTCTATGATTTTGATGATAGCTTCAACTAGCCTCCACTTAGGAGAGGGTTTCCGGTCTTAATAACAAGAGGTCAGATGCACGTCAAAATGATAGCTGCTCTCCCTCTCCCTCTCCCTCTCCCTCTGCTCTCCCTCTCCCTCTCCCGCCCCCTCCCTATCTATCTGTCTGTCCATCTTATATTTCAGTGAGCACTCACTTAACCTTTAAAATTTTATACACAAAGTACTTCTATCCAAATACCCCTTCCTCCCTCCTGTTGAGTGGGAAAAAAAGCCCCACATTGCAAAAGTTAAGCACTGGTATCGAGTTATAATGTTGGGCAATATGCCTCCTAAACTGGCTAGTCATTTTGGAATGGGACTAGGCTCAATCTTTAACATGGTATCAGAACAGGTTGTGTGCATGGGCCAGACCTACTTATCTCCCTTGTTTGTAAGTGGGTTCAATTTTTTCATGGGATCTTTGAAGTGAGACTCAATTGGTGGCTGCTCCATGAAAGTATGTATCGCGTCTCAGGCTTGTTATGTGTAAGCCTGGACATGAGGGAGGACTGTTGAGTGGGAAAAAAACTGCATTGCAGAAGTTTAAGCAATGGTATCGGCCTCCTATGGCTACTCATTTTGGAATGGAACATGGCTCAAACTTTAACACCTCCTACTCTCCCTCTCTCCCTCTCTTTCACCCTCCCTCCCTCACTCTCCAGCCTAGAATCTCATTCTTTTTGACGATAGAAACAAAGAAAATCAAATACTTTCAAAGTTAGATTCATTTAACTCCTTTTTGATGTAGACCTAGTTGTATACAAAGAATTTCTTGTGAGATTGTTTTTTTTTTTTTTTTTTTTTAAGGAGTGATTTTACATTTCCATTCCCATGCCCCCGAGGAGACTTGATCCCAAGACCTCCCATTACAAACCCCCCATGTGACCACTGAGCTATGCTCAAGTTCACTCTGTGAGATATATTGAATATCATAAAAGGAGAAACCTAGACAATGTTTAAGAAAGGTTTCTTTTCACCAGCTTGTCATGAGAGATTCGATCATTTAATTGTCACGAGACCTGTCTTCTTTAAATATAAAGAGGGAAAGAGTTTTTCCATCAATCTTGACAGTAGCAACCCTGTTTTCTTTTAAACCATGTTTTAATCACTTAAACCAAAACTAGAAGTCAAGGAAATGTAGAGCAGTAAAAGAAAATGAGTACAAGTAGCGAAACAATATGCAAAGAGGTAAATTATTCACTAGAAATTAATCCCACAAACATGTCCTTCATGCCAACTGGCAAGTAGTCTTTATATTGGAGGCGAAACTTCTGACATGAAAAAAACCATGAGATCTGAATTCCAAAAATCCGGCTTGTTATTGTGGTGGTGCCTTAAGTCTCAATAATTAGGGCAAGTTAAGCAAACTCTACAGTCCAGATCAATCATAACCACTAGTGTTACTTCGAAAAATAACAGGGGGCAAAGCTACAGTTTCCAGGAATATGACTTTTGCACAAAATGTGGATTCCTTTTCTTTATCATTTTCACAAGGGGATTGTGGATGTCATGTTTCTCATCATAAGGAATGCAGACTTATGCTTCCTCTAGTGACGAAATTTCTTCTCCTAAAGTTATGACAAAGTGGAATGATCACGGTGTACAACAAAAGAATACCTGTATATTTAATGACACCAAAAGTAAATAGGGATGGACATCCCACAATTAGACAGAAGAGTGGCCTTAATTAAGGAGGATTCCGTTCCATATTTCATGCGGACAACTGATTATCAGTCAGACGAGTAATATTAAACAAAGGGGATCCTAAAAGGGTCGCTGTTCACCAGTAAAAGTTCCAGCATTTAAGCCAAAATCGTTTGCCTCGATTACGTGTCGATTAGTTTTTAGGTGAACATCAACAACTGTGACCTCGAAAAAATGCGTGACACTTGAAACATTGTTTTTTCCTCAGTTCAGAACTGGCGAATTCAGTTATTATCGGTAAATATGATACTGTCAGGAAATAAACCTAGAGACGCGAGGCACCTCAAATGCTGAAAATACTCAAAAGTCGTTTTACTGATAAGACTTAAGAGTACGGAAGAACAAGTGGGAGTGATAACAACTCTGTGTTTCCCCCTCCACTCATAACTCCTCAATACCTATGCTTCAAATAGAAAAAAAAAAAAAAACATACCGAATCCATCAGGTCCGTGGACAACGAAAAAGTAGGGAGAATGACAGCATCGAGTGGTAGAAGAGTCATGGAGCTCATTCTTTTCAAAGAGAGAATACCTGTAACCCGGTGAAGAGATACACGGTCGCCCGGCGAGCCGCAATTTGCAAAGGCAACAAGTAGTAAAGCCCGTCTTCTTCCACACGTTGAATCTTGAAAGGACTAGAGCAAGATCTTCAGAAGCGCCGGACGAGGGAAGCTCAACAAGTCTCTGCCCTCTTCTTTTTAAAGTGTGTTTCTACGTTCTACTACAAAATCGAGCTCCTTTTTCCCATTTCTGGGGGCACTTAACATGAACTTCAATAATATTGAGTTCATCTGGAGTCCTCGGACTCGGAAAATTGAGTCGGACTGGCCGAGACGTGGGGATTTACCGAGTCGCAAACTCGGAATTTATCATTCACGGACGAAAATAGCATCCATCCGTGGGCCGAGTCGTAGGCCCATAACCACCGCTCGAGACTCGGGATCTCCTTCGCCAGTAACCCTAAATCTGTCACTATAAATATATGGTTTTGTTTGGAGACTTCTTTAGCTAGGGTAGGGCGATTCTCCGTCTTCTTCTTTGGGTTGTGCTATAATAGATTTATTGGTGGATTTCTGCTCTTTCTCTTCTGGAATTTAGCGTGTTCTTGCTCGTTTTGTTGTTTCTTTTGTTTGCTGTTTGCGTCTCTTTTCGTCTTTCGCAAGTCGATGTTAGGAGAGATTGCGGTGACGACTCCATAAAATTCAAGCTCAACAGACCGGATTGCAGGTCTATCTTTTCAGTGGATTTGCATGTCGATACCCCGCTGAACTGAGCAATCTACTTCTACGCCGTTTGTTTTTCCATTTTTTGTTGTTTTCTTTACCTATTGTGGTTTTCTCCTTCTATTTTTCTCGTTATTGGTGCTTTCGAAATCTGTGTTTGGGGAAAACGTAGGGGCTGCGATGAGGATACCAAGCTCCCTCTTCTGATGTGGAGTTGAGGACGATCGCTGGCAGAATCGAACCTAATACTAACGCCACCACTGAGCAACCCTAAATAATTTTCCTCTGTTATTCTTTTACATTTCGTTTTTCTTTGTTTTTCTTCGTTTTCGTTTCTTAATTTTGCTTTTATGATCTGTTCTCTACGGGAGCGAAACCTGCAGATAAGGATGAAGTAAAAGCTATATCCAACACTTGATCTGACTTTTTTCTCAGTGATGTTATTGCATTTGCTTCTGAATCTGTTAACTTTTTGCGCCTTTCCTGTTTAATCATTTACGTTTTTTCTCTTTCAATCTTTTGCTTGTTTGGTCCCATCGCGTGATGAGAAGTTTAAAACGATATCTTAGGACACCTTCCTACACGGCTCTTTGATGCTGTGGATGAGAAAGGCATTTCATTCTGATGATGGTGGATTTTAGTCGAATTTCATTGCCGACCTTTCTCTAGTAGTTTTTACTCATCTTTATGTTTGAAGAGCTTTCCAAGGCTTAAAGTATTACCATCGCTATAAGAAGGTTTATCGGTTTTCTTTCCGTACTCGGCTCTTCTTCTCATTTTTCTTCTCTGTATTTTCTCTTCACTCTCTCTTGAGTCTTGACACTGGTCCTTACAATTGATCTTATCCAATCGTGACATTGGCCCTTATGGTGTTACCCCACCCATTGTGTTGGACATCCTAAATCCTAGCCAATCTGGGTGAACGAGCCAGACTGGGCTGGGTTTTATAAGAAAAAGCGACCAAGGTCTCAATTCAAGTTAAGGTAGTCAAGAAAAACTAAACAAATGGGAGAAAATACTAGATAGACATGCTATTGTTTAATCAATGGAATCATAGCTGATTCAGATAAAATGAATTCTGAAAGGCTAGTTTGTACACAAAGTAGAATGTTTTTAGTAAAAAAATTAAAAAATCGCCAAGAAGTGTTAAATCATTCTTAAAATTAGTTTTCCTTGGTATCCATCCTATTATTATCATCTAATTTTTTAATATCTTTTTTTAGTATTCTGACTTTCATAAGAAAGTTGTTGTTTGAGATGTTTACTTGACGATCTACCACCTGTAGTCCCCGGTTTTGCTTCAGACTAAATTCTTCAAATTGTTAATTTTGCATCCCACAAATATTCAAAGGTCGTTGGATTTAAATTTTTAATACTCCTTTTATCAAGTGTTTTTGCATGCATATCGCTACTCTTCTTAACTCATGGGACGGACCTAAATTCCACTTCTGCCCACCACATAACTCTAATTTCTCATACATCACGTAGCCTTCACAGGAATAGAAAATTTTGCAAACTACCCTTTCCCCACTATATTGAACAACCACCTCCTTGGCTTTCTTTTCCTACTAACTCCGTCTTTCACCTTCAGACGATCACATGCCTCTCCTATGACCTATATCCTTCCCTCTTGTCATTCTGAACCCAACCATGGCTACTGCCTCTAATCCTGTTTCAACCCCATCCTCTTCTTCTCCCACTTCCGTAGAATCCGAGTCCGGCTCCACAAACTCGTTGGAACCCCTTATGAGTACCCAAGCCCTCGTCCTACATCACTCGGATACTGATCCCCTTCATCCACATGATGGTCTCTACCTGTGCCTATAGTATCCTTAACTCCTGCCTCTACTCGACCAGACCTTATATCCTCCATCACCAACAACCTACACCGGGTTACCTTGACCAGAGTGTACTGAACGAGGGCTCTTAAGCATGCAAAACTCATTGGTCGGGCTTTTTGCGGGCTTTTTGCGGGACGTATACCAGGATCAGTCACTGTAATTGCAGCCATACTGGCAGCTCTCCTTCGTGTCCCAAACCACCCGGATCCTGAAATCATAGTCTCTCCCTTAAGACGAGGCTATTTCACCTTTAAACTCCCAACTCGCTCGGGATCACTGTAAAGCGTTGTTATCCGTGATGCACACCTGCTCTCTTTCACTGGCCTCCCGACTTTCACGTTGAATCCTTCATGTTTACCACTGCACCCTTGTGGGTTAAGTTAGTAAACCTTCCACCCCCACTCATACATGATGAAGCACTAGCGCTTAAAGTATCACCCCTCGTTCACGAGCGCCCCCCCCCCGCTCTCCCTCCTTCAGAACCCAATTTTGGGTAACACTACTCCAGCAGCCATAGACAAGCTCTTCCACACACGGCAGTCAAACGAACTGGGTACTGTTCTAAAAGTATACAAATCAGCCAACCCAGTTGAACAGAACGCAGATCCGGACAAAACATTACCCCACTCTTTTCTCCATTTTCTCTCTGATGATAACGGTGAAGGGGAAGCCATCCCGGTCACCACTCCATGGCCTACTGGTTCCTGGATTTCAGTCCAGGCCGCAAGCCACAAGCCTTGAGGAACTGATGCGTTCTTCCACGGATGACTCCTCAGATCCCGAAAGCTACAAACTCCCTCGTCTTAGGATTGAAACTGCAATGCTTCCCCCTGCGTCATCAGGTAAGTCTTCTGACAAACTTTACAGATTTTATGAATACTCTGTTAGCATGGAATATTCGGGTAGCTCAGAGCTCCTCCGCAAAACAAGCCTTGGACTCATTTATTAGTGTACACATTCACTGTATCTAAGTGAAACTAAATTCTCTTTCTAAAGTCTAAAACATTCCCATAGTTACAACAAAATTACCCTAATACCCATACAGTGCTATCATGTGGATATAATTTGGAAATGATGGATACCTCTCTTCATTGAATATTCAAATCAATATTTTATTCACACTAGGATACAACTACCCAATGGGCAGCACCTTCAAACCGTCTTCATATACTTTCCTCCCACGCCACAAAAGTGGTTAGATGGGCTTCTTAGCATAAAAAATATCTCTTGGTTGCTATCTCAACCTATCGTTTTGATAGGAGATTTTAATGCAACTATATCTCAGGATGAAAAATTCTCTTCTTCTTCCCATAATTATAGACTAAATAGAACTTTTATAGAATATCTCAATATGAATGGATGGATCGAAATGGGATTTATTGGCCCCAAATCCACATGTTCCAATGGTCGATCCAATAATCACCTAGTTTTAGGTAGGCAACCTAGTTTTAGGTAGGCTTGACTGCATGTGCCCTTGCAAATGATAAATTCATAAGATACTAGCCTACTTCGGTGGTTCGGACTCTACCGAGAGTCCGCTCAGATCACCACCCCTTATTACTCCCAACTAATAACCCTATCTACACACAACAACCCTTCAAATTTCAGGCAATGTGGATGGAAGATGTATGATATGACTTTCTCATCCAACAGATCTGGCTGCTATTCAACATCCACACCAGTTACACCCCCTCCAGACATGTTACATACTCGGTTCGAAAAAATAGCTACCTCTATACTCACATGGAATAAAGATGTCTTTGGCAATTTCCACATTAGAATTCGGGAAACCTCAAAAAAATTAGTAAAAATCCAAAAATCCCTACCTCAACACCCCAATGATCCTCTCCCTCTGTCATTAGAAAAAGAAACCCAACACTTCCTCATGAAATTAGCCCGCATAAAACACATACACATATTCCAGCAGGCAAGACAAAACATATTTAAAGAATTAGATGAAAACTCTCGATATTTTTATTCGTTTGTCAAAACCCGTAACTATATTAATAGGATACAACAGATAGAGTCTGCTTCTGGAGTGACTCTTCAATCAGACTCCGATATAAAAACGGAAGCAATCACCTTTTTTTCCCAAATCTATTCTGGTAGTTCCAAACAACACTCTCCCCCTCACATGTCCAATAACACACTAAACCCTTCAACAAATTTCCCTAACCACACCCTTTACACTAAGAGAAATACGAGTTGTATTATTCTCGATGGAATCGTATAAGGCTCTAGGGCCTGATGGATTCCAACCTCTTAAGACCACTGGCCCTTATTGAAAGTTGATCTACTTAGTAATTTAAACTCAATATTCTTATTCGAAAAAATGGAAGCCTCCTTAAATAAAACATTTATTGATCTCATTCCTAAAATTGCTACCCCCAAATTCTTTGGAGACTATCGACCTATTAGTCTCTGTAATGTTATTTACAGAATCCTCACAAAAATGTTAGCCTCTCGTCTTACTCAAATACTCCCATCTCTTATTTCCTCCACTCAAGTTGCCTTTATCAAAGGCAGACAAATATCAGACTATATTCTATTAGCCCATGAAATTCTTAAAACTTTCAAATCCGAGAGGAAAAAACACTCTTTCCTAGGTGTCAAACTTGATCTACGTAAAACCTTCGACACTATGTCTTGGCCATTCATCCTTCATACTTTTAAAGCCTTTCACTCCTCTATAGTCTGGCAGAAAATTATTCAATCTTGTCTTAGCGTTGCCACCTATCAAATTCTTATTAATGACACACTATTTGAGACAATCACCCCATCGTGTGGCCTCAGACAAGGAGATCCACTCTCCCCTTTCCTATTCCTTTTAACACTTGAACTTTTATCTATATCAACTCATCAAATCAAGCTGTGGGCACTACTTCCCCATATGGAATCTATATGCAATTTGCATTACACGGATGATACACTTCTTTTTTGTGCTGCTGACATTAATTCAGCATGCTCTTTAATGAACATACTTAATCAATATGCACTTTATTTATGGTACAATCCCTCCAAATCTCTCCTCTTCTTTTCCAAAAGTGTCTCAAATACCATAAAAGAATCCATTAGGCACCTTATACCATTCACCCCTAATATTCTATAGGAACATATCTAGGAATAAATATACCCTCTACTCAAATCACTAGACTCACATATGAACCCATTCTAACTGCAATACAAAGAAAACTCACAGGATGGAACAATAAAATGGAACAACTTTCCTCAAATCGGTTTTTACTAGTATCCCTCTGCATCTACTTTCCTGCTTTCATCTCCCCATACAGGTAACAGATAAAATGGAACAACTTTTAGAAACTTTCTCTGGTCATATAAAGGGAACAAATAATTACATCTTGCCAAATGGTCTCTCATTCGTCAATCTCATAAAGATGGAGAATTAGGCATAAAAAATATCCATTATATGGGTCAGGTTTCCTGCCTCAAACTCCATTAGAGAATTTATTCTTACAAATGATTCTTTATGGACAACCTTTATATGTACTAAATATGTCCCTTTCCCACACCTCGCTAATACTAAATCCAAACAAGATCTCTTGTTTGGAATCACCTCAATAAATTTCTTCCCATCTTTCTTCAACAAATCCGAACTCAAATAAGTAACGGGTCAAGAACTTCCCTCTGGTTTAACACGGGTGGAAAGTCTTGAAAAACCCTTAGTAGAACTTCACAGAATTCCACAAGGACCATTACATGTCCAAGATACGGAGTCCTCCCTTCTCACGGATAGAAACCGGTGGAATGAACTTCACGTCAAATCGCTTTGGCCATTTGACGTTGCATCCCTAGTTTTAAACTCTCCCATTTCTCCTTCTAGTAGTGACACCTTAATATAGACTCCCTCAAAGGATGGCTCCTTTTCCACAAAAATAGCCTATCATCTCCTACATACAAGAGATAAACTAATTAAAAACAAGTTGCCATATGGACCCACAGATCCCCTTTGGTCACAAATATGGAATATTAACTCCCTTCATGGCTGATAATAATGGAAAAACTACAAACAATTAATTTACAAAAACAAGGTCTCAATGTTAACATGATTTGCTCCATGTGTGCTATTAATTTGGAAACTACTAATCATATGTTTATAAATTGCCCATTTGCTCTTGATATATGGTAGTTGGTAGCACCTTATAGGTATCCCCAAATGGTAAATCAATTAGATCCTGTTTTTATACCTTTTTAAATTCCTCCCCTACAAAATCTTCCCCTAGAACCCATATCTATGCTCTCCTAACTATATGGGAAATCTGGTGCAGCAGAAACAAGAAACTTTTTGAACATTAATCTCCCTCTCCCTCTCAATGTCTCAATAGAATCCTCTTCACCTCTAAACAAATCATAACCCACTGGTAGAAAAGTTAGCTCCGTCGACGGGTTGAAAATGGCACTAGCAGTCGTTAAGAATATTTGGTGCATTTAAACACTTCCCAGATATTGCAAGATCATGTTGTTCAATGCAAGATCTGTTTTTAATCAAAAGAAACGAGTGATGTCTTATATGAACCTATATTGGTTGAAGCTGCATGAGTTGGCATCCTCATATTATGCTGTTTAGTTTCTAGCAGCTTGATGATGCTAGTATTTTTATGTTATATTTTGGTTGTCAGGTTGTTGTTGGAGCTGACTACAGAATTGTGGATGGAGCCGCCGTTGCCAGATTCTGTAATGAATGGAAACGCATGGTCGAGAACTGCAAACAACTCTTGTTTTTTTTGCAGACATTGTAAGTTTAGACATTGTAGATCTTTTCATTATTGTAAATAACCATTGAAAATTTAGACATTGTAGATCTTTTATGTATATAAACATTTTATGTATATAAAATGTTTTTTGCCTCTTTTCATTATTGTAAAATTGTACATTGATGAAGTAGAGTGAAAACAGGACAAAAGCAAAAAAACGAAAAATAAAATAAAAAAAAAAACGTCCGCCGACGGGTGTCACCCGTCGGAGGAAGACAATAAACGCTCCGCCGACGCACCCTTGCGCGTCGGCGGAAGGAAAAGAGTATCGCCGATGCACTACAACACGTCGGCTGAACAAACTACGTCGACGCGCAAAGACGCGTCGGCTGAACTCCGCCGATGCGTGAGAACGCGTCGGCTGAAGTGGCTCCCTCGACGCCTTCATAACTGTCGGCAGAATCCTTTACGCCGACGCGTCCGCAAGCGTCGTCCAAGCACTTTCCGTCGACGGGTTCAACCCGTCGTTGAAACATCTTCCATCGACACACCTTTGCGCGCCGGGGGACCTTTTGTGCACCATAGTGCGTTGGTGGAGTCACTTCCACCGACGCGTTTGTACCCGTCGGGGGATTGAGTTTCTCCGCCGACGGGCGCATGCGTTGGGCGAACTTTTGCTGTTCGCCTGACGGGCTTTTTGTCCTGCGACGGGTGTTTAGGTCGGCAGAGTGGTCCGCCTACGCCATTTCTGACGGAGCGTGTCTACCCGTCGTCTGATATTCCGCCGACGGTTCTTCCTGTTCCGCCGGCGCTTTTTGCCCGCCGGCGGATGTAGTGTTTTTGCTTGTGACCTATCAGCACATCCCAATCTCAACTTCTTCCAAAACAAAGAACAAAGAACAAAGAACATATACATTGGCAACCCTCTCCTCTATCCTGTCTATGGCTAATTTTGATGGATCAGCTCAATTAGATTTGAAGAGGGCAGGAAGTGGTGTTATAATCCGTAACTCAAAAGGAGAAATTCTCCTTAGTGCACTATGGCCTTTAACAAATAAAACCAATAATGAATCAGAATTACATGCATTATATCTTACCATTGGTTGCATTAATCATTTCTTTCCTCTCACTCCTATAATCATTTCTTTCCTCTCACTCCTATAATCATTTCTTTCCTCTCACTCCTATAATCAATTCTTTCCTCTCACTCCTATAATCATTCAAGGGGACTCTCAAATTATAATACAATTGATGAAGGGATCTCAAAGAAGTCACTCTAGTACAAACTTGCAGGTCACTAATGAAGGCACTACCGATTGTACAGCTGAAGCACCAATTTAGAGAAGCAAACTTAGCAGCAGATGCCTCGGCGAAACAAGGAACCTTTTTGGCCTCGGGGAGAACATCGTATTTGCATCTGGATCAATAGCATCCCTAGTTTTTTGAAACCTACTATAGCTGATGAATCTATCCGGGCCACCCTTACCCCCAAATTGCATATTATGGATGACTGTAATTACTTAAACTCGATAGGTGATGTTAACTCTCTTTCAGTTTGTTTTCTGAACTGATAATAGAATATCTGTGTGAAGATCAAAAAAGAAAAAAAAAAGTTGTTGAAATTTTAAATATATATTGAAAGGCAACCCATTAATTACACAGCTAAGGTTACCAAAATAAACTACGTGAAAAGACGGGAAAGTGACTATATATTTGGAATAAGCGTTTTCTCTTGCTTGAAGATCAGAAGAGATTCTGGGCAATTGATCATGACGGGGAGTTTACGGGGAATCCCAGTGGCGTTCTTAGCAGCCGCCTTAGCCGTTGTCCTCCTCTACTCTAACAACAATGTCGTCGTCGTCCGAGCAGAAGATTTAGATTTACAAGTGATTCGAGAGGTGTGCAAGGTCGCTACGGACCCGGATTTCTGTTTCACCAGTTTATCGTCGGATCCGAGGAGCCGGCCGGGTAAAAATATCAATCAACTCACCTCCCTCTCCATCGTTAAAAGCAACGAGAAGGCAAAGGAAAGCAGGAATATGGTCCTGGAGGTCCAGAAACAGACGACAGACCCCTTGGTGAGGAAGATCCTAGATTACTGCCTCATTGATTACGACTCCGGACCCGTGGAAGGTACTGCTGAAGCACTTCAAAAATTCAAAGATTCCCAGTACGAATTTGCTTCTGGTTCTGTTTCTGCCTGCATTCAGGGCTTGGAAGATTGTGACTACGCTTTCCAGAGGTCTCCGGCTCATCCTGCAAATGTAATCAAGAACATAAACGACCTCCTGACAAAATATTGCTTTGTAGCCCTAGATTTGGTCGACGCTTTTACAAAGGATCGAAACTTGGATTGAGTGTGAAAGTTAAGATTAGTTTCACATGTTCTTCAATATCGTAATAATTATAAACAGAAATAAAAGAAATTCTGTTAATTATTTCTTGGTTTCTTGCTGTTTGCTTTTAAGTTTTTGTCAGCCAAAAAATTGATGTCCTTACTTATCCTCTGCTGCGTGCAAACCATGCATCCCATTTAATTGGAAGAGTTATTTGTAAACTCTGCTAAAGTTTCCCGTAAATCTCTGTTTTAACCAGCCAATGATTTAGTATTTTTGGAAAATTTGACCCAATGGATTTGTAACCTTTAATTATACAGCTAAGGACTTTGCAAAAGTAATTAATTAAGCGTAAAAAAGCAAAGAAGAACTTTATATTTTAAGAGAAGCTTTGTCATGCGATTGCACTTTCCACAAACCTGTCTAGGCCCGACTCGACCCAAAAAACCTCTGGGTCCATCATGGGGTGTATTGGGTGGTTTGATCTCTTATTTCCTCATCAAGATCACTTCTCCTCAAGATTTCTAGGCAAACCATTACTTCAAGTTTTCCTCACCACATTGAAAGGTAGACAAGAGTTTATACATGCTGATGCGGACAGCAATCTGGCAGTCCATGTGAATACAAATCCTTGAGATTGTTTCTGAGATTTTCTCTTGAAAAGCGGTGTCTTCTTCCTTGGCCAACCCATTTTTCAAGTTTGAGTTGAGAGTGATATGTTTTCCTTCACATAAAGTAATTAATGCCTATGGGAATCATCAATTATAAATTATGTATCTGTGTTTTGAAATTATAAATTACGATAAACTTAATTCGTATAAAAATTAACTTGGACCGAGCATAACGACTAGTTCCAAGTTGACTATTGTCTGATTTGGGCTTAGGCCTTTACACAACAATCCTCTCTAATAGAGACCCGGTGCCTCACCGCTACCCCGCACGGATTTGCTTTTGGACTCTATCAAAAAGGCTTCGTACCACTCGAGATATTGTTTATTATATCTATAAAATATGAACCTCCCCAAATCTAGCCAATATTAGTACTTATATTTGTGCACCCAGCAAGAAAAGAAGAAAGAACACTACATACTTGAACTTTCATGCGTGGGGAGAGTAATTTCATCGACAAAATCAAAATCCCTCAGCATAAGTTATCCATTTGTCAACTAAAATTTTGATCATAATCAAAAAATGAAGCCAATAGTATTATATGTGAAACCTAAACTAACACAGCTCGGAGAGTCACAACACCTGAAACCTTAGAAGACCAATTTGTTCTCCTTATTCTTTCTCTCGTTCTCCTCCTCGGCTTCGGCTTCACAGCAGGCTGCGCACATGCCTGTGTTGGGCTGTACTCGTGGCGCTTGCAATTGCCCAGGTGCATGAGCGCTCATAAAGCCGATCCTAACACGCACTGCACCCAGGGAGTTAGAGAGCCCATGTGGCTGAGCCTGGCCACTAGTGGCGCCAAAAAGCTTTAAAAACACAATATAATATAAAGATATTCCGAAAATGAAATAAAAAATGAAAAAATAAGGATAAATTCTTAAAAATCGTCTAATAAATCTAAATAAATACTGATTTTTAATTTCATATTTTCATTTTATAGTTCAGCATTTTAGTTTTTCTCAAATTGAAACTATCTACATTGTATGATTTTATAAGAAATTTCGATTATGCTCATATTATGCATGAATAGTTTGCTATTATTTTCATGTCGTAAGAATATTTGTAAAATAAGTCAACTGCATGATTTTTGTGTTTTTAATGCATTTGATGTTTAAATTAGGAGAATTTAAATTTTAAATTTTTTTATCATTTAGCTTAGAAATTGTTAGAATTTATAAAATTTAGATATATTCTCATAATATTACTTATATTTAGAATAAAAAAGTAATTAAGTTGAATGCTTAAAGTTTTAGTACATTAAGATTTATAACATGTTCATTAAATAACTTTAGGCAATTATTTAGATGAACTATTAGGTTATGAATAATTCATTAATGATTTTGTAGTTGACATGGGACAATATGACCCAAAGAAGTTTGACATACAACCTGCATCTTCCAACCTGACTCAAGACCCCCCCTTACGAAACCCATCTCTCAAACTTGGCTTGCAAATCAGCTGCTTGACATCTCCTTCTAAACTCCTTAACCAACCTAAACTCACAAACTTGTTCTTAATGTCAACCTTGTCTCAAAACCCTACCATATGAATCTACATTGCAACAAAAAGATGTTGCCTTTGGATCAAATTAATCCGTTCAATTGGGTTCAAACCTCTTCATTTTGTTCTTCTGTCCTACTTATCTTTCCTCTTATCATTGTATTTTCCTCTTTGTCATGCACTCTTGAGTCTTGACCCTGGTTCTAATGGTTGGCCTTTCCCAATCGGCCGTTGACATGTGCGCAAGCCTGAATTCCGTCGTTTAAAACCATCACAACAAGAAACGACCGTACCGTCGGCAAAGAAACGTTGGTGTTTTCCAACCCATTGGGTTAGATATTAGACATTTGACCTCTAATCCCATATCCTAACCAAACCGAGCAAACCAGCCAGAGTAGGCTGGGTTTTATAGCAAATAATTGACCAAGTTCTCAATTCAAAGAAACGGCAGAAAATACTGGGTAGAAATATAATTGTTAATTAATGAAATCATACCGTCCCTAAAGCATATTATTAATCGGGCCTCACCACGGCTTGCACGGACTTTTTTTCGCAAACATACATGGAAAGACGAAAAACAATACATATGCGAATTATAAAACTTATTTGATATGAGCAAATAGCAAAGTCATTGACAAAATCATTGGCCCCTCAGCATAAGCAGTCCATTTGTTGAATAAGATTTTGATCACAATCAATGAATGGAAACCAACAGTAGTACCTGTGAACCCTAAACTAACACAACTTGGAACTAAATATATTCTTCCCTCACAATAGCTGAGATCCTAGAAGACTAGTTTGTTCCACCTCATTCTTGCTCTCCTCCTCTTCCTTTGGCTTTTGCTTCACTGTTTTTTATTTTTTTGTCACTTTCTTGTACCTACACCTTTTGTTTTTAGTTACGTTGTTCTCACGATAGTAAAAGCCATTAGAGACCCGATTTGCTGCATTGTAATCTGGGCTACGGTTATCACGCCAAAGAAGAGATGGAGTAGATATTAAGGCTTCTATCCCTATGCATAACTCGAGCAACAAGGAAATTTCTTATGCAATGGAAGCTAACGCTAGATATTCCCCCTCTGCACTTGATCTAGACAGCGTGACCGGTTTCTTTGAACTCCTACATACAAGATTGTCACCAATCAAAAGGCAAAAACTTGTAGCATGCAGACTTTCTATAAGAGCAACTAGCCCAATGAACCTCAAGTTTAAATTTTTGAAGTGGCTAAAGAGTAACTCTGCGTGGTTAAGAAGTAGAAAGGCTAGTAAAGTGTCATCCTGTCAACGACCCGCGAGAAGAACACGACTGATGAATTTTAAAGAATCTCAAGCCAACCCGGTCCTAAGTTTTATGGGGAAAGCTGATAAAGTATTATTTTTATTTCTTCTTTTACTCTTGTGGAAAAGATTAAAGCATTTGCAGACGAGCCTATTAACAATAAGAAATAGATATCAGTACTTCCTGATTTTACTTCAAGGTTTTACATCGTGACATGGTTGCATAATCGGCGGTCTAGGTTTGAGAAAATTTAGGGTTTAAAGTTCAGCCAAAGAATAGGTAGAGAATATTTTATTTAAAAAATAGATTTTATCTCTGAGTTTATCTCTTACCAAGACTGCAATGTGGACGGCACGTCAGGATTAAATATCTTGAAAGTAAAAAGCCGCAGTACTTTATCACAGCTCTAACAATAACTATCTTCTAACTCGACCAGTACTGCAGTTTTCTAGGTCAGCTCCCGTGTCGGGTTTTATATGTTTTTTTCATTATCCTTTAGTTTCATTTTCGTGTCACGTGAGGCATATACATATTAACTAATTATGGCTGTATCGTCTAAGTCGGCAACTACCAGTGCTTACAGTTCACAAACCTGAAAAGATTGCCTTCCTGATCACGACATGAAGAAGCCCAAAAGTTTTACTCGTCTTTTCACATCCGATGATATATAAGATGAGAAACAGATCTAATAGTTTCCGGGAATTTTATTTAATCAAATTTTCCTTCCAAATTGTTTCTGGGAATATTATTTAATCAAAATTTTCTTTCAAATTGTTTCCACGAATAATCTCTGGTGTTATAGTTGTTGAAATTTTAAATATATATTGAAGGAAAATGATATTATTACTTTGACATTTTACAATGAGGTTTTACATCCTGATGTGGCAGTCCTCTTGGCAGTGTAGTTGGCATTCCTGATAAGGTCTAGGGTTTAGGCTTCCCTATAGAATAAGAAGATAATTTCTATTTTATTTCATACTTGGACTATCAATGAGGATGCCACGTCATCTTGTAAAACTCACGTAAAAGGTCTGTCATATATCACCACTCTATATTGAAAGACAACCCATTAATTACACATGAGGTAAGCTAACCAAAAGAAATTAAGTGAAAATATGTGAAATATATATATATATATATATATATATATATATATATATATATATATATATATATATTTTTTCTTTGAATCTGCGTTCTTCTCTTCCTTGAAAAGAAAAGAGCTTCTTTGCGATCGATCATGATGGGGAGTTTTCGGGGAATCCCAGTCGTGTTCTTAGCCTCCGCTATAGCCGTTGTCCTCATCTACTCTAACAACAACGTCGTCGTCGTCGTCCTAGCAGAATATTTAGATTTACAAGTGATTCGAGATGTTTGCAAGATTACCAGGAATCCGGATTTCTGTTTCACCAGTTTATCATCGGATCCAAGGAGCCGGCCAGGTAAAAATATCAATCAACTCATCTCCCTCTCCATCGTTAAAATCAACGAGAAGGCAAAGGAAAACAGGAATATGGTGTTGGAGGTGAACAAATGGATGACAAACTCCTTGCTGAAGAAGATCCAGGATGAATGTGCGATAATTATGACTCCAGACCCGTTGAAGGTACCAATCGTGCACTCGAGGATTTCAACGATTCCCACTACAAAATGGCGGCCGCTTCTGTTTAAGCATGCATTCATGGCTTAGAAGATTATGACTATACTTTCCTGATTGCCTCGGCTCATCCCCTGAATGTAATGAAGAACATAAACGACCTCCTGTCAAAATATTACTTTGTAGCCCTAGATTTGGTCAACTCTTTTTTAAAATGATTGAAATAAGGATATGAGTGCGAAAGTTGGGATTAATTTTCTCTTCTTCTTCGTAACAAATACAGAAATAAGAGAAAATCTCTTAATTATTTCTGGGTCTCTTGCTTTACACTTATCTATGTCAGATTTTTTAATAGGAGTGGTGATATAAGTACTGCGGCTTTTTACTTCCAAGACTTTACATCCTGATGTGGCGTCCACGTTGCAGTTTAGTAAGAGATAAACTCGGGGATAAAATCTGCAAAAGTTTAGTTTATTAATAAAATATTACCAACGTATTCTATGGGTGAACCCTAAACCCTAGATTTTCTCCTACCTAGACCGCCAACTATGCAACCAGGTCAGGATGTAAAATCACGAAGTAAAATCAGGAAGTATTGATATCATTTTTCTTTTAATAGTCTTAAAATACCAGAATTTATAAAATATGGTGATAATGTCATAAAGGTTAAAATACCACGAAATATGCGAGAAAATAACTCGTTAATAAGTCAGCAAAAAATTGACGTCGGCCAATCCATCACCATTCACTACTAAAAAAAACAGTTTCCACCGGCAGAAGATTTTTGATCCATCAGCGGAAGTCTCTTTAGCTGGCAAAGCGGCTCTTCCGCCGGCCGAAGATCGAACTAAAAGACCCATCCGCCGGCGGAATGGTATCTGGCATTTGGGCTCCCTCTTTTCACTTGGGCATGGTCCTTTGAATCCCATGCACGTTTATAAGCCCGTGAAAATTTATTTTCGCACTTGTCGTTCTGCCCTCTTCGTGCGACCAAGCTCCGGCGTCCCACGGCCGACCTCCAGTGTGCCATTCCGGTTTTGAAACGACCTTCCTTTCTCTCTGCCTTCCCGTGACTTTCCCATTTCTCCCATGTCTCTGCTTTCACCGTGACAGACGTTATTGCTTTGGATTTCCCCCAATTGAAGGGTTGCTAAAGCGACGAGCTTTGAGCCGACAAGCTTTCCTGCTACTCCGTCTCTCCAGGCATTAAGCTTCTCCGACGAGGAACTAGTTTCTTCTGCGATGAGGGTTGAGGCATTCATGCGGCCAAAGTTAAGGTTTTCTTTCTTTAATTTTTTTTTGGGGGTGTGTACTCGCTTTTTTGTTAGAGTAATGCTAGCTGCACCTATGCGTAGTACCTATCCCATGTACATGTTAATCTAAGCCCTTAAAAACATAACTTTTTTTTTATTTTATAAAACCCTATATTCTAAAGGATAAACCCTAGGCATAAATGGTTTAGATTATCATGTGCGTGGGATAGGTGCTATACATAGGTGCAGCTAGCGTTTTCCTTTTTGTTATCCTTATCGTTTAACTGCTTTCTTTTCTTTATGTTCTCTGGATGGTTTTGCTTCTGTTTTGACGAACAGAACAGACACTTTTTCCTCTAAGATTTGTGTATCCTGTAAGTGATATGATGCTTTTTGCGGTGACCTAAGTAATGCATGTCATGTAAATTTCGTGAATATTCCTGAGTGTTTCTCTGTGTTTCTTTATGAGATGTAGTTTTTCTTATGGTTTTTGCGAGTTAGTTTCAAGATACTAGTACTATCGTAGACATTGTTAAATAAATTCACTTTTACCTAATCGGTTCTAATTGTTCGTCTTTTAGTTGGACCTATTGCAGGTGTAATAATAATAATTGGGGACGCTATCTTGGGGCTCCTACCTTTTCATGTTGCTTCCTCTGCTTATGCTCTTGTGAAATAAGTAGCCCAACGTAGTACTTTTCTCTTTCAAGAAGTCTTCTGGTACTAATAGTTTCATGCTCACATTTCATTTCACTGTCAAGAATCCTAGCTCATTTTGGCCCGTGGGATTAAATTAGGTCTTTCTATGTAGGACTCATCAATTTGAAGCTGTTTTTAGTTTGCTCTGCTACTTGCCCTGCCACCACTAACTGGTCTTTGGGGCCTTTAGACAGGACAGGGAAGCAAAAAGGTTCATGCACTGTATTGTGGTAATGTTTCAATGCCTTTCACATGCTTTTCTTAGTTTTATCTATTACTTAAAGAGAAAGTTCTGTTATTTGTCTTGAATATTTCCTTTTTAAAGTCTCTTGTTCTTCTTTGTGTTTAGTCTCAAAAACGTTTTCATTCTCTCTCTCGCTCTCTCAAAATCGCTTTCACTCTCTCTCTCTCTCCCTCTCTCAAAATCGCTTTCACTCTCTCTCTCTCCCTCTCTATCTCTCTCTACCTCTCTCTCTCTCTCTATCTCGCTCTCTATCTCTCTGTCCTTCTCTCTCTCTCTCTCTCTCTCTCTCTGACATTGTTTTCATCGTTTTGTGTTTATTTTAGTTTTGAACATCTTTAAAGTAAGAAATAGCTATTCTTTTAGATATTCTGTTAGATATTTACTGACTAGTCTTTGGTGGTCTTCTTACTCGATTCTGCTTTTACCTGAAAATTATGGTTGTTTTATTGTTTCTACTGTAGGTTGTTTCAGAGACCAGGACGTGCACTAGCAGGGATTTTGGGGTATTAGTTGAAGTCCCATTTATGACTATTATAGTTATTTACAAAGCTCCAATCGTGGTTTTCAAAGATTGGGTTAGACTGGCAAATGATTATGGGCAAGGAAGTTCCTTTTTCAAAACTGTGTACTTTTTGCAGGGCTATATATTCTGTTGTGGCCTGTAGCGGTTTCAGTGGTGGCTTTTGCTGGTACTGTTTCAAGCTTCTTTCTGGGGTTCTATGCCGCTGCAGTGGCATATCTGGTAAGCTAGTTGTCTTCACGTGGTTTCCAAAACTTCTCACACTTTATTTTTCATCTGAACTGTGTAAAGTTAACCCTTTCTACACCGTGATTTATCTGCTTATGTGCATCATTGCTCGCTATTAGGATGATTCTACCAAAAGGGAATTGCTCTTTGTTATTGCAGCTACCTCTCTGTTTGATGAGTATACCAATGATTTTTCTCTACTCGCAAGAAGGATCTTGCTTCCCGAGGTATATAACCTGTGTAATGCATTTTGATTGTGCAGCATATCTTAGGGAGAAATAAATACATAGAAGATTTTGCGTATTCTCAGAAAGCATGGCGACTTGGTGCACCTTTGTATTTGTTTATGTGCTTTCCAATAAAGGCTCAAGTACGTATATGCCCGGACTCTTCTGCATTTGCACTTCCTGTTCCGTCTTCATCAGGACAGCCTGACATTGTTCATTCCACTCAACCACCTCTAAAGACACCACCTTAATTAAAATTAAAGGAACTTGAGGGTTAGTGGTAAGAGTATCCCAGAGCATCCTACAATGCATCATTTTTGTCTAAAATTGCTCAACGGCGATAACTGGGCATGTCTTTATAAGGGAATTTTTTTCAAAGCCTGTGAATACACTGTCATTGAGCTCAACAGAGTGAGCGCCGTTAGAATACCAGATTTGGAGGGATGCAACGCTCAAAGAACAAGACGGTTTTGATAGGGCTTCCTGCTTATGTACTTCTTTAGTGTCTTTTGCGTTCAATCAGATGGCTTCCTTATGCGTATGACAATCTTTTAAATTTTAATAATCTTATTGTCTTTTCATGGTTTAGTAAGTCACATGTAATTTGTATAATTTTTGTCTCACGTGTCTTTCAGGTGATGGCACTGAGCAGAAAAGGAGTCATAGATGTGCTACTGAATGAAATCAATTCTGAGGTACATAGGATAGCCCAGTGGACATGTTGGCGTGGTGACAGGTGTGCTCCCTCTGTCTCCCTCTCTCTCTCTCTCTCTCTCTCTCTCTCTCTCTCTCTCTCTCTCTCTCTCTCTCTCTCTCTCTCTCTCTCTCTCTCTCTCTCTCTCTCTCCCCCTCTCGCTCTGCTCTCTGCTCTCTTCTACCTTCTCTCCTCGCTCTCTGCTCTCTGCTCTCTTCTCTCTTCTCTCCTCGCTCTCTGCTCTCTGCTCTCTTCTCTCTTCTCTCCTCGCTCTCTGCTATCTGCTCTCTTCTCTCTTCTCTCCTCGCTCTCTGCTATCTGCTCTCTTCTCTCTTCTCTCCTCGCTCTCTCCTCGTTCTTGCTCTCTATTCCATGTCTCTCTACTCTCTCTCTCTCTCTCTCTCTCTCTCTCTCTCTCTCTCTCTCTCTCTCTCTCTCTCTCTCTCTCTCTCTCTCTCTCTCTCTCTCTCTCTTCTCCCTCTTCTCTCTCCTTCGTAGTCTAATTTTTTTTATTTTTTCAAACATTCAGCCAGCGGTCATTTTCATCGGTGGAAGAGGTTCCGCAGGTGGTCATTTTCGCCGGTGGCGGAGGTTCCACCGGCGGTCAATTTCGCCGGGGGAAGAGCTTCCGCTGGCGGAGACCTTGTCGTTTGTGGAGTCATCCGCTGGTGGAGTAGCCTTCTGTCGACGCAGAGTGCTTTCAACCGCCGGCTGAGGTTGAACTGCGGCCCAGCGGTTGTTTTCGTCGGCGGAACCGTTCCGCCGACTACCCATTGACCGCCGGCGGGTTTTGGCTTCTCCTCCGGCGAATTTGACCGCTGGCGGAGACGGTTTTTCTAGTAGTGATTAATTGAAAGAGTCATACATAAAATAAATACTTGTAAATCCTGCTAAAACTTTTTGTGAACCTCTGTTTTAACCAGCCAATAATTTAGTATTATTGGTAAATTTGTATGCATGGCATGGTAACCTCTAATTATATAGCCAAGGATCTAGCCAAAATAATTAAACGAAAATATGAAAAAAAAGATTATTATATTTTCTACAAGGAAAATGCTAGCTACACCTATGCATAATACCTATTTGACGTACCAGCCAATCTGAAATACAGTTGCCTATGTTTTATCCTTTAAAATTTAGGATTTTATAAAATAAAAAATATTTGTATTTTTTTATGTTTTCCAAATGAGTGGTACATCGGATAGGTACTGCAGCCTCGGTGCAGCTAACATTACTCTTTCTTCAAATAACCCTTTATTACACTAAGGGGTGGAGTTAAACTTGTCTAAATGCATTAGCTAGCCCATAATTGTTTGTTGGGGCTTCTACCCGAGAAAACGTCTAGGATGACTATAAGGTGTACTGGGTGGGACGACCACCGCTAGGTTAATCTACTATTTCTTCATCAAAATCACTTCTCCGCAACATTTCCATTCATACCATAACTTCAAGTACGTTTACAGGTTTTTCATTTGTGAGATGATATAATTACTGTAAATATTTGCTTTCAACTGGTTACATCATGACGTGGCTTCCACCTGGCATTCCAGGTATGGAAAAAACTCAGTTTATCTGGCAATCCATGTAAAGAAATCTATGGAAATGACAGTAATACAGTATCGCTTCCAGCTAGAACTCCCCACACCAGTGTTGCTCCTTGTTGGCTGCTATTCTTCTCTGTCTCCAGGATACAGCTTTCTTTCTCTAAAAAAACAAGAGAAACTTCGGTATTTCATCCTCGTTCGGTTTTCCTATACGCAGAAGGATTCACACTTTTCTGGTCTATGGCAAGGAAATAGAGAATGAGAGGTAGAGATGGCAAAGAGGTTGAAAAAAAAAGATATGTAGAGTGGTCCCTTCTTTTCAATCTTGCTGATCCAAAGACCCGTCGTAGCTTAAGGGTCTCTTTTCAATCCACTCATATTATAGGAAATGTAGGATTTTGTTTGCAAACATACAAGGGAAGACGAAGAAATATATATATATATATATATATATATATATATATATATATATATGAGTTACACAATTTATTTCATATGTGGCAAGAGCAATTTCATTGACGAGATCAAAGATCCTCAGTACATAATGCTAGTTGCACCTTTGTGCAGTACCCCGCTGGCGTACCGTCCCACATGGAGGCACAACAGGCATCCACATTGGCCGTTTTAAGGTTTTATAAAAGGTTTTTCTGTTTTAGGGTTTAAAAAAACTTTTCCAAAAAAAAAGGCTGACTAGGATTTGGACATATATGCCAGATGTAGCATCCACTTTAGGAGGTACACCAATAGGATACTTGATCGAGGTGCAGCTAGAATTACTCTTTGTTGAATAAGATTTTAATCACAATCAAAGAATTGAAACCGAATGGTGATATAAGTACTGCAACTTTTTACATCCAAGACTTTATATCCTGACGTGGTATCCACATTGCAGTCCAGGTAAGAGATAAATTTGTAGATAAAATCTGCAAGATTTTATTTTTCTAATTAAAATATTATCTACCTTTTCTATGAGTAAACCCTAAACCCTAGATTTTCTCTTACCTAGAACACCAACTATGCACACTATCACGATGTAAAACCTCGAAGTAAAATCAGGAAGTACTGATATCATTTTTTTTTTCTATTTCAACAGTAATATCTGTGAAACCTCAACTAATACAGCTTGGAATGAAATCTATTCTTCCCTCATAATACCTGAGATCTTAGAAGACCAGTTTGTTCCTCCTTATTCATGCTATCCTTCTCTTCCTTTGGCTTTTGCTTCACTGCTTTTTTCGCTTTCTTATACGTGCACTTTTGTTTTAGCTATTACAATGATAGTAGAAGCCATGTCTTTGCAAATTATAAGTTTAGTCCACCAACTGATCCCTTTGATGTAATACATTGAGCTTGAGACTGCTTCGAATTATGACAGATAAAATTATATTAAGGCTTCAATCTCTTTGCATAACTCAAGCAACAAGGAAATTTCTCATGCTACGGAAGCTAATGCTTGATATTCCACCTCTGCACTTGCCAGTTTCTTTGAACTCCATGAAGAAACCCAAAAGTTTCTACCCCATCTTTTCGCATCCGACTCAGTGGCCAGTTTTGTTGAACAGAAATCTGGGTGCATAGTTTTCTTGCACACTTATCAAATCACTTGTTGGTCTGGATCTTATGCTGTGATGGCATTGTTGTTAGAGTAGTTGAGGACAACGGCTGAGGTGGCTACACACACGACCTGGATTCCCTGAATACTCTGCATCCTCATCAATCGCCCAAAATATCTTCAAGGAAGAGAAGAAGGCTGACTTAAAATATATGGTCTCTCTCTAGTCTTTCTACTTAATTTATTTTAATAAGTTTAGCTGTACAATTAATTGTTGCCTAATTTAATTCGAAATATCAACGACTTAGTCACTAGAGATTGCCGGAAACAATTAAGTAGTAAAATTAAATATTGGTGTTTAGATAGATGTGAGGATTTGTTAGGATCACTAATTATAATATATATATATATATATATATATATATATATATATATATATAATATAGCTTGCTGAGATAGATTTTGTTAGAGTTTAGTTTGACATAGATAAACGAGTAGAAAAGATCCTGACTTATTAGCTGGAAAGAAGCTTCCTTGCACAGCTAGTCATTTTGGGATAGACCTCGGCCCAAGTGTATACATAATATAAGTATAATCAAAATTTTATATATAATCATATATTTTAGATATTCTTAATTTGAAAAATAAAAAACCAGAATGCTCAACTATATGATGAAAATATGAAATTTAAAACCTCTATCCTTTTTAGATTTATTAATGATTTTTAGATTTTTTACTTATTGTTGAACTTTTTAACTAATATTTTGGAAACCAATAGTGAACCCTAAACTAACACAACTTGGAACTAAATATATTCTTTCCTCACAATAGCTGAGATCCTAGAAGACTAGTCTGTTCCACCTTATTCTTGCTCTCCTCCTCTTCCTTTGGCTTTTGCTTCACCGTTTTTTATTTTTTATTTTTTATTTTTTTGTCACTTTCTTGTACCTACACCTTTTGCTTTTAGTTACGTTGTTCTCACGATAGTAAAAACCATTAGAGACCAGATTTGCTGCATTGTAATCTGGGCTACGGTTATCACGCCAAAGTAGAGATGGAGTAGATATTAAGGCTTCTATCCCTATGCATAACTCGAGCAACAAGGAAATTTCTTATGCAATGGAAGCTAATGCTTGATATTCCACCTCTGCACTTGCCAGTTTCTTTGAACTCCATGAAGAAACCCAAAAGTTTCTACCCCATCTTTTCGCATCCGACTCAGTGGCCAGTTTTGTTGAACAGAAATCTGGGTGCATAGTTTTCTTGCACTCTTATCAAATCACTTGTTGGTCAGGATCTTATGGTGTGATGGCATTGTTGTTAGAGTAGTTGAGGACAACGGCTGAGGCGGCTACACACACGACCTGGATTCCCTGAATACTCTGCATCCTCATCAATCGCCCAAAATATCTTCAAGGAAGAGAAGAAGGCTGACTGAAAACATATGGTCTCTCTCTAGTCTTTCTACTTAATTTATTTTAATAAGTTTAGCTGTACAATTAATTGTTGCCTAATTTAATTCGAAATATCAACGACTTAGTCACTAGAGATTGCCGGAAACAATTAAGTAGTAAAATTAAATATTGGTGTTTAGATAGATGTGAGGATTTGTTAGGATCACTAATTATAATATATATATATATATATATATATATATATATATATGTATATATATAATATAGCTTGCTGAGATAGATTTTGTTAGAGTTTAGTTTGACATAGATTAACGAGTAGAAAAGATCTTGACTTATTAGCTGGAAAGAAGCTTCCTTGCACAGCTAGTCATTTTGGGATAGACCTCGGCCCAAGTGTATACATAATATAAGTATAATCAAAATTTTATATATAATCATATATTTTAGATATTCTTAATTTGAAAAATAAAAAACCAGAATGCTCAACTATATGATGAAAATATGAAATTTAAAACCTCTATCCTTTTTAGATTTATTAATGATTTTTAGATTTTTTACTTATTGTTGAACTTTTTAACTAATATTTTGGAAACCAATAGTGAACCCTAAACTAACACAACTTGGAACTAAATATATTCTTCCCTCACAATAGCTGAGATCCTAGAAGACTAGTCTGTTCCACCTTATTCTTGCTCTCCTCCTCTTCCTTTGGCTTTTGCTTCACTGTTTTTTATTTTTTATTTTTTATTTTTTTGTCACTTTCTTGTACCCAGACCTTTTGCTTTTAGTTACGTTGTTCTCACGATAGTAAAAGCCATTAGAGACTCGATTTGCTGCATTGTAATCTGGGCTACGGTTATCACGCCAAAGTACAGATGGAGTAGATATTAAGGCTTCTATCCATATGCATAACTCGAGCAACAAGGAAATTTCTTATGCAATGGAAGCTAACGCTAGATATTCCCCCTCTGCACTTGATCTAGACAGCGTGACCGGTTTCTTTGAACTCCTAGATACAAGATTGTCACCAATCAAAAGGCAAAAACTTGTAGCATGCAGACTTTCTATAATAAGAGCAACTAGCCCAATGAGCCTCAAGTTTGAATTTTTGAAGTGGCTAAAGAGTAACTCTGCGTGGTTTAGAAGTAGAAAGGCTAGTAAAGTGTCATCCTGTCAACGACCCGCGAGAAGAACACGACTGATGAATTTTAAAGAATCTCAAGCCAACCCGGTCCTAAGTTTTATGGGGAAAGCTGATAAAGCATTATTTTTATTTCTTCTTTTATCTCTATATTTTATAGTATTTTATTGCTTTTCTGGCGCCACTGGTGGCCAGGCTCGTCCCCATTGGCTCGCCAACTCCCTGTGCACACATACGTGTTAGGATCAGCTTTATGGGGGATCTAGCGTCCTAGGCTATAGGAAGCGTCTGCGCTTGCAACCCAACGCAGGCTCAAGGGCATTCTCGTACATGCCCCTACGCGCCTTAACGTGCTCTAGTTTGGCGTGGCACTGCACAATAAGTGTTTGGCGCTCATGGTGCTTGATCCATGGGCGTTTCTGACCTAATGAAACATCAACCACCAAAACAATTTTGAGAAATTGAAATTTACCTCCGACCATGGATTCAAGCTTTTGAATGATCCTTAGGTGCTTCCAAGCTCTCGATATTTTTAAGAGTCCAGGGACCAAAGAAGAGTATTTATAGACATCATTCGACCGTTACAAATAATTTTATGTTGAAATCATTACTACAAAATAATTTAAAATTTATTGAAAATAAATTTATATATTTTGAATTTTAAACTTTACTTTGTTTCTCAATGTTTTCATAATGAAAAATGTTTTAGAATTAGATGACTCCTAATTTTTGGTGAATACTTAGCTGCCACGAGACACCTATTTTGCCCTAATCAAAACGTTGTTGCTAGTTGCAGAAAATTAAGAATCACAACTGATTTGAAACTTCGCCGGATTGAAATTCTGACTGTCTCACCGTCTCCATCGTCTTGAGCACGTGAAGGAAAGGAAGGTATGGGTCACATCTCAAATTCTCAGAAACGACCTGGTTTGGCAGGAACAACCTCGAATACATTGCTAGAAAAGTCCATTCCGCCAACGCACCCCGTCGGCGGAATGAGAATCAGCCGGTGGACCTGAGCCATCATTGGCCGATTCTACGAATTATGAAACCCCCGTCGGCAGAATGTTGGGCCTGATTTTAAGCCCAATAATAGTGGACTCGTCCGGCCCTTATGTCTGACGACGCATAATTTCAATTTTTCCTACCGTTACATGTATGTAACGACTAAAAATTAATAGCTTTTTCTCCCGCGATTTCCCCCTTCTTTGCCCGTGCGTGTTCTCTCATTTTCCGTCTCCTTGCTCTCCGGCGAACTTTTCCGACCGACGGGCTCCAAAAAACCTCCAGCGCTTTGTATTCCGACGAAATTAAAGCATCTTTTGTGCTCCTCTCTTTGAAAACCTTCGAAAATCTTTCAGACGACCTTGGCTGGTCTTCTCCGGCTGGCTGTTGGTTCGGTTGGTCTTCTCCCTCTCTTGGGCCGGCGGCTCTTGGTCCGTTTTATGTGTATTTATCCTTCCTCGTCTGAATTTTCATACTTGGACGAGACTCAACTCGAACAAGGTATTACTTCCCTTTCGATTACAGAATGCCTTTTTTTCGATTCGTCTCTTTAGCTCCCGTGCCCTCGTTGTTTCTTTGGAAACGTGGGAATTTGAGTTTGGGAGCATGAAGGAGGGATTTTTGTTGTTGATGTTGATGTTGTAATCATGCATTTTTTGTAAATTGATTGATGTGCCAGTCCTATTGGTTTGTCTGTTTTGTTGTTGATGTTTTGTTGCTGATTTTGAACTGCTTCACACTGTTAACATTTTGCCATTCCTTATAAATGTTTGATGGATGTAATGTAGCCTTATTTTGGTTTAGCTCTCTCTAGTTCTCTCTCTCTCTCTCTCTCTCTCTCTCTCCCTTTCCCTCTCTCTCGGTTTTCTCTCTCTCTCTCTCTCTCTCTCAGTTTTCTCTCCAGTGAAAACAATATCTCTCTTTGAAATTCGTTTTCACTCTCTAATTCTCACTCCCTCTCTCTCTATCTCTCAGTTTTTTCTCTAGTTAAAACTCTCTGTGTCTCACTCTCTCTCTCAAAATCATTTTCACTCTCTAATTCTCTCTTTCTCTCTGACTTCCTCTCTATCTCTAGGTTTTTCTCTCCCTTGGTTTTCTCTGATTCTCTCTGTCTCTCTCTCAATTTGTCTCAGAATATTTTTCTGTAATTCTCTCTCTGAATTCCTCTCTCTCTCTCTTTCTCTCGGGTTTCTCTCCCTCTTTCTCTCTCTCAGCTTTCTCTCTACTTACGAAACTATTTCTATCTATCTCTGAAATTCGTTTTCACTCTCTAATTCTCACTCGCTCTCTCTCTATCTCTCAGTTTGTTCTCTAGTTAAAACTCTCTGTCTCACTCTCTCAAAATCATTTTCACTCTCTAATTCTCTCTTTCTCTCTGACTTCCTCTTTATCTCTAGGTTTTTCTCTCCCTTGCTTTTCTCTGATTCTCTCTGTCCCTCTCTCTCAATTTGTCTCAGAATCCTTTTCTGTAATTCTCTCTCTAAATTCCTCTCTCTCTCTCTCTCTCTCTCTCTCTCTCTCGGTTTTCTCTCCCTCTCTCTCTCTCTCTCTCAGCTTTCTCTCTACTTATGACACTATTTCTTTCTCTCTCTGAATGAGTTTTCACTCTCTAATTCTCACTCCCTCTTTCTCTATCTCTCAGTTTTTTCTCTAGTTAAAACTCTCTGTCTCACTCTCTCTCAAAATCATTTTCACTCTCTAATTCTCACTCCCTCTTTCTCTATCTCTCAGTTTTTTCTCTAGTTAAAACTCTCTGTCTCACTCTCTCTCAAAATCATTTTCACTCTCTAATTCTCTCTCCCTTTCCCTCTCTCTCTGAAAATTTGTTTCACTCTCTTATCTTTTCTCTTATCTTTCTCTCTCTGACTTCCTCACTATCTCTCTCGGTTTTCTCTCTCTCTCAGATTCTCTTCAGTTAAAACTATTTGTAGTGTGCATTCTCCTTCAAACTATTATAAAAATTTTTGTATTAAAGTATTTGTTCCATAGAGAGAATTATATTTCCTATATTTTTAATTTTTTTAATGAAGTCTCATTTCTGATTATCTTAATAATCTCTCAGGTTTGTCTTATCTTTTTCTCTTATATTTCTCTCTTTCTCTCTATCTCTTGGTTTTTCTCTCCCTTGGTTTTCTCCAAGTCTCTCTGTCCCTCTCTCTCAATTTGTCTCAGAATCTTTCTCTGTAATTCTCTCTCTCTGAATTCCTCTCTCTCTCTCTCTCTCTCGGTTTTCTCTCCCCCTCTCTATCTCTCTCTCAGCTTTCTCTCTACTTAAAACACTTTTCTATCTCTCTCAAACTCGATATCACTCTTGTTTTCACTCTCTAATTCTCTCTCCCTCTATCTCTCTCTCATTGTTTTCTCTAGTTAAAATTCTCTCTCTCTAATTCTCTCTCTGAATTCCACTCTCTCCGTTTTCTCTCTAATTCTGTCTCTCTCAGCTTCTCTCTGAATTAGCATTCTTGTCCACATGGTTACATACTTTAACTGTCTTTGTGTGGTAAGTGTCCGTAAGAGTGTTCACTCAAGGTAATTGAAGTCATCGTCTATATTTGCATGTAGCTAGATACCTGAACTGATCTTCCAGTCTTCTTTATGATCTCGAGGAGCCTAGATTGTTTGCTTTACTGTTTTTACGAAATTGAAATTCAGAAAACCATTAGTTTTTTCCAATTAAACTTTCTCCTTCTTAATCAGTAAAGTCATACATCTTCTCAATTTCTATTCTTTCTTTTGGCTTCTCATTCTTTGAGTAGTTTCCATGAATTACTCTCTCTCTCTCTCTCTCTCTCTCTCTCTCTCTCTCTTGCTGAGGTATTGTCGTCCTAGATGCCATTTATGTGAATTGAAATTCTGGATTGTTTTACTCATTTGTAGGAAAGAAGGACGGTGGCTAGTCATTGGGGGAGGTTGCTTCTAATACAAATAACTTAACTGATTTCCTTTTGCATTTATAACTCCTTTCTGGTTGCTGTCCAAGTTCTCTAGTTTTTGTTATAGACAGGCAAGCACCTTATCACTTGCAAGTACAAAGAGGTTTTTTTATTAAAAAAAAACAATTTAGTGATTCTTATAATTGATCTTTGTCACAGTGATAATGAGATATTGCTGCCTTCAGAGCTTTCATTGGGGGCGTGTTATTTGCGCTTGAAAAAGTTACTCCTTGGTAAGTAATTACTCTTTTTCAATTTGGAATCGGCTTCAAATTATTGATATATGTATCAAGAGTTCTGCATTATGTTATATGTAATTACTCCTTGTAAATGCTTATGTATATGTATTCAATGGTTGAATCAAATAATTCCAAGAGGGTTTTTTCCCACCATACAAAAGGTGGTTATACCATGGAGAACAACCACAAAATCACTCTGACACTAATGTGCTGACTGGTCATGGTAAAGAGATTGCAAGGATGTTGAGTGATGCTTTCATGCAAAATGTGGAAGAAGACAACATGGAGCATGAAGTTGATGATGCAGGAGAACATAGATTTCAACTGTTACTGGAAGAGGCGAAGAAACCACTATATGGAGCATGTGAAAAATACTACCAATTTTCTTTCTTGGTGCATTCATCCCAATTAAAGTGTTTGAACAGATGGAGCAAAAAATCATTTTCAGATATCGTCTCCCTTCTTAAAGACGCTCTTCCCCAGGATAATTTGCTTCCACGAAGTTGGTATGAGTCAAAGAAAATTATGGCAGACGTGGGATTGAGTTACGATAAGATTCATGCATGTCCGAACAATTGTGTATTATACAGAAATGATTTCAGAGATCTGGATAAGTGTCCATGATGTGGATCCTCAAGATGGTCAGTCAAAAAAAAAGGGAGACATCAGACTGCTTCAAAGCCTGCAAAGGTGCTTAGACATTTTCCCTTGGTTCCAAGATTGCAAGGTTTTTTATGTCCAACAAAACATCCAAGTTGATGACATGGCATAATTCGGCGCCTGCAACTGAAGAGGAAGAGATGATTCACCCTAGAGATTTAGCAGCATGGATGAACTTTGACAGGTTGAATCCATCATTTGTTCCGATCACAGAAACATTAAATTGGGTCTTCTAAGTAACGGTTTCAACCCATTTAAGTTTGGAACAGGGTCAAGCCACAATACATGGCCAGTAACCATTACTATTTACAACCTTCCCCGCGGAACGATATTGACGTATACTTGTAGCTGTTGATTGATGAGTTAAAAATTTTATGGGAATCAGGCGTGAGGACTTACGATTCACTTATGAAGTCATTCTTTTAAATGCGTGTAGCATTGATGTGGACCATATCAGACTTTCCTGCATATGACATGTTATCTGGCTGGAGTACGAAGGGGTACAAAGCATGTCCCACTTGTCACGTGAACACCAGTTCTTCATATCTTCTCCACAATCGGAAATGTGTTTACATGTGGCATTGAAGGTTTCTACCGAATGATCACCGATGGCAGGCAGATAAGAGGTCATTTGATGGGACCGAGGAACTAGACAGAGCCCCCGCCCGCCCCCCCCTCGCCTCTCCTACCTCCCTTATTCGGGAGGACATTATGGTGTTTGGTAGGACATGAAAGCGCTGTGTTTGGGAAGGGGAAAGAGGTTCAGACAAAGGCCAACACTTTGCCTGAAGTATGGAAGAAGATGAGTGTATTCTTTAAACTTCCTTACTGTAGCAGTCTACTCATGGTTCATCTGAGTATACACCTAGCAACGGAGGTCAGATTGGCAGGGCCAGTGTAGTACAGATGGATGCACCCAATTGAACATCACTTGCTTACACTAAAGAATTACATCCGTAACAGATATCGGCCGGAGGGCTCCATTGCAGAAGGATATTTGATGGAAGAAGTAACTAATTTTTGTGCACGTTATGTCGAGGGGATGGAATCCAAGATTACTAGACCGGTAAGGTATGAACCAGGACCTTTAGGGACAACATGTTCTCATATGCTCACCGCTAATGACGTGTACCAGCTCTACCGGTTTTTACTATTCAACACTCCGGAGGCTCGTCCGCACCTCTTGTAAGTACTTCCAGTCCTTTCACTATATATTATACAGAAACAACCCATATACCACGTCTTAATTAATTTATTTCCTTTGATTGTAGGGAACTTAGAGAGAACTTGAGAGGATTACACCCCCAATGGACCGATCATTGCATACAGATAGAACAACATAACCATTTTGTACTATGGTTTAGATCACAAGTGATGTTCTAAATAAGATAAATCGTCTCCTCTGTTGACACCTAAGGTGTTCATTCTTTAAATTGTATAGGTGAAAAATTTACCACAGGAGGGCGATGAGATAGAAGAACTACAATATCTTGCGCGTGGCCCCAATTGCAAAACTAAGTCTTATAAGGGTTTTTTTAGGAACGGCTATAAGTTTGAGACTAAAGCAAGTTGATAAGTTTTGGACCACTCAAAATAGTGGCATTGCCAAGTCTTATGGTGTTCTGCAAATGGTACTCAAAGTCTACGTTGGGCCATGGATTCCCATTAGCATATTTAAGTGCAGATGGTTCAATATGAAGAAGGGCACTGGTCGTGTAATTGAAGGACTTGATTACACGTTAGTAAATTCATCAAAGCACACATATGAGGACGAACCCTTCATCTATCCATCTCAAGCTCAACAAATATTTTATTTAATAGACCCTATTGATCCATCTTGGAGTGTTGTGTGTCGTTGGAGACCTCGGGACACATATGACATCCCTCTGGTTAACGTCAATGTAAGGGCCGAAGAAGATGAGGCCTTGTTTTTGGCACAAGACCAAGGGGTTGGAGACGTGACAGAGTTTAACCATGCTGATGATGTTTTGTAGGTGCGAACTGACCTGGGTCCACGAATAAGAATTGATCCTACAGACTTGAATGTAACACAACGTAAGTTTGATGGATTACAATTATTGTAGTGTTGACTATAACAGGTAATTTTGTTTATTTTTTGAAAATAGCCGACAATCCCCGTTTCTTTAAATTTGCAGGGTAAATATGCCACCTAAGAAGCATCCCATTGACTCGTCATCACCGACATCGGGAAGGGTCAAACGTCGGTGTATTTGGCCAGCCCGGATAACACCAGTCCCGAGTCCGAATCGGCCAGCCCGGGCAACACCTGTCTCGACTCTGACTCCACCAGCTCCGGCTCCGGCTACACTAGCATTGTCATCATAGGTGCCTGACATAGGTATCAACAAAAAATTGAATCTATTTTTTTGTAGTTATGTTATCTAATTTTAGCTCTTTCAAATTATAGCTGAGTGTATGCATAAGTTTAGAGAGCTCTTTCCGGAATACGAATCCCCTGAGAGCCACTCTTCAGGTAAATTTGTAGTATTTTAGTTAATTGCAGTGTGTTATATATATAACATTCTAACTTGCAATTTGGCTGGCCCGATTCCCATGGAAGAAATGGAAACACAAAGACCCAAATAGGCAGATACAGAAGATGCTGATGAGCCACCACAACAGTGCGTGAAGCAGAAAGTTAAAGCGTCTTCGTTTCTGCCAGATAAGCCTGGATGATAAAAATCAAAGATGGGCAGATGGTTTCTGAAAGATAGGGTTCATTGTCCTTTCTCATGGGGAAAGTTGTTCGGACAGACCAGTACTTTTCGTTGCATCTCCAGTGGCGTGACTATCCCTCCAATGAGCTGCATACTTGGTTTAACGTTATCAAAGTAAGTCGTGTTTGTTAATGTTTTATTTTTAAATGGTTACATTTAAACAAAGTTGTTTTTTTGCCAGAAAAGTATAACTTTGTGAATGAGGAGGGTGCTGCAGGAATAGAGCAAGTGACCATGGAGGCAATCAAGCCAGTGCTTCAGAAAATCATCAGAGACAACATAGCCGCATATAGGAAAGAGCACTATGATGGGAAGACTGCAGAACAGCTTAAGACTTGTCCCATAGTTGGTATGAGCCAAGAAGATTGGGTTCTCCTCGTTAAATATTGGTACAATGTTAAGAAATCGCGTATCGATGGGCAAAATAGTCTTAATCGACAGAAGTTGAAGACAACACATACCCTTGGGTCGAAGTCTCTTCCCCGATTCTTAGAAAAATAGGTACATATCTTACTAGTTTGAACTAAACTGACTTTTCATTTTCAGCCTAGAATACTTAGAATAGACATTAATTACAGCGTACGGCCGATCCTGATGGCTACACCTTCCTGATGGCATACCTCAAAGCTCACCAGAGGAAGGATGAGACTTATCTAGATGAAATAACAACTGAACATTGTGTTGAACTATGATCAGCCTTGATTATTATTTAAATTTATTATTTTCTTGTGTAGGAAACATTTCGTCAACAAGCTCTCGAAAATAATGTCACTACCTCAAAAAAAGCCGTCGGCCGAATGGTTCGCCGATGCATGTTGTGACGACGTTGTCTTACTTGTCGTCAGGAATGTCCGCCGACGGGTATTCGTGTTCCGCCGGCGCCTTTTGGCCGCTGGTGGACTGAGGTTTTTTTACCAGTGATATGTGGGTGATACTGCTACAATACTCTTTAGGTACAATAACCACAAGTACGAAGAAACAAATATTCTGCTTGGCGCTTGCGTTGGGATGTTAAATAAATGTGATTCTGCCTTCAATTTTCCTTCTCCTCATATAAATATATTGGGGCTCATAAACGAGCTCGTGAAAAAGTATTATCTAATATCTGTAGAATTAGTTAACACAATTTTTGGCTGTAGCTGATCATGTTAATTGCGACATTCTTATGTGTAATAAGAAGATAGGGGAGGTCTTGTCCTTTTCCAGGCCAAAAAAAAAAAAAAAACAAATTAATCTGTTAACTGTTTCTTGATCTCTTGCTTGGAGTGCTCTTGTAATTGTACGATTCACCGAGCTAAGCTACTATCTTATGCAAGTTTAACTAATATATGTGATATGTAGGTGATTTGTACCTCGGACGACAAAAGTCCAATGCTTAATAGTACCTAGCTAGCTTACAGATTGTCTCTACACAAATTAGGTTTGTGGAAGGCATGAGATAGCTTTTTGTCAACTCAATAGTCCTCAATGAACCAAGAGAAGTGAATAACTCAGAGGTTTAATCACCAACAAAGGACTGAACTTTATTTCCTCAAAAACCACATTAAATACGGATTTATAGTGTAATTTCTTGCTCCATAAAACCCTAATTTGATGAGGATTTTAAAACACTTGTTTGGCTAATTGATTATAAAAATGAAACCCCAATTCAATACTACATATATGTATGGGTTTTATTTAACTCAAATTCGGATCAAAAGACAAAGAATAACCTAAATAAACAACACAGTCTTGAACCACGAAATTAATCTAGAATTAATCATAGATTCGTTATTTCATCGACTTCTCCAGCTTGAATAATGCATTTGATTGGTTGCGCATTGTCTTGTAACGAACTTCTCATGTACAAGTCCAGCTCTTCCCATTGAATTAGCCTCAAAATCCAATTGTTGAATGCTTCCATGAACTTCTTGGCTGGGGTTCGTGTGTTCGGTCCAACAGAAATGTCAAGCTATCCTGCATTCCCATCAGTAGGGGTGTAAATTTTACTAGATTACCCAATTTTATTTGTCGATTATTAAGCATGAAGTGGAAGGAAAAACTGTTACTCGAACAACGAGTATTTTATCCATTTACAGAATTGCCTGTTAATAAATATAATGAAAATCAGAAATCTTATTTTGTACCCATTTTCTGGTTTACTAAGTTAGAGAATATGCTTGTCCCAAGTATACTAATTCCCAATAAATTAAGATGACATATGAGTCAAATTGTTTAATATCATGATTTAATATTTAAAATTATTTTGTATTGTATTAATTCTTTTGTTGCATAGCTGTTTTTAAGCATCTACGCATTTAAGAGAGATAAATTATGCTCAAATATTTTTTTTAAAAACGTATAATTTATTTCTTTAAATTTCAGTTATTATTAGATTTACAGTTCAAAAGTCTGATTAATAATTAATTAAATATTTAACGGAATAAATAATTGATATACTGTTTTCCAAATATTATAAGGGTGGAATGGAATACTTATTTTGTTTCTTTCATATACTATTTACACACCTAGTGAGAAGCAAAATTATTGGAGTTATTTAACTAAGTTTGTAGAAGTATTTTGAAAAATGTTAGAAGAAAATTGTAGTATGATATCAATTATCAACTTAAAAATATATTTTAATACTTAAACTTATATTAAATTTAAGCACACATGAATCACAGAGATACTCTTCAGCCAGTACAGAATTTTCAACTTCAGGCTGATTGGCCGGGCTGCCCTGATACAGAAAGTCTACAACAGGTTTTTTCGGTTTTTGGTGACAATCTTGTATCTTGAAGTTCCAAGAAACAGGCTAGAGTGTTTAGATCAAGTGCATAGCTGAATATCAAGCGTTAGCTTCCACCACTTCTTAGCCGTGATAACCATAACCCAACTTACATTGCAGCAAATCGGGTCTTTCATGGCAGAACAATAGATATTGAACTTTATTATAATTTTTATCGGTCATCAAAGTGCAATACATTCCAACAAAGAATCAGTTGACCGGCTTAAGTTATAATAGGTGAGTACATGGCTTTTACTATTGCTGGAACAACTGAAACAAAAATGTTGGTACAAGCTAGAAAGTGAAAAAAGCAATGACGCAAAAGCCAAAGAAGAGAAGGAGAGAAGGAATAAAGATCTAGGAACAAACTAGTCTTCTAGGGTCTCAGCTGTTGTGAAGGAAGAATATATTTTGTCCCATGCAAGCTGTGCTAGTTTAGTTTTCACATATACTACAATTGATTTCAATTCTTTGATTATGATTACAATCTAATTCAACATGGACTGCTTATGCTGAGGGTCTTTGATATTTTTGTTGATGAAATTGCTCTCGCCACATATCAAAGAAGTTCACGTATGTAGAAGTAAAACATGTTACTCTATAACTCATATTTGAAAAATGCATGTGGTGCTCAACGGAAGTGGATACGGCTTCCCAAAAGAAAATCTCAGAAACAATCTCAAGGATTTGTATCCACATGGATTGCCGCATTGCAGTCCAGACCAGAATTTACAGATTAACTCTCCTCTTCCTTTCCAAGGTTCATAAATCATTACTCTTGGTGGTATATATATTTACATTAAGCAGTAAGTCAATCCCCTAATTAATGTTGGACTTGGTAGAGATCGAGACCTTCAATGTGGTGAGGAAAACATACTTGAAGCTATGGTTTGCCTGGAAATGTTGTGGAGAAGCGATCCTGACGAAGAAAATGTAAGAAATGTTTAAGTTAATTCACGAATTTCTAACATTAACATGTTTCTAATCTACTTGAAACATGAAATAAAAATATAAATTATGGAAAAAATATATAAATACCTTTTTCCATCTTCGAAATTGCAGCAGAATATCTGGTTCTTCTAAGCTCTAATTTTTCAGGTAATTGAGTTTAGGGACCAGGTGTGGTTTTTTTTACGAAAATAACAAAAAACGTTACCATAGTGATTTTAAATCTAATCAATTTAGAATTAAAACCAATTAACATTTATGCATCATAGATAGGAAAACGTTTTTATAAATTAATTAAAAACTTATTATATTATTAATAAGTTTTGTAAAACGTTTTTCATAAATAACAACGTTACATGCTCCCACTTGATGCATAAGTCATACCTTCAATATGAAACAAAACACATGAATCATAGAGATATGATCTCTAAATACGAGTAATATCTACTATACATTACTATGAATTTTGCTTCTGAAGTTCCTAATGTGGTAGCAAAATTCATTTATAACCCAAACAACTACGATTATTATCCTTCACGGATTTTTTTAAAGTTCATTTTTTGGACATTGATCCAAGCTGAATTTATTTCCCTTCACAATGGGTGAAACACTAGGTAAGCATTCCTCGTCCGTAATCTCTCCAAAACTTTGTTAATATAGGTTTCTTGTGACAGTCTTAAGACACAACGAGGTTTGTCTCTATGGATCTTAATGCCAATGACATAAGATGTTTCACCCATATCTTTCATAGCAAAGTTTTGAGAAGGAAAAAATGTCACCTCATGTAGCATACCCTTATCATTGGTTGCAAGTAAAATATCATCCACATATAAAATAAAAAAAACAAATTTTACTCCCTCTAACCTTCTGGTATATACATTGAACCATGGGATTTTCAACAAAACCGAATGAAGAAATTACACCATGGAATTTTAAATACCATTGATGTGAAGCTTGTTTCAAATCGTATATGGATTTCTTAAGTTTGCAAACCAAATTGTCACCTTCACTAGATGAAAAACCTTCTGGTTTTTTCATATAAACCTCTTCTTTAGATCACCGTTAAGGAATGCAGTTTTCACATCCATTTGTGGTAACTCAAAGTCAAAATGTGCAACTAATGCCAAAATAATTCGAAGAGAATATTTCTTAGATACAGGAGAAAAAATCTCTATGTAGTCGATTCCTTTTTTTCGAGTGAACTCCTTAGGATCAAGTCTCGATTTGTATCTCTCAATGTTGTCTAATGAGTCTTTTTTAGTCTTAAAGACCCATTTACAGCCAATGGCTTTCGCCTCATTAGGCAACTCTACAAGGTCCCAAACTCCATTGCTCTTGATAGAATTCATCTCTTCCTTCATGGTATCATACCATAAATTTGACTGTGTACAACACAGCTTGTGAAAATGTTTTAGGATCATTTTCGGCTCCTAAGTCAGATTTTTATAAATACACAACATAATCACTAGGAATAGATGGTCAGCGTTCTCGAGTATATCGTCTTAATGTTGGACCCTTTTACCTTCTCTTTGAGGAGCTTGTGATTCAATTGGTTGATCAACTTGAGGGTTATCAACAACCTGTGGAACTTGTGTGATTGGTTGTGGAATACTCGTTTGAACTTGAGGAGTATTATGAATGATAACCAATCTGTCTGATAATGTGGAAGGTTGAACTTCAGTATGATTATGAGTAGGAATTAAATCCCTAAACGGATCCCTCCCACTAATCATGTCATTTTTAAGAAACTTAGCGTTTCTTGATTCCATAATCGTAGTTGTTAGTGATGGACAATAAAATTTGTAACCCTTAGACCTTTCAGCATAACCAATGAAAAAGCTTTTAATGGTCCTTGGATCAAGCTTCTTTTCTTGTGGGTTATATATTCTTACTTCAGACGGACATCCCCAAACACGTATATATTGCAAACTCGGTTTCCAACCTTTAAAGAGTTCAAAAGGTGTCTTTGAGACTGCTTTGGTTGGAACCCGGTTTAATATGTACGTAGCCGTCTTAAGTGCTTCAGTCCACAAGAATTTAGGAAGATTAGAGTCGCTAAGCATACTCTACACTATGTCTATTAGAGTTCGATTTCTTCATTCTGCAACACCATTTTGGTTCGGAGAACCAGGCATAGTGTATTGAAGGACGGTGTTTTTCCACTCTCTATGTATCTACCATAATATTCACCACGTCTATCAAATCTTACTATTTTTATTTGCTTTCCACATTGGTTTTCAACTTCAGCCTTGAAGGCTTTGAAGGCATCCAATGTTTCAAACTTATTATTAAGCAAATAAACTTTCATATAACGTGAGTAATCATATATAAAGGTGATAAAATATTTGTGACCTAACATATCTTAATTTGGACTACATATGTCAGTATGTAAGATTTCTAATAAGGCAGAACTCCTATTAGCACCTTTCTTTGACTTGTTTATCTGCTTACCCTTTATGCAATCTAAACAAGTCTCAAAATTAGTAAAGGAATATAACCTAATCTCCGGTGCCATAACATAGAAGAATCTTCTTTAATGTTACACCTCTTAATGCCAGTGTGAAAATGCAATAAACTATTAGTGGCATCAGAATGTAACGAAAGACAGAAAAGACCATTAGACAATATACCATTTCCAACATATTCAATATTATAATAGAGACTGAAAGATGTGCGTTTAAAAGTAAAGGAATATCCAAAAGGTACAAGTGCAAGTTCCTAGAGAAATTTGGTACATAAAAGGTCCTTTCCAAATTCAAAACATAACCACTACTTAAGGTTAAAGTACAAGTTCCTTTAGCCACCACATATGAGCCCATCTTGTTGCCGGATAAGATGGTCAACTCACTTCCCACTAGCTTCCTTAGGTTTTGCGTACCCTATATGGAGTTTGTAATGTGAATTATAGATCCAGAGTTAATCCACCAGGTGTTAATATTAACATTAACCATATTAGATTCATAACAAATAAATGAGGATATAATACCTTTCTTCTCAAACCATGTCTTGAATTTTGCACAATCTTTCTTAGCATGTCCCTTCTTATTACAGAAGAAACACTTAGGGTCTTTTTTAATATCAGCTTGACGTGGTATTTACCTTTCCTCTTATGATAAGACTTGGAAGTGCTAGCTTGAGATTTGTCATATTTATGAGCCTTGTTCTTCCCACGAGTTGTAGCCAACATGACACTTTCACCCATTCAATGAAAACCTCTCCTCTTCTTGAACACACATAGTCATTAATTCATTGATAAACCATTTATCCTAATGGGTGTTAAGAGATCTTCAAACGTGCACAAGGAAGGACTCTGACATATCTACGTCAAGTTTCTTGAGTTGAGCCGCTACGTCCCGCATTTTCATAATGTGCTCACGTACACTCTTAACGCTTGTGAGACGCAGTGAGGAAAATTTCATTATAAGGGTGTTTGCTTATGCCTTTAAGCAGATCTTTGACTTTGTCATATTGCTCGACTGAACCTCGAAGACAAGTTGTAATTTTAGTCTTAATGAATATTGATTTAGCCGATTGTATCTCTCCCATCGCTCATATAGTCCAACTTCAGCAGGAGTGCTTTGATCAGTTACAACCAGCCCTTCATCATTTCTTACAGCGTAATCCATGTCCATTCACCGTAAATGAAGAATAATACTTTCTTTCCAAACTTTATAATTATCACCAGTAAGTTGAGGAATATCTAGATGAATATCTAAAAGGCTTAAGTTAGAATATGAGGTTGACAAAGCTTAATGTCATGTATTACCAATGTGAAACATTCCCTAAAGTTTGATCTAAGGTCATAAAAATTGCTTGTGGGCTAAATTTTTACTCAAGTAGATCTAAAGTTTCTATATGATAGATATTCCCTTAATGTGTACATTATCTATCCTGAATAATAAAACTACCGAACTATATTCCAATTTATAATCCTTGTGGGTAAATTATGAAAATAGTCTGATATTTTATCCTAATCAATTATAAAAAATAATAAAAGTTCTTGTGGGATGAATTTTATCATATAAAGTATAATTAATCACAATTCATTTCTAATTCCTGATGAGATCATTTAGTTTAACTTAATATATACTTTTAGTTAACTAAAGATGTTGTGGCTACTCTCTATTTAACTAAAATTATATTTATATAATCACTAGACATTGCGGGAGATTTTTATGTTCCAGGGTCTACAAAATACCTAAGAACAATTATGCAATAACATGATCGCATTAACCAAGTATACTACCAGGAAAGTCGGGTTCAGCTCAGGCTGATTAAGTGCCAAACTCCTTATACAGAGTAGCGTTCCTAGGGAGACTAGTGTGAACCAGTCTATGTGAAACTTTCTTGGGTCATACGGCTCATGTCAACCACAAAATTGTTTGTGAATGGTTCATAACCTAATTGTTCATCTAAAATTATTTATTAAACATGTTATGAATCTTTATGTGCTAAAACTTTATGCACAAATTGATTCAAAAAACATAATTGTGCACTAATCTTAAATTTTATGCTCAAATATTAATATGATGAGAATTTAACTAAATTTTACAAATTCTGATAATTTCTAAGCTTAAATGAAATATTAAAATTTGTAAATAAACAATTCTCATAATGAAAATAGGAATTGCATAAAATAAACCTATATTTCATGCACTTTATATATTTTCATTAATAACATGTTTTTCATTCTTAAAGTATGAAAATTTTATCAACCTATTCATGCTGAACATGAGCACAATAAAACAAATTCATGTAAATCATACTCTAATTTCTCATACATGAATATTATAACAAACATTTTACACTTAAAATGAGTATAAAATTTCATGTAAATCATACTCTAATTTCTAAGACATGAATATTACAACAAACATATCATGTTTTAAATAAGTATAATCAAAATTTCATATAAAATCAAAGAATAATTTGAGCATAATCAACAAAATTATACAATTATGTGATAAAAAATATTGAAAATATGAAATTAAAAACCACAAACTATTTGAGATTTTTAGACGATTTGTTTGTATTGTTTCTTTTTTGTTCACGAATTTTCCCCATGTTTTGTATTTTTATGAATTTTCTAAATTTCTGGAGAAAAATGCACCGTCATGGCGGCCCAGTTTTCCCCCCACGGGTTCAAATAGCACCCAAGGTTCGCCGAAATGGGTTGCCCGCAAGCTCTAAGAGTTACAGCCCAGCTTAAGCTCTCTAGCCCAAGCCAATCCAACAGAATACGGTCCGGTTCGTGAATTCGTAAATGAACCGGTACCCAAGCAGAAAAACATTAAATGAATTGGACTGCGAGAGGTCATCATCCCTAACGTCTCGCCGCCAGAAGCAGAAAAATTGGGGTTTCTCTTAAAATGTAATCGCATGACAAAGTTTTGTGGAAAATGTAATTGCATTATACACCTCATGGTTATAAAGGGTATTTGTGGAAAATGTAATCATGACAAAGTTTCTCTTAAAATATGTAGGGAAAATGCTAGTTGCACCTATGAGCAAAGTACCTGTCTGATGTACATGATGTAACCAGCCAATCCAAAACACAGTTGCCTAGGGTTTATCCCAATGTTTTAAAAACTGGACCGAGCCGGTCGGTTCGATCGGGTTCAACCGGAACCGGTGCTTTTTGCGGTTTGATTTGCTCTCAAACCGGCTAGAGGTTGAAAACTGGATGACCCGGCCAGTTTTACTGGTTCGACCGGTGAACCGGTGAACCGCCGAAACCGGTTGAATCGGTCTAGTTACTATTGACCCAAACCAGTTAAAATAAAACTCTAACAAAGAAACCAAATTGATTATTTTTATATTTACAGCTATTATGGATGAAAAGAAGGATAAAATGATTGTTAATATAGGTGAAGATGTGGAAAAAGATTTAGTTGGATTCTCAAGAAAATAAATTTTTTTAGAATAATTTTGTTTTTTGGAAGGGTATTTTCTTTCTATAATTTAATTATATTTGATTTTAAAGTTAAAAAAACTATTTTTTATAATTTTAAAATTTTTAATGGTTTTTGTATGTTTTAAATTATTTTTTGAATATAGATAATAGGCTTATAGGTAATAGGAGTTATGCTATGAATTTTTTTAATGACATATAATACATACCCGGTTCAACCACCGGTTCCTTGAACCGGTTAAACCGGAATCGGATGTTCAACCGGTTCGATCACCGGTTCGGTTTTTAAAATATTGGTTTATCCTTTAGAATTTAAGATTTATAAAATAAAAAATATATATATATATTTTTTTAGTTTTCCGTCGATAGGTACTACAACCTTGGTGTAGCTAGCATTACTCAATATGTAGTTGTGGTAAGTCCATATAATTAGCTGTATAATGAAAGGTTACCAATTACCTGCATGCCATGCGTTCAAATTTTCAAATCATAATTAATTATTTTCTGGTTAAAACAAAGATTCACGGATAATATTTGCAGGACTTACAAATTAATGCAGATGGCTTGAACGATGCAGTCACGACCACAATTTGTTTTTGCTGACTTCTCAAAGAGGCTCTTTTATGGCAGTGCGGTATCTAATTTAATCCGTATCACCATATTTTTAAAACATTGTTATTTTCATGACAATACTCATAATCAAATTATCAAACAGAAAGAAGCCAAAGAAGTAATTAACAGAATTTATTTTATTTTTGTTTATTATTTCGATGAAGAACATGAGAAACTAATCCTAACTTTCACACTCAATCCTATTTTCGATCCTTTGTAAAAGCGTCGACCAAATCTAGGGCTACAAAGCAATATTTTCTCAGGAGGTCGTTTATGTTCTTGATTACATTTGGGGGATGAGCCGGAGACCTCTGGAAAGAGTAGTCACAATTTTCCAAGCCCTGAATGCAGCCAGAAACATAACCGGCAGCAAATTCGTACTTGGAATCTTTGAAACTGTCAAGTGCTCTAGCGGTACTACCCACGGGTCCGGTGTCGTAATCGCCGAGGCAGTCATCCAGGATCTTCTTCACCAAGGGGTCCGTCGTCTGTTTCTGCACCTCCAAGACCATGTTTCTGCTTTCCTTTGCCTTCTCGTTGCTTTGAACGATGGAGAGGGAAGTGAGTTGGTTGATATTTTTACCCGGCCGGCTCCTCGGATCCGAGGATAAACTGGTGAAACAGAAATCCGGATCTGTGGCGACCTTGCACACCTCGCGAATCACTTGTAAATCTAAATCTTCTGCTCGGACGATGACCACATTGTTGTTGGAGTAGATGAGGACAACGGCTAAGGCGGCTGCTAAGAACGCGACAGGGATTCCCCGAAAACTCCCCATCATGATCAATTGCCCAGAATCCCTTCTGATCTCCAAGGAAGAGAAACGCTTATTCCAAATATATAGTTATTTTCACGTCTTTTCACTTAGTTTATTTTGGTAAGCTTAGCTGTGTAATTAATAGGTTGCCTTTCAATATATATTTAAAATTTCAACAACTAAAACACCAGAGATTATTCTCGGAAACAATTTGGAAGGAAATTTTGATTAAAAATTATTCCCGGTAACAAGTAGGAAGGAAAATTTGATTAATTATTCCCGGAAACAATTAGGAAGGAAAATTTTATTTTCGTAGGTGAGTGAACTTAATTCCGTCAATCCGCACTTAATTAACTATCATTCTGGGTAAAGTGGAGGCATTGCATCAGTGCTTGTATCCAACATGTCGTTCTTTTCTCTACTAGGAAACGATTAGATATTTTTTTCTTGAATAATGCAAGACGCACCTAACGGACGAACCTAGCGGACGTACACGCTGACGTGGGCATCCACGTCAGCATTAAGGGAAATAAAAAAGACTCAGCTCGGGATAATAGGAAACAAATAAAAATCTCTTCACCCGGACCCCGACCCCGACGGATGGGGAAACTCTCGGTTGCCAGAGCCAGAGACCTAATGGGATACGAAGGGAAACTCCCATGGACGGGGAAGAGCTCGGGAAGCCGGAGACCCAGTGCGAAACGACACCGGAGACCCCGCTCGACACGACGCCGGAGACCCAACTCCTCCCAAATAAAAAACGAAGCTCGGATTTCCCGCGCGAAACTCTTCCATTCTTCACTCCTCTTCCCAAAGGCTACAAGGAGCTCTAGAAAAATCATTCTACGGTTTATTGAAGCTCTTCCGCGGCTCCCTGTAGATTATTCGAGGTAATTTTGACCATTTTCTTGTTCTTCGCCGTCCTGCTCTCCTGAATCAATTCCATAGAGTCTTTTTTTTGGGTAAGCTTATGGTTTCGTCCTGCTCTCCTATGTCTTCAATGCAGCTTTTTAAATAAAAAATGTCTAATTCAGAAATCTTCTATTGAATTTGTGGAAGCTTCCGAGTTACAGTCCTTCAAGAAATTGAGCTAGCTTAAAAAGCAGCAGAATACCATATGGTCGTTTTGGTTGTCGGCCTCTTAGCTCAAAGCACTCAATTGCTAATAAGGCTAAGAATATTGTTGAATCTTATGCGGTACAGATTAATGTCTGCAATAATGCTGAAAAAGCTCAAGCTTAATGCTCCTCTCTCAAATTCTGTATCAGGTTATGAAGATGGAAAGACCATTTGGGGACTGAGGCTGAAGGGTACTCTTGATAGGGCTAGAAAAAATAACTGGCGAGTACTCTGAATTGCTTCTTGAGATATTTCCACAAAAAGTCCAAGTATGGGTTTGATAGTTGTTTATTTTTGGTGTGCCTGGTTAAGTTTTGAACATTTAGGCTGAAATTTTAATGTTGTAAATTTTCTTATTTACAGAACTTGCTGTGGCCTTTCAGAAGCTGGGAAGAGCCCTTGGAATTCCTGAGAGTAGCATACACACATATGCTGAAGCAGAAATTCGTGCAAGGTATGGAGATTTAAGTCCCATTAGCAAGTAGTGTGTTTCTTTTGGCTTTGTTGTGCTGGCTAGATTTTACTTAGATGAAATGGTTACTGGTCCAAGGTTTTGTATGCATCTTCAGCTACATCAAATTGCTTGGAAGTATTTACATGTATCTGACTGCTGCTTTTAAATTTTTTATGAAGTGTAGTTTAAAATGCAGCAGAATACCATATGGTTGTTTTGGTTGTCGGCCTCTTAGCTCAAAGCACTCAGTTGCTAATAAGGTTAAGAATATTGTTGTTTCTTAGTGTTGTTCTTCCTCTTTTTGGGTTATCTGGTTTCTCTCTATTTTTCCAGTATTTTTCATCCAAAGCAGAGAAAGAAAAACTTTTATTTAGCCAAGTAATTGTAGTCCATGTGTAATTCTTCTCAATTTGGCTCTTTGCCAGATATTGGACTAAACCTTAAGGAAGAAAAATAGAGACCTACTACATTTCTTTTTGTGGGAATGAGGAAATACATATATTAGAGCCCTCTGTTTTAAATGGACTAAACCTCCACTCAAAGGGAATACAACTCAATGCAAATTAAACTCTCTTAAATTAAACAAAATTTAAATTCTTCATGTGTCTAACTCCAATTAAATTCTGCCATAAATCTAGAATTATGTCTAAAAATTCCCCTTGAGCGAACCTATAATTTTTTCTGGTGAGATTAGGGCCTAATCTTATTACATAAACCATCAAAATGTTTAATCATACGAAAATTCCCAAAAAAATCAGGACTTTCTCGAGTAATTTTAGCATGTGGTTCTTGTTTGGATATTATTTTTTTGCATTTTATTTATTGTGATAAATGACTGATAGTATTGATTTAAGTACTATTTTTATATTCTTTTGTTGCAAATTTTGTGTGTTCTACTTTAGGAAATGGCTAGTGTCTGTCTAAAGGAGTGTATTTTGGATGACAAAAAAGAATTAAAGATTGTTGATGAACCGATCATTCATGAAAGAAATTGTGAGGAAGTATCTCGTCATCAAAACGTATTTGAAGGAGAAGATGGAACCCCTCGAGTAGGGTTGGTCTTCAACACCTATGAAGACGTAAGAAACTTCTATAGTTTATATGCTCAACACGTTGGGTTTGGTATAATTAAGAGTTCTTCTCAAAGAGAAGATGGAACATGTGACGCGTTTAAACTTGCTTGTCAAAAAGAAGGGAAACCACGATATAAGTATAAAAATACTTTCTGCTCAAGACCATCAACAAAGACAAATTGCAAAGCCCAAATTATTGCAAGGTTGAATGAAGATGGGTTGTTTCGTTTGAACCGTGTTCATCTTGAACATAACCATGTCATTAGCCCATCAAAGTCACGATTTTACAAATCGAATAGAGAGGTGCCTGATTATGTAAAGAAGCATCTTGAATTCAATGATGACGCAGGGTGCGCACAAATAAGTCTGTTCAAATATGGGCAAAGAGAATGAAAGGGTATGACAAACTAAGCTTTAAAGAAAAAGACTGTAGAAATTATGTGGAGAAAATGAGACGAGTAAAGCTTGGTGAGGGTGATGCCGAAGCCATTCATAAGTATTTTGTTCGTATGCAAAGCAAGTGTCGTTCGTTTTTTTATGCGATTGATTCAGACTCTAAAGGCCGATTGAGAAATGCTTTTTGGGCTGATTCTAGATCAAGAAGTGCATATCAGTATTTTGGAGATGTAATATCTTTCGATACTACGTATTTGACGAATAAATATGATATGCCATTTGCTCCCTTCGTTGGTGTTAACCATCATGGTCAATCAGTATTGTTAGGTTGTGCATTACTTGCAGACGAAGGTATTGAGACTTATACTTGGTTATTTCAAACATGGTTAGTGTGTATGTCTGGGATTCCCCCTAAAGCAATAATCTCTGATCAATGCAATGCCATACAAGCAGCCATTGCTAGTGTATTTCCAGAAGCTCGTCATCGTCTCTGTTTGTGGCATAATGAAAAACATTCTCCAAAAGTTGGGCAATCTCAAAGATTACAAATCCATTAAGAAGATGTTAAAGTCGATAGTATATCAATCATTGAAAGTTGAAGAGTTTGAGCAGATGAGACAACCAAGAGCAGATGAGAAAAGAGCTTCAGCTTAGTGAGAAAGGGATGATGTATGTCAAAAGGCATTTTTGAGAAAAGGATGATGCGCTCCCATAGTTGTAGTTGTGCAGGTTTTTTCTTTTTTATTCTTTTTCTTTTCTGCTTTACTCAGCTCAGCTACAATATCATTTGACAAAAAGGAAGAACTGGTCAATTCGTATATAAAACCATGATGCAAAACCTTTTATGCATTTCTTCAAATCTGATTGGTTTCTAGAAGAAAATCAGAATGTCTGAATAATATCGCCATTAAGGAATGGCTCCAACACACCATTCTGGTGCCTATACTCTAATAATATTGCTAGCTGCACTTAGCGGACGCACCTATCCAACGTACATGTTAATCTAAGCGCGTCTAGCATTACTCATACTCTAATGTTCTGTTCAGTGTTTTTTTTTGTTTCAATTTGTTGCCAAATACTTGTGTAACTAATTGTTTCTGATTTGATTCGGAAAGGAACATAAACTTGTTTTTTAAAATCTTTGAACGAGACTAATAAAATAAAAAAATCTTTGATTGAGGAAGGACGAATGTGAAGTCATTGTATTCTCGGCAGCATCATTTGCTGGTTAATGATCTGCGTAAATATCTCATAGTAAAGTAAGAAATATTTCTTGTATGTTTTGCATTATTTTATATTTGTTTGAGGCAGGAGAAAAGAATGAAGCCACCAATGTTTCTTTTTTCGTGAAGAACAAACCCAATAAGATTTGGATAACACCATTGCTCATCTGAAGAGAACCGTTATCACTTTTAGCTTCGTTGAAATGTCAGTATTTGAAAATAACAAAACGATTTTGTGGTTTATATCAACTTATTGAATGGCATTCTGGCAGCACCAGATATTAGAGAGAAACGCAACAAGGTCGGAAGGGCATTTATTGTTTCCCTCTGCATGCTTAGTTTAATACAAACTGGAAGTGTAAAAATTATCTTTATTACTCAGAAATTTAATATACAATCTTGAGTTTCAATGAGGCGATGAAACTTGGAGATATGGACTACAAGGAAGTGTAAAAATTGGACTTTTCTACTGATGGCTTTACAAAAGGAATAATTTCTTGTAATTGAAATAGACCAAGCACAGTAAGTAAAACCCCCCGAAAAGAATGCTTGTCACAGCACCACCTCATTTAAGGTGCAAATGTTCTCTCTTCTGAAATTCTGTCAAACCCTTGCTGCTGCCGGTGACACCAACCTTCCCCTCGGGATCATCTCGTGACTTGAAGATTCTCTTCTCGCTTTCAACCTGTGAAAAACCCACCTATAATGGAGGCAAAGGTAATAACATATCAAGATCCTAATAACTAAAAGAACGAGAGAGCTACAGAAACGAAAGTAACCTAGTTCGTTTTCTCTTTTGTTGTTTGAAACTGTTGCTAAGCTTTTTGCCACTTATTTTAACCGACTGTTGTATTAAAATCTTGAAATGGCCCATTGAGCCTTATATGGCACAACTAAATCTTTAGGAAGGTATGAGCTTCAGGATTTTAAATAGTCTTAAAACCTATTCCATTCTAAGCTGGCCCTACCAGCACCCATACCTAGGTTGGGCCGACAGGACCGTAAGAAGAGGTCTCTTGGTTCAAATAAACAAAAAAACAAAAAAAAAACAGGAGAAAAGGATATAAAGTTCTGTAATTCCTCATTTCCATTCTATCAAGACTCAATAGTCTTTTCTTCTTCTAATTCCCAGACTCCCATTCTTGAATGCTTTTCATTTCTCAATACCGGTAAAGAAACATTAGATGCATGGGGCCCTAAAGCCATTAATAACTTTACATAGGTAGATCTTAGATGAAGAAACATCTTCATATGCCAGGACTTCGATAATGCAAGGGATTCTACAATTACACAATTAACACATATAGTAGTTTTTAAAATTTTTTAATACCATTATGGTCCTTTTATAATTTGTGGTGACTTCCTCGATTCTAGGAGATAAGACTAGTCAGAGAGTCTTCGCATAAAGGTCAAGTCCAAGTGGCTTTGAGGGTCTTTTTATTCTAACCATACACGAGACAGCCAACTACATTTAACTATATAGCACTGAGGACTTTTCTCTCCAAATAATTCATTTATAAATTGACTTGTAAATGGATAACAAATTTTAGACTTGCAAGATTAACTACATAGATGACAGTCAACATTTGGAGCTATGGGCCTAAAAAGATTTTCAAAGTAATCTGAAAATTAACTCATCAATACCGACAATAGACAGATTATATTTACAGAGGTTACTAAAACCGAAATGAACGAAAATAAGAGCCAAATCCATTCACAAAAGTTAAAATGATTTTATTCGTTTACAAGCAAAAATCATAGTAGTCAGAAATGGAAAATTTTTTTTTTTTTTGAAAGTTAGAAATGGAATAATTTTAGATACCAATAAAACGATTCCTTGCACAGTTCCAGGGACAAGAACATCCCAACCTTCAGAACCCAACATATCCCGTAATGACTTTAAAAGAAGTGTGCAAAGTTTTGAGACCTGAAAAACTACACTTCATAAAAAATTTAAAAGCAACAGTCAGATACATGTAAATACTTCCAAGCAATTTGATGTAGCTGAAGATGCATACAAAACCTTGGACCAGTAACCATTTCATCTGAGTAAAATCTAGCCAGCACAACAAAGCCAAAAGAAACACACTACTTGCTAATGGGACTTAAATCTCCATACCTTGCACGAATTTCTGCTTCAGCGTATGTGTGTATGCTACTCTCAGGAATTCCAAGGGCTCTTCCCAGCTTCTGAAAGGCCATAGCAAGTTCTGTAAATTAGAAAATTTACAACATTAAAATTTCAGCCTAAACGTTCAAAACTTAACCAGGCACACCAAAAATAAACAATTAACAACAGAACTATCAAACCCATACTTGGACTTTTTGTGGAAATATCTCAAGAAGCAATTCAGAGTACTCGCCAGTTATTCTTCTAGCCCTATCAAGAGTACCCTTCAGCCTCAGTCCCCAAATGGTCTTTCCATCTTCATAACCTGATACAGAATTTGAGAGAGGAGCATTAAGCTTGAGCTTTTTCAGCATTATTGCAGACATTAATCTGTACCGCATAAGATGCAACAATATTCTTAGCCTTATTAGCAATTGAGTGCTTTGAGCGAAGAGGCCGACAACCAAAACGACCATATGGTATTCTGCTGCTTTTTAAGATAGCTCAATTTCTTGAAGGACTGTAACTCGGAAGCTTCCACAAATTCAATAGAAGATTTCTGAATTAGACATTTTTTATTTAAAAAGCTGCATTGAAGACATAGGAGAGCAGGACGAAACCATAAGCTTACCCAAAAAAAAGACTCTATGGAATTGATTCAGGAGAGCAAGACGGTGAAGAACAAGAAAATGGTCAAAATTACCTCGAATAATCCACAGGGAGCCGCGGAAGAGCTTCAATAAACCGTAGAATGATTTTTCTAGAGCTCCTTGTAGCCTTTGGGAAGAGGAGTGAAGAATGGAAGAGTTTCGCGCGGGAAATCCGAGCTTCGTTTTTTATTTGGGAGGAGTTGGGTCTCCGGCGTCGTGTCGAGCGGGGTCTCCGGTGTCGTTTCGCACTGGGTCTCCGGCTTCCTGAGCTCTTCCCCGTCCATGGGAGTTTCCCTTCGTATCCCATTAGGTCTCTGGCTCTGGCAACCGAGAGTTTCCCCATCCGTCGGGGTCGGGGTCCGGGTCGAAGAGATTTTTATTTGTTTCCTATTATCCCAAGCTGTGTCTTTTTTATTTCCCTTAGTGCTGATGTGCATGCCAAATGGCATCCACTTCAGCGAGTACATCCGCTAGGTGCGTCCGTTAGGTGCGTCTAGCATTATTCTTTTTTCTTTTAATGGGTATCTTCTATTTTAGCTAAAAATTGGGGGACTATGTAGGAGCCGTAAATATCAATGTTTTAAAAAGCGAATAGGTACTTGAACCGCCAAAACATCAGATTTTAGTTGAACCAGTTCAATCGGGTTCAACTGGCGATTGAACCGGGTGAACGAGGGGTGAATACCTGGGATATTTAGGGGGTGAATATCCTGTCTTTAGGGTTTTAAGCCCATTTTTTGGGGCCAATGGTAACCTGACCGATTAAACTAATTGGGTTGGTTCAACAGGTTTAGACCGGCAGGTCCGGTTTGGTTTTTAAAACACAAACCCACGATAACTGAATATGGTTAAACAACTTCAACTACAGCTTTCTTATGAAATTCGATATACTCATAAAAATATTAGAAAATTATCTGAAAATAATAGGATGAAAAGTAAAGAAAAATACTTCTAAGTATGACTTTGCACAATTTTTGCATTATTTTATTTTTTATACTTGTTAATTTAAGTTTTTGATAAAGCCTATTAATAACCATTTTATTGGGCTCCCATATGACTCCATTAATTAACAAATGTATACTCTATCTTGTATTTTCTCCCATATGTTTTTTTCATCACTACCGTAAATTGAATTGAGCACTAGGTCAATTCTTTGCTATAAAACCTGTCTATTCTATCTGGTTCGTTCGGTTTGACTAAGATTTGGGATTAGTCGTAAAATGTCTAACCTAGTGGGTTGGGTAATGTCAGCATTGCGTCAGGCCAAGTGTAAGAAGTGGCAAGAGTAGGAGAGAAAATCAAAATGAAAATGTTTGAACCAATGTTCTAAAAACCCAACAGGCTGTCGAACCTGTAATAAGTCCGTTCTTGTCGAACCTGTTAGAGAGGGTTGGACCATTGATTCAACCGGTGAAAGTTATATTGTAAATATTTTAAAAAATAATTCAGAATAAGTCACTGAAAAGCTTTAATATTCTCTAGATAGGTTCTTGCTCATAAGAGTAAGGTGTTTGAGACATGTTTTGGGTTCGAAACCCGCCTTCAATATTGAAATTTTTCCTCTTTTCCTCTTTTCAAGGGTATTTCAGTAAACCAGACCGGATCCAACTAGACTGATTTCCCATTGGACCGACCAACCCGTTAGGTGGACCCGATTTTGATGCAAAACAGGTTATGACCTTAAATCAAAGCGGAAAAGGTTCCTGACCCAGTTCAACGGCAGGTTTGGTCTGGTATGTAAAACTCTGGCTGAACCAAATTAAACTGATTAACTTGATCCAACGACAACATCTTTTTGTTCAGCGCCCAATTCCTAACTCATGTTTTTTTAAAATTTTATTAAGTGTGCGCTAAATTTGGACTTTGCAGAGTTATTTGTAATCTTTTGTTAAGAGATTTAGTTAGTAGGTGCCTCTGATAGGATTTGTTACTTTTGTATAGCTGAAAATGGCTCTAGTTGAAGGCCAATAAGTATGACAAGCATTGAAGCATATTCTGGAGAGAGATAACATTGTCCAGTGCCCACTGACATGTCTGCCCAATATCCTTTCCAAATCTTTTCTTTCCATTAATATAAAAGGACCGCAATAATTTAATGATATATATTAATATGAATCAGTGTTTAAAAAAACCTGAGAGGACCGGCTGGCCCGACCCAGTTCAACCAGAATTCTGTCGAAGCTCATAACCGGTTTGCCCCAAAACCATTTCTAGCCGGTGGGTTCATCCGATCTGATACTAAATCAGTCTGGTTGGACCCAGTCTAGTAGTAAATCAATCCAGTTGGGCCCGGTCTGGAAGTAAATCAGTCTGGTTGGACTGGACTCGGTCTGGTTTAATGAAAAATATTTAAAAAGAGTAAAAGGAGGAAAAATTTCACTTTTGGAGGCAGGATTCGATCCTTAGATGTCTCAAACACCTTAATCTTAATAGCAACAACATAACCAATGGATATCAAAACTTTTTTTGTATCTTTTTATGAATATTTCTAAAATATTTAGAATATAACCTTCACAACCCGGTCTATCCGAATTGACCAAAATCGGACATATTACCGTTTGACGATCGGGTCGGTTTTTAAAACATTGGTATAAAATTGTATTAATTAATTTAATTTATGTAACCTCATCAATAATTATATGCACTACTATATCATACACATGTTTAAAACAATTAAACAGCCTGGAAATACCAAAAAGAGTATTAAGTTATTCTTATAAATAGTTTTCTCAAATATTCATACGTGTTAACTATATTTTTAATTATTTTTATAATTATTTTGATTTTTAATTTTTAAAAGGATTAAAACTTTAATATATCCAATTATTTGCTTATTTACTTTACCATCAAGAGTAATTGAATACCCAAGTATAATATTCTTTAAAATTATTAACTAAAATATATTAGAGTAATGGTATGCGCACCCTCAAGGGTGCCCATTTCGTCCATCCCCCTCTTATGTGGGTGCATAGGGGGCAACTCAATATCTGTTGTGGGTCCACCCACATCAGAGGGGGAGGTGGGCGAAATGTGCATCCTCGAGGGTGCACATATCATTATTCAATATATTATACTTGAAGGTGACAAATATTATTGCAACTAGATAACTCAACTGAACTTGGCTTATTCATTTGACTTAAACCAACCCCATGAGGTCAAGAATATCTTGTTCAGCACATGATAAGATAACTAAATGTATTCTTGTTTACTTTTTTAAAGTTATAAAATTTGATAAAAGTAGTTATCCTTAATATATTTATATTGCACCACGTACTACATTCTTTTATTTATATATATATATATTAATTGTTGATTACATATTTTACATTTATTTATATTTATTTTAATTTTTGTTTTATTGTTTACAAAGGTTAACGCAACCCGAACAGGCCAGATACTGGTTTAAGATCATCATATTTCAGCTTTTAAGGTGGCTGGGATTTTTTGTGACTCATAAACACATGTATGTCCCATCATCAATCCCTAGCTTTGATCGTTCTTTGCCGGATAACGATCTCCAATGTCAATGTTAATCTAATATATCCTCTAATTTATTGATTTTCTATGACATCAACCATTGATCTTGAGCTAACTGATGATCTTATCTCAGCCACCGATATTGCTTTAACCGACCATCTAAATGACCTAAATTGCATCTTGTTGTGGCTAGTCACAATTTAGTGTAAATCATATAATCCCAACCGTTAATCTTGCTTTACCAAGTGTTAAAGTGGGAAAAAGTCCCACAATGACGAAGATTAAACAATGATGTCGGAATATAAGATTGGACAATAGGCCGCCTAAGGGCCTAGTCATTTTTTTATGGAACCGGGCTAAATCTTAACACCTAGATTGACATTAACAACTGACCCTAACCTATTAATCAATGTTTTAAAAATTGGACCGGTTAATAAATTTGGTAGTAAGTCCAGTTTTGGTCGAACCCAATTGGAATTTAAATTATGGAAATCATAAAAAGGCTTTGAGATCCGTTGGTTCAGTTGTAATGAGGTGTTCTAATGTTTTCTGAGTTCAGAAAGGAGACAAAAGAAAATCCATCTAAAGAACTTTGGGGAGTAGAGAATTTGAACATAATGAACAACTAAAATTGATTTCAAAATGTGTACAATTGTTACATTGATATATACACATACACATACATACTTTCACGAATAAAGTAGCAACAAACAAATGTTTGTCCTTGTCAATAGTCTGCTACAATCTGTAAAGTTGGGCAGAGGTCTATCCCAAAAAGACTAGCCGAAGTTAGGAAGCTTCTTTCCAACTAATAAGCCAAGATCTTGTTAATCTATGTGGAACTAAACTCTAACACTCCCCTGGATGTGTGGGCCTTCTATTGGACTCCTACACGTGGACAACTTGAGTGGACGCCCACGTACAAGCACCTGCTCTGATACCATGTAAAGTTGGACCGAGGTCTATCCCAAAATGACTAGCCGAAGTTAGGAAGCCTCTATCCTACTAATAAGTTCGGATATATTTTACTCGTTTATCAATGTGGGACTAAACTCTAACATTATGCAAGCATATTTTGATATTATTTTCTTGCCTTATTAATATTCAAAGAATCAAGTCAATTGCCTGATGATTATGTATTTTTGTTGCAGTTTATGTTTTAATTATGAGAATTTTTATTTTCAAATTTTAACATTTAGCGTAGAAATTGTTAGAATTTGTAAAAGTTAGGTATATTCTCACAATACTTATATTTAGCATATATAAAATTTATTTGAGTGCCTAACGTTTTAGCACATTAAGATTCATAACATGTTCAATAAATAACTTTAGACAATTATTTAGATGAATTATTAGGTTAGGAATAATTCGTAACCAATTTTGTGGTTGACATGAGACCGTATGACCTAAAGAAGTATAACATAGGTTATAACTTGGATGGGCCATAGTGCCACTAGTGTGCCTAGAATGGCTTCTTTATCTAAGATGTTGGTATTTAATGAACCTTAGCTCAACCGACTTTCTTGGTAGAATACTTGGTGAATGTGAATCACATTGCTATATAATTCTTCTTAGGCATTAAGTAGAGCCTAAAACATAGTAAAACTAAAATGTCTACTGATCCATATAATTATAGTTAATTGTAGAGGGGAAACAACATTTTTAATTAAGTAATATATAGTACATTAAGTTAACTTTAGTATCACATAAGAAATCAGACATAAATTGGGATTAACTATAGTTATTATGACAAAATTCATCCTCTGCATCAAATATTTTAGGACAAGATATAAATTATTTTTCATTATTTACCCACATAGATGATAAATGTGAATATACTTTGGTAGTTTTATCATTCATGAAAAATAATGTACCCATTAAGTGAATGTCAATCATGAAGAGATTCTATATTTAGTTGAGTAAAAATTTAGCCCATAACTCATTTTTATATCATTAGATCTAACTTTAGGTCGTGTTTTATATTGGTAATACATGCTATTATACATCATAGACCTCATCTTCTAACATAAGTCTTTTGAACTTTATACATAAGCCTAGACATTCCTGAACTTAGGTGATAATTGTAAAATTTCGGAGGAAAAAAGCATAATCCTTCATTAGGGTGGATGGACATTGATTATGTTAAAAATAAACAAAACACCCTTGTTGAAATCACACAATATGAGTGATAGGAGCGATCCAACCGCCTTAGCGTGATTTTCATTAAGACTAAACCACAACTAGCATTCGCAGTTTGGCCAATGATGATTAATTCGTCACTTTGGAAAAAGCATTATTAAACACTTCTTAATGAATTCTTCTTCATTCCGTCTCTCAAGTGTTAAGGATGTGAGCAAACATATTATGCAAATGCGGGATGTAGCAGCTCAACTAATGAAACTTGAGATAGATATGTTAGAGTTCTTTCTTGTGCACTTCATGAACACCTTTCCTTCAAAATATGAGCCTTTTAAGATCTCTTATAAGACACATAAGAATAAATAGTGTATTAATATGTTAATGACCCCATGTGTGTAAGAAGAGGACAAACCATAAATGGAGTTGGGAGAAAGTGTCATGCTGGCAACAACCCACGGGAAGAACAAGATTGGTAAAGTTAACAAATCTCAAACCAACACTTCTAAGTCTAAATAGAAAGGAAAAGGTAAAATACCACCTCAAGCTATACAAAGTGTTTCTTCTATAAAAAGCTGGGACATGCGAAAAAGGATTGAGCAATTAAAATTCAAGACATGGTTTGAGAAAAAAGGTAATCTATCCTCATTTGTCTGCTATGATCTACATTGAAAACTCAGTAGTTTTTATCATCTTTCCACTTAATTTCTTTTGGTAAGCCTGAGCTGTAATCCCACGTTATGCTTATTAAATTTCCAGCTAGCAAAACCTGAAATAAAATCACGATCCCTAATAATAGTACATATGTGCCTCTTCAAAATGGTAGTATACAAAGATTGTTGATAGACTCGAAAACATTAATTGGATCTAGTTTTAAATTGATCAAGTCCTAAAAGGAATTTTAGGTGGCCTAACGTTTTGGAGAGAAATATTTTTTCAATGTTTCAGTCCATGCATTCATTAAATATTACTACACAATTTTTTATGAGTATCATTATGTTTGAATAAAATTTTGAAAATATTTATGTTTTTTTGTATCTTCAATCACCCACGTGATGATCTGGTAAAGAGATGTTTATAAACTAAATCATCTTATGATCAAAAGTCAGAATACTCATAAAAATACTAAAATATATAGTTAAAATTAATGCATCTGAATACTAGTGAAAACTACTTCTATGAGTGATTTTAGACTCTTTTTGAATTATTTTTTTTCTTTTGCTCTGGTGGAAAAGATTAAAGCATTTTGTCATAAGCTTATCAACAGCCATTCTGTAATCCGACCGTCGCACTTTTCCTAGTCAGTTCCAGGGTCGGGTTTTATACGTTTTTTCATTATCTTTGGTTAAACCAGTGCTGACTGTTCTCAGAGCTAAAGAGATTTCCTTGCTCACGGTTATGTGGGCAGAGAGAAAAGAGATCTTTATTTCCGAATACAAGATAGGCACACCCCATGAAGAAGCCCAAAAGTTTAATCCGGGCTCCTCGCATCCGATGATAAGATGGAGAAACAGAAATCCGGGTGCATAGTTTTCTAGCATACTTATCAAATGTAAATCTGCTGCTAATCACACAACCAAGATTCCTTGAAAGCTCACCATCTTAATCAATCACCCAGAATCTCTTCGAGGAAGAGAAGAAGGCTGACTCAAAATTTATAGTCTCTCTCTCTAGTCTTTCTACTTAATTAATTATGGTAAAGTCAACTGTATAATTAATGGTTGCCAAATTTTATTTGAAATTTCAAAGACATAGTCACTAGAGATTCCCAAAAACAATTAATCTGGATAATATTGGTGTTAAGATAGATGTGAGGATTAGTTAAGATCACTAATTTAAATATATATACCCCTTCATGTGGCACTATATATAGCACAAGGAGAGAGATTGCAGCAGACTATTTCATAAGGACAAACCACAGGTAGATAAACAGCTCTAGGAACCGTCGCCCACAGCCTCAAAATCGTCGCTCAAAGTTTGAACATCGACCCAAAACAAAACCTGAACGAAGAAAAGAAATAAAAGAATATCGACCCGGGTGGAGTAGAGAGAGATTGAGAGAGATTGAGAGTGGTATGGAAGCCAGAGGAGGGAGAGCGACAAAGAGAGATTGAGAGTGGTATAGAAGAACAGACATAAGGGGAAAAATTAAACCAGACGGAGAGGGAGAGTGACAGAGAGAGATTGAGAGTGGTATAGAAGAACATACATAGGGAAACATTAAACCAGATGGAGAGGGAGAGCGACAGAGAGATTGAGAGTGGTATAGAGAGAAAGAGAATCACAGAGCTAGACAGAAATCAGTGGATTACTGTCGAACTTCAGGTTAGGGCATGGAAATCGAACTTCACGACTAGGGCATGAAAATGACAGAGCTAGAGAAATTCTCGTGTGCTGTCCGGTGTCCAACTCCGGCGTCTTTCAACCTTTCTCTCTCCTGTGCGGAAGTTTGTCAGGGAATGGGTGAAGGATCCTTCGAGACGGGGTTTCGAGAGTGAGAGCATGGAGTGAATAATTGGGTTAGGGAGTTTAATTTGATGGGCGACAGATACACCGTCGCCCAATACATTATACGGTCTGGGCGACGGTCGTATCCCGACCCGTCAATACTGTCGACGGGTCGGCTTGGTCCGTCGCCCACTTTGATTTCTCCCTAAAAATCGGGGAGACATTAAAATCTCCAGTCCTATGTAAAATAGTTGGCCCGTTGAGAATTCCTTGTCTCTCTCCGAAGAGTGGAATTCTCAATGCCCCCAAATCTCCTAGTGGAAAGAACACTTCCACGCATGGATTACGGCTTCGCAGACTTGTTTCCTCTCTTCGTTCCTCATCGTGTCTCTTCCCTCTCTCTGTCTCTCTTCCATTCTCTGTCTCGGAAGTGACTGTTCAATTCTGTAGAACAGGAAGGCTCGGACACTAGGGAGTGTCAGAAACCGACTTCTCTATCAAGTAAAGGATCAATTAGAAGATCCAGTCTAAGGAGACTTACCTTCTTTAGAAGATCCGATCCAAGGAGTCATACCTTAACTAGACTCCTAGTTGTTTTGTATTTATTTAAGTCTTATGTATATCTTTATAATCATTCTTTATTTGTTTGGTGTACGTGATGTAAGTCCTTGTCTATATGTACTCTCATTCACAAGCAATAAGACGATTCGAGAATTGCCACTTTACATATCAGGCCGGCCCTAGTTTCAAATCTAGGTCATCTTCCTTGACTTTTTCCCTCTATTACTCGCATATTCTGATTCAATGGCTGACTCGTCGCCTCAATCCTCTACTACTCCCTATGTCTTTTCCCATGCTCCATCTGCCTCTCAAGCTCGTGGTCGCGCGTTCGACCTCGAAACCGCAATTGGCCATCACGTGTCCATCAAATTGGACAGACAGAATTATCTTCTCTGGCAACAACAGATGATGCCCGTTCTACATAGCCAGCAAGTCAATGGGATTTGTCGATGGCTCTATTGTTGCTCCTCCTCGGTTCACACCATCTTCTTCCTTTGATCAGCTTCAAGAGAATCCTGCATACACGCAGTGGTTCATTCTCGATCAAACTATTTAGAGCTGGATTGTCTCCACACTGTCTCAAAGTGCTGTTGGCTACACTCTTGGTCTTCCCACGACGTGTGCTATGTGGCAGAAATTAAAGACAACTTTCGCCTCCATGAACCAGGCGCACTTGAACCATCTTCGATTTCAGTTACAGGCTCTCAAAAAGAGGACTCTCTCTATGTCTGCCTATCTTGACAAGATCAAGACCATCATTGATATTCTCGCAGCCTCAGGTCAGCCTTTAGATAATTATACAATTACTCCCTATGCTGTTAGTGGTCTTGGCCAGGAGTTCGAGTCGTTTGCTCAAACAGTCATTGGTCGTGAGGACCCCCATACCTTTGAGACATTTTAGTGTCTTCTTCTTACATAAGAACATCGCCTTCAGATGCTAGAGCCACCTGTTCCGGCTGACACGTCCGCCATCCCTTCTATGAATGTCGCCACCAGATGAGGACGTGGTTGCTCAAACGGCTGCGGACGTGGTTGCAACAACCGAGGCCGCAGCAACAGTGGAGGCCGCGGACAAGGTCCTTCAGACCATTCGGACAGCACTAATTGTCCAACCTGCTAGATATGTAAAACGTTTGGCCACTCTGCGGTTCAGTGCCGCAATCGCTTCAATTTGGTTTTTCAGAATAATGTGCCTCCTCAGATGCATTCGGCTCAGGTTCACAATCCTCAAGACTCGGCTTGGTACACTGATTCTGGTGCTTCCCACCATATTGCTTTCGACTCCACCTTACTCACTGATGGGGATCAGTCCACTGGTTCGGACCAGGTCCACCTTGGCAATGGGACAGGTTTGACTATCTCCTCTATTGGTTCACATCGGTTAAACTCTTCCTTAACTCTTCATAATGTCCTACATGTTCCCTCATCCCTCAAAAATCTACTCTCTATCAGTCTCCTTACCACTGATCATAACTGCAATGTTACTTTTGATTCTAATGGCTTCGTTGAGTAGGAAGCCAATTCGGACAGAGTTTTACTCAGGGGCCAGCTTAGGAATGGACTTTACGTCGTGGACCATGCTTCCTCACCATCGTGTTTACTTTCAGTTGTTTGCCCATTTTCCTTTTGGCATGAACGATTAGGACATCCTAGTTCTGAAATTCTGCGCAATGTATTCAAAGTTTTAAAGATTGAAGTTTCTAATAAAAAGGCTTCATGCCATGCATGTCAAGTTTCTAAATCTGTTACAATGCCTTTTTCTACTCCCGTGTTACACACTACTTCTCTGTTGGGTGTATTTTTTGCACTCCAAATCAGAGGTTTATTCAGCATTTCTTCAATTCAAAATTTGACTGAAAATTTACTCTCAACAAAAATTAAGTATTTCCAGTCAGATGGCAGTACTAAGTTTGTTAATCATCGCTTCAATTCTCTTTTAGCTTCTTCGGGTATTCGTCACCGAATTTCCTGACCGTATACTCATCAACAGAACGGCATGGTTGAGCGTAAGCACCGGCACATTGTTGAGATGGGCATGACATTGCTTGCGCAGGCGTCCATGCCGAAATGTCATTGGGATTCAGCTTTCTCCACTGCCATTTTTCTCATTAATCGGCTTCCCACGCGGCTTTTGGCTTTTAAAAGTCCTTTTGAATTTCTATTCTGTTGTCCACCAGACTACTCACTTTTTCGAGTTTTTGGCTGTTTATGTTATCCACACTTCCGCCCATACTCTGTTCATAAGCTTGTTAATCGTTCCATCACTTGTCTTCCTTGCTTATCACCCCAATTATAAAGGGTATAAGTGTTTGGATACTTCTACTGGTCGCATATTCATCAGTTGCAGTGTGGTCTTCGACGAAAAGACGTTTCCGTTTGCTCGCCCGTCCTTGCTCCCAGTGCCTCAGCTTGTGCCTTTGTTTTCTTCCACTGTTTCATTGCTTCCCCTACCGAAGCTCTCAGTCCCAGCTGGTGCTGATTCAGTCCATATTTCATCCCCAGTCACTACTCCCTTCTCTACTACATCGGTTGCATCTCCTTCTGCAACCTCCTCAAGTCCTTCTCCTTTGTCGAGCCTGAATCCCACTTCTGATTCCTCTCCAGATATTTCAACTGCTCGCCCTCATGCTCCTCTTGCCACACATCCTATGACTACTTGTTCTATGACTGGGAAACTCAAACCCAGACTTTTTACTGTTACTCGTCATCCTCTAGACCTTCCTCCTACTCCGATTGAACCAACATGTTATTGTCAGGCCGTTAAACATTCCGACTGGCGCAAGGCTATGCAAGCTGAATTTAATGCCTTCTTGACGAATCACACTTGGTCTCTTGTTTCTTTACCACAGGGGCGACGAGCTATAGGCTGCAAGTGGGTGTTTCGTCTGCAGACTAAATCAGATGGCTCAATCGACAGGTACAAAGCTCGATTGGTGGCTAAAGTTTTAATCAGAGAGAGGGTCATGACTACTTTGAGACTTTCAGTCCAATAGTCAAACCAATTACCATTCACGCAGTATTGGCACTCGCAGTCAGTAAAAATTGGGTCATTCGTCAATTGGATATCAGCAAAGCCTTCCTCAATGGCACTCTATCAGAGAGGGTCTATATGGTCCCTATATGGTCTTAAACAGAGTCCCCGAGCTTGGTACAATCATCTCACTTGTTATCTTCTTGGACTCGGTTTTATTCTCTCTAAAGCCGACACATCTCTGCTCTTTAAGTCTGGTTCGACCTTTACTATATACATTCTCATTTATGTGGATGATATTATTATCACGGGTAGCTCTCGTCAGGAGGTTGGGCATCTTTTGTAGAAATTATAGTCTCAATTCTCCGTTAAAGACCTTGGTGAACTTCACTATTTTTTGGGCATTAAAGTAGTACGTAATGGTGCTGGTTTACATCTTTGCCAGTATAAGTACACTCGAGATCTGTTAACTCGACTTAACCTTGCAGACGTGAAGCCTATTTCCACTCCAGTGACTGCTGGTTCCAAGTTGTCGAAACATGATGGTTCCCCTCTTGTAGATGCCTCTGAGTATAAGTCCATTGTTGGTGTTCTCCAATATTTAACACTCACCCGTCCTGATATACAGTATGCAGTGAATCAGGCTTGTCAGTTTCAGCAGTCGCCCACTGATGTTCATTGGTCTGCAGTAAAACGCATATTGCGATATTTAAAAGGTACAATGCAACTTGGATTTTTAATTCAACCGGTTCGTGATCTTGGTCTAGATGTGTTTTGTGACACGGATTGGGGTGGATGTCCTGATGATCGTCGCTCCGTGACCCGGTTTTGTATTTTATTTGGTGGTGCTTTGATTTCCTAGTCTGCAAAGAAGTAGCCCATTGTTGCTCGTTCTAGTGCTGAGGCTGAATATCGAGCAATGGCTATTTCTGCTGCTGAAACATCTTGGGGGCTACAGTTGTTTCGCTAACTTCATATTTTCCTTCGTCATCCACCTACTTTATGGTGTGACAATCATTCAGCCACCTACATTGCTGCAAATCCGGTTTTTCATGGGCGGGTGAAACATGTAGAACTTGATTATCATTTCATACGAGAATGGGTTCAATGTGGCCATCTTCAGGTCAAATATATTCCGACTCAAGACCAGGTTGCTGATGTGTTTACCAAAGGCCTCTCTAGGGGCCAATTCTGTCGGTTAATATCCAAGCTTCATGTCTGGCCGACAACACCAACCTTGCGGGGGAATGTTAGAAACCGACTTCTCTATCAAGTAAAGGATCAAAATGATCCGCTCCCCAAAAAATTCTTTAGATGGCTTTCCTTTGTTGTTGTTTTTTTGTTTATAGTAAGAACTTTCCAACATCTTGATCTATAGTTTAAATATTATTTAACATCTTAAATCAATTAGAGAATCGCATGATCGGTGGTGAAGGTCGATCTTGGACAGAGAAAGACTAACTGTTGGGATTATATGGTTTATTGTATCGAGATGGATGGTCGAGATTGTCACCAGGCACAACAAGATGTGATTTAGGTCATTTAGTTGGTAGGTTAAAGCAAGATTAGCAGTTGAGATAAGATGGTCATTTAGGTCAAGATCAATGGTTGCAAGCATTAATAAATCAGTGACTTAGATGATCTTTTAGATCAACATTGACATTGGAGATCGTTATTACGGGACAAAGAATGGCCAATGTTTGAGATAGATAAAGGGCAATACGGCTGGTACTTATGAGTCACAAAAGTCCCAGCCACATGAAGGCTGAAATATAACGATCTTACTCCTGTATCTGATTTGTTCGAGTTGTACTGTTAAGTATTAACCCTTTTAGATAATAATAAAATAAGTATACATATTTGATAAAAATAAAATATGTAATCACGATCAATTAATGTATAAATAAAAGAATGAAGGTCACTACTACAAATCTGTACTCCGCCGACGGTTGTTTATGACTCGGCGGAATATCAGAGCATCCGACCCAACCGCCGCGGAAGGAAATCCGGTAGTTGGGCTGGATTTGAATGGGGTTCATATATATGGGTCCTAGGTCCCATATAATATTAGGTCCCGATTTGAATCAGGACCTAAGTTCGAAATTGTTGTTACCGTAACGGGCGCGAGGGTGCTATCTTCCTTCTCCCGCCTGGATTTCCTTCAACGATTTTGTCGAAAAAACCAGCGCACGAAACCGCACCTTGGCGTGCTCCCCAGCGTTCGCCGGGGAAAGTTTTCTTTTCTCTCTCGGCGCCGCCCGGCACTAGCAAAAATGACACATCCGCCGACGGGCCACAACGCACCGGCAGAACCCGAAAGCCCTGTCGGCGGAAACCGACGACGGGTCACGCCACGCCGCCGTAACATCCGTCGCCAGATGCGTCACCCGACGCATCAACCCATCGCGTAACCAAAACACCCGCCGCCGCGACAGAATATTGTGCGCCGACGCGCAGTGTAGCCGTCGGCGAAGGAAATCATCCGACGACGGACGGAAGGCGCGCGTCGAGGGGAAGGATTACCGCGACGGATGTGAACGCTGTCGGCGAAATGATTCCCACGACGGGTAAAAAGTACGCCGGTGGAAATAGTTCACCGGGCGCATGACGAAGCATCGGTGGAACTCCCTTGGACGACGCTTCCCACGCGCCGGCGAAGCCTTATTACCGACGTTACATCGAGCATCGCCGGAGTTCACCCGACGCGCCATGACGATTATCGGGTGGTCAACCGACGCCGTCCTAGAGCGCCGGCGAACTCCGTTTCACCCGACGCGCCATTGCGCGCCGTCTATCAGCAGCCGACGCGTGCTTCTAAGCGCCGGTAGAACGGGTCATACGACGCGTGTGAGTGAGCGCGGGCGGAGGTTTTGTTCCCACCGACGGGTGAACCCGTCATGGAAGGTTTTGTTTTTATGTTGATTTTTATTTTTTTTCATTTGACCTGTTTTCTTCATCACTACACACAATTTTACAATAATGAAAAGAAAACATAAATGTAAGCACACGTGCAAAAAAAAAGTTCTATATATATAAAGAACTACAAAGTGTCTACACCATGGATCCGATGAAAAGATCAACAATGTGTAAATTTACAAAGTCTACTAAAAACAAAGAGGAAGTGATCTCGACGCTACCGCTTTCCATCCATTACAAAATTTGGCAACGGTGGCTTCTTCCACAAATCTGAGGTCAGCTCCCACAACAACCTCGAGAACCAAAATAGAAGTATATTACTTCTCCCACCAACATCTAAACTTGCCACACAGAACTCCAATATTGCTTATCAGCCAAAATAAGAGATCTTAGCGCAAACTGAACAGCAAGAGTCAGAAGATGGTATTACTGACCTCCAAAATAATACGATCGTCAATGTTGCTGCGGGACTCTCCATGGCCAGAAGACCCTGCAGAAGCTTAACACGTAGAAAATTAGAAATATATATTTATGCTCATCAATTCAAAATAATGTAGAATACTGAAGACAATTCTTACTTTGCTGTGACTGTGCAAGAAGTAACATTTCTAGCCTCTCCATGCATGCGCTCATGGCTTGTACCTGCTGTGACTGTGCCTCTTTATCCCGTCTCTCCCTCTCCAACTGTTCAGCCAATGCTACATAACTACGAGAGCTGGAAGAGGCACCTCTACGCAGTCGAGCACCTGTACCAACCCCTCTCTCGTAGCCACCTTTGTGGCCCCCGAACACTGTATCTATTACCGGTGTCACCTCTCTGGGATCCTTGAAGTGAGCAACGTTACTTTCAAAGGCTGCACGGCGCACCGTTTCCTGCACAGTGAAATTAATGAATTAAATAGGTCTGGAAGTTGTCAACACAGATCATAAAGCAAAAATATATAACTTACACAGTGTTCAGCAGTTATTTCATCTGGATACGTCCCATCCTTCCTCTGATGAGCTTTGAGGCATGCCATCAGGAAAGTGTAGCCCTGTGGTCAGACGACGCTGTAATTAATTTAAGCAAAGAAGCAAAAAGAGAGAGAAAGGAAAATAAGAAGAGTTCCTGGAAGGTAATCATATAAATACCTGTTCCTCTAAGAATCGGGAAGAGACTTTGACCCAAGGGTATGCGCGTTGTCTTGAGCTCATCGATTACGAGTGTTACGCTCATCGATACCCTTACTCCTGACATTGTCCCAATACTTCACGAGGAGAACCCAGTCCTCTTGCCTCATACCAGGTATGGGACAAGTCTTCAGTTGCTCGTCAGTCTTCCCATCATAGTGCTATTTCTTATATGCCGCTCGGTTATCTCTAATGATTTTCTCGGAGCACGGGCTTGATAGCCTCCATGGCCTCTTGCTCGCGTGACTGGAGCTCCTCACCATCCACAAAGTTATACTTTGCCCGCAAAAAACAGAGTCGGTTTAACCATCACACGTTTGAAAATAAATAATTAACTAGCACTTCTTACTTTGATAACGTTAAACCAGGTCTGCAGCTCATGGGGGATAGTCACGCCATGGAGATGCAACGGAAAGTACTGATCGCCCGTACTACCGTCCCCATGAGATATGACAATGAAGACCGCCGGCCTGCAACCATCTGGCCATCTCGATAATGACCGTCCAAGGATTATCAGGCAGAAACGAAGAAGCTTTTAACTTTTCGCTTCCCACGCTGGATTTGATGGTTCAGCAACATCTTCTGCTTCTGCCCATCGGGTCGCTGCGCCTCCATGTCTTCCATAGGGATCGGGCCTGCCAATTTGCAAGTTAGAACACAATTCATATAACACACTACAAAAATATCATTACACTTCAAGTTTACTGAAGAATAGCTCTCGTGTGATTCAGATTCTGGAAAGAACTCCCTAAACTTACAATTACACTCATCTATAATATGAAAGAGCTAAAATTAGAACACAAACATTCCAAAACAAAAAATCTGGTTTATGTTAGTACCCATGTTTGGCATCCGTGAGGATGATGCTACTGTAGCTGGAGCAGATGCCGGTGCTGTCGGAGTCGGAACTGGAGTGGCTCGGCAGGCCGAGTCGGACTCAGGACTGCTGTTGTTCGGGCTGGCCGAGCTGTCCGAACTTTGACCCTAGCTGGTGACGGTGATGAGGAGTCAATCGGATGCTTCCTCGGTGGCATATTTACCCTGCAAATTTAAAGAGACTATAATTATCAGCTTTCTTCACAAAATAAATAAAATTAGCTATTACGAACCACACTACAATAAAACAGATAGATATCAAACTTACGCTTATGTTACATTCAAATCTGCAGGATCAATTCTTAATCCTGGACCTAGGTCAGTCATGCACCCACAAAACATCATCAAATTGGTTCAATGCTGAGAGAGAGAGAGAGAGAGAGAGAGATAAAGAGAATAAGATAGAGATGTAAGTTTTAAAAACGGAATTTTAATTCAGAGAGAGAGAGAGAGAGAGAGAGAGAGAGTGAAAAAAAGAAAGAAGTTTACCATTTTGAAACAGAATTGTAACTTGGAGAGAGAGAGAGACCAAGAGAGGGGGAGAGAGAAAAAAGAGAGAGACTTTAAGATTGTAAAACAGAATTTACATACAGAGAGCAAGAGAGGGAGAAAATAAGAGAGAGATGTAAGAGTTTAAAACAGAATCTTAAATCAGAGAGAGAGAGAGAGAGAGAGAGAAAATAAGAGGGAGATTGGAAGAGTTTAAAACAGAATTCTAAATCAGAGAGAGAGAGAGTAAGAGAAAAAGAGAGAGAGGTTAAGAGAGTTCAAATCAGAAGTTCAATTCAGAGGGAGAGAGAAAGAGAGAGAGATAAAGAGAGAAAAAGAGAGAGATGTAAGATTTAAAAACGGAATTTTAATTCAGAGAGAGAGAGAGAGAGAGAGAGAGAAAAAGAAAGAAGTTTACCATTTTGAAACAGAATCGCCACTTGGAGAGAGAGAGAGACCAAGAGAGGGGGAGAGAGAAAAAAGAGAGAGACTTTAAGAGTGTAAAACAGAATTTACATTCAGAGAGCAAGAGAGGGAGAAAATAAGAGAGAGATGTAAGAGTTTAAAACAGAATCTTAAATCAGAGAGAGAGAGAGAGAGAGAGAAAATAAGAGGGAGATTGGAAGAGTTTAAAACAGAATTCTAAATCAGAGAGAGAGAGAGTAAGAGAAAAAGAGAGAGAGAGGTTAAGAGAGTTCAAATCAGAAGTTCAATTCAGAGGGAGAGAGAAAGAGAAAAAGAGAGAGAGGTTAAAGAGTTTAAATCAGAAGTTCAATTCAGAGGGAGAGAGAAAGAGAGAGATAAAGAGAGAATAAGATAGAGAAGTAAGATTTAAAAACGGAATTTTAATTCAGAGAGAGAGAGAGAGAGTGAAAAAAAGAAAGAAGTTTACCATTTTGAAACAGAATCGCCACTTGGAGAGAGAGAGACCAAGAGAGGGGGAGAGAGAAAAAGAGAGAGACTTTAAGAGTGTAAAACAGAATTTACATTCAGAGAGCAAGAGAGGGAGAAAATAAGAGAGAGATGTAGGAGTTTAAAACAGAATCTTAAATCAGAGAGAGAGAGAGAGAGAAAATAAGAGAGATTGGAAGAGTTTAAAACAGAATTCTAAATCAGAGAGAGAGAGTAAGAGAAAAAGAGAGAGAGGTTAAAGAGTTCAAATCAAAAGTTCAATTCAGAGGAGAGAGAAAGAGAAAAAAGAGAGAGGTTAAAGAGTTTAAATCAGAAGTTCAATTCGGAGGAGAGAGAAAGAGAGAAAGATAAAGAGAGAATAAGATAGAGATGTAAGATTTAAAAACGGAATTTTAATTCACAGAGAGAGAGAGAGAGAGAGTGAAAAAAAGAGAGAAGTTTACCATTTTGAAACAGAATTGTAACTCGGAGAGAGAGAGACCTAGAGAGGGTGAGAGAGAAAAAAGAGAGAGACTTTAAGAGTGTAAAACAGAATTTACATTCAGAGGGGAAGAGAGGGAGAAAATAAGAGAGAGATGTAATAGTTTAAAACAGAATCTTAAATCAGAGAGAGAGAGAGAGAGAAAATAAGAGGGAGATTGGAAGAGTTTAAAACAGAATTCTAAATCAGAGAGAGAGAGAGTAAGAGAAAAAGAGAGAGAGGTTAAGAGAGTTCAAATCAGAAGTTCAATTCAGAGGGAGAGAAAGAGAAAAAGAGAGAGGTTAAGAGAGAATAGGATAGAGAGGTAAGAATTAAAAACAGAATTTTAATTCAGAGAGAGAGAGAGATAAAAAGAAGAGAGAATTAGAAGTTTAAAACAGATTTTGAGGGTAAACAGTAAGAGAGTGAGAGATAGAGAGGAATTCAAGGAGCAACCAAACAGAGACAAACACACATCCACCATTGATTTTCACAAAAACACATCCCGTCATCATTCAACCCATGATTGCAACACCATGCAAATCATTCTCCAAAAACAATATATCTTTAATACAATCCACGACACAAACCTTAACAGAGAATTAATTCTAATACATGCTTCTCAGTAATTAAAACAACACTAACGACAATTTAAAACTTACTCGTTACTGTTATGCAGCGGCTTTCGGGACCGTGCTTTGTCTCTGATTTTTCGTCCGACGATTGCCTCACGCTGGTTGTCAACAGAGGGCTAGAGGACGGCGAAAATTTATTCAACCAAAATAAGAGAAACTAGTGAGAATAATGTCAAGAAGGAAAAGGGAAGCAAATGAAAGTTTATGGAACCAAAATAAACTTACCTACGGCGAAGAAAAACAAACTCTTGCCGGCAGGAGAGGAACTAACAGCTTGGTTCGACGCACAGTGGCTGGCCGGAACGCCGAGCACGCGCGCCACCGCAAAACGGGGTTTTTGGCTTCGGAAGAACGTGGTTTGAAGAAAGACGCATGATGGGACCTTCGGCGGAGGACTACGCGAGACGCCGAGACGAAGAAAGACGAGAAATTTCCGGCGGAATGCCGGGGCACGCTGGGGAACGCTGGGAACGCGAACGGGAACGCGGGGAACGCTGGGAACGCCGGGAACGCGGGGAACGCTGGGAACGCTGGGAACGCTGGGAACGCCGGGGAACGCCGGGAACGCTGGAAGGCCGCGCGCCGATTCCGTCGACGCTGCTTTCGACGGCTTCCGTCGAAGGAAAGGGTTTAATTTCAGTAACCCTGTCTTCCCGTTCATGCGAACGCTGCGCGGAAGCAGGGACGGAATATTTCAACCCGTCGGCGGAGACAAAACTCCCAAGAGAAAATACCGCCCACGATGCCAATGTCCGTCGGCGGAAAAGAATGATGATTCCCCGGACGGGTCGACGAAAAATGATGCGCCGGCGCTTCCCAACAGTAGTCCGCCGACGCGTGTCAGCATGCGCGCCGCCGGGGCGAAGCCTATGGTTCCCCGATGGGTGACAGCAATACTGCGTCGGCGTTTGAGTTCGGTATCGCCCGACGCGCGTTAACAGGCGCGTCGGCGGAAGGGATCTTTGGTTCGCCGACGGGTTGGAGCTGCGATGCGCCGGTGCTTCGCACTTTGTCCGCCGACGAGTCTCGATGTGGCGCGGCGGAAGTGTTTAGTTATCCCGCCGATGGGTGTAATGGTTTATGTGTTGTTCCGCCGATGTGTCTTAAAACCCGTCGGCGGAAGGTCTCTCCGCCGACATGTTGAGTTACACCCGTCGGCGGAGGGCACATTTTTACTAGTGCGGACTCCTTCGGCCGAAGACCCATCTTCGACGATGCACATGGGTTTGAAAACCTAGTTTGTTTGAAGGCTCTCGGGGCGATCTCCGGCGCTCTCCTCTGCGTTTCGGCCACCCTCCCGACATCGAACTCCCCCGACCTCGTCACCGTCGACGGAAGGCTCTTCCCCTTCGCCGCAGGTAATTTTAATTTGTTTTCGGCTCTTCCTTAAATGGCCGACCTCCATCTCTAGTTTATGTTTACTTTTGTCTCTCTGATTTCACTCTCTAGTTGAATCTTTTCTCTCTCCATTTACTCTCAAGTTCTGTTTCAAACATCAATTTCTCTCTCTCCATTTTTTTTAAACTCTGGTGCAATATAAATATATAAAGGATAATTATTTTTTCCAATTTTTTCATTTTTAAAAAGCTAATTAAGTAAACTAGGAACCTCAATTGCTAGCTTATAACCTATAAATATTGAAACGTTTAGTAATCTTGTCAAGTACTGAACTAAGATATACTTGACCCACTTCAGTGATACCTGCGGTAATTGGTTTGAGTCAAATGAATGAGTCATGATATGGTACTCAGTTACTCTTGATGGCAAAGTAAAAAAGTAAATAACTTGATAAACTAATTAAAAATATAGTTAATACATACGAATATTGGAGAAAACTACTTATAAGACTTAATTAATATGATCTATTCGCATATATAGGAGTACTCTTAGTTGTTTTCATTTTGTGAAGAAGCCTATTGACGTCACATTAATTATAACTTTATATAATAGCCGATGGTTTAGTAATCAAATTGTTTCAAATTCAGTCGCATGCAGATTTAATTAAAGAGGATTGCACTAGCTAGCTAGGTAGGTAAATTATCAACGTACGTGATCGAGTTCCTGACATGCAGGGTATATATATATATATAAATTTATAGCACATGCATGTTCCGAATGATATTAAGGTATCAACGAGTCGCGTTAATCAAAACGGAAAATTTACTCTCTGCATATATATTAACGGATGTTATATTAGTTGAATCAAATTAAAACAAGTAATAACATAGATAATTGGCATATATATTAATTAATCCTTACAAGAAGCCCAAAACATACTCTACAGTGGTCTCCCGCAACCAATCATCTCCCTTAATGAAGGACTTAACTGTGAACTGACCAGCCTCAGCAGGGGTAATCGTGTTGTTGGAGTCTGCTCCTGGTCCGTGATTGTCGTACTCTGCCAAGTACCACGTCTTGGGTGGAGGAGACTGTATGAGCCATGGAGCTGAAGGAGTGGTGATGACTCCACCGAGGTAGGACTCCATGAAGACAATGGTGGAAAATGCACCACCTGCGCGACCAAGGAAGATGGAGTAACCGGGTTGATCCGAACCAATGGAGCACCCATGGAAGACGAACCCCCCTCGCATTTTAGGAGCTATTCTTTGTTGCAAGGTGAGGGCACCGGGCTGCTGCCTTGGGAGGGGCTTCTCCACGTAGAGGGCGCACTTCTGGAACACGGCGGCGCCATCTCCCCATATCAAATCCACGGCCCCGTAGATGCGGCTCTTCCCGTAGAACTGGAAGGAGTAGCCAACGTATACGACGCCACTGTAGCCTTTGAAGCTGCAGCCCTGGAATGCCGTATTCTGTGCTTTGTTAGCCAAGGCGACCGTGTACCCCGTGTTCGGATCTCCCGTGTTCTCGAAGCTCATGTCGATGGCCACAAAGCCGTATCCTTCGATTACTGCAGACATGTAATATTTAAAGAAATATTATAATCTACCCACCGATCGACGACTGTGTACTCAACACTTAAAAAAAAAAATTATAATCTAGCTATGCATGCATGAGTTTATAATGACTTACCGACTGTGGCGGAGGTGGTGTTGGAGGAAATAATGGTAACCCCCATCCCGGCCCCTATGAAGGCTAACATGGTCTTCTCAGCTGGAATGCTAACCTCTTCTCGGTACACTCCGGGTTTGATGAAGATCCCCAAGTACTTGGTGGACCCAGAAGGAGCCGCCTCAATCGCAGCAGAGATGGAGGTAAAGTTTCCTGACCCATCTTGGGCCACTACAAATGGACGGGGGATTTCATGTGGAAGATCGGGACATTTCGGCTTCAGAACGGTCATGCCTAGTATAACCAGAACCAAGCCAATCACGATGATGATGGAGGTGATTGTATTGAGAATCTTCTCCTTGGTTTCCCGAGAGAAGTTTAGGCCAATCAAAGGCATTTTGGTACGTAGCCTAAATATATAATATTGCTAGGTACGTAGCACGGTGGAGGAAGAAACACAGAGCTAGGTAGCGCGGTGGAGGAAGAAACACAGAGCTAGGTAGCGCGGTGGAGGAAGAAACACAGAGCTAGGTAGCGCGGTGGAGGAAGAAATACAGAGCAAGATAGGTAGCGCGGTGGAAGAGAGCACCGAGGTTGGTTTTCTATGGACCATGCATGGGAGACCTCTCAATTTATAATAATCGCGCGCCCCTCTGCAGGTTTCTTTGAGAAGGACGTGAAACGTTAATGAGGCTTCTACTGATTCTTTCAGAAGGATGTGAAACGACCATTTCAAATATTTTAAGGTTGCTCTATTCATATATAGCAGAGAATTGATTCTCTAGCTACTTCCTTCCTTTTGCTCTGATAATTATTACCTGCCGACTGTTGACCTCTCTGCAGCTAGCTAGCTTGTGTATGATAGCTCTCTAGAAATGCCAAATAGAATGGCTTTATTGTGATCAAGCTGACTGTATTCGATCCCATGCGCCTTAATTCGCTGTTAGTAGTTTTCTCTTAATTAATTAATATTAACTACTTTATCTGACAGGCAAATGTTAATGTAAAAGTATATATAAAAAGTTGTTAATATAGATTAGCAAATGTTAACGTAAAGTCTCATATATAAGCTAGTGGCCGGAAATATAATGGCTCTATATATATATGGACTTGGGTGGTTTCGGCGTACGTGGTTTCTGATCTTTTGCAGCGTAGTATCCTCTGGCTTCACCCTCCTTACTGAAGATTGTCGATATATAGGGCTGCATATATATCTATGTATATATATATGTGTGTGTGTGTGTGTTCTTACGACGTTGTGTATTGCTTATAAAACGTTTCACATGCAGGCAATTGCTATATATAAGTATAATAATCACATAATGCATGAGGTCCAACTTTTGAATAGGTCGTCGAAGCAAGAATATTGGGTAAAGCAGCTGAAACGATCTTTCGTTTATATATAAATGTCTATGGAGAGTAGCAGAAATCCAAGAGTCGTGAGTCCTAAAGAATAAATTAGAACCCAGAACCCATGCACTTACACTGAAATTCAAGAACGCAATAGCAGCAAGCAGGCCAAAGGAAAAAAAAAAAAAAGAAAAAAAAGAAAGAAGAAAAATCAGAGAGTATAACTGATCCTATATATCGCGAGTGGATTTTTTATCCGATCGATCTCAACCATATTATTCGAACTTATCTGATCGATCGTTTAAAAGGAAAGTGATCAACAAGTTGTTTGTTTGGCAGACAAATTAATTAACCATATATATGCACGTGAACGTGCAGTTACGGTTGATGAGGCCGGAGGACCGGATCAGCTGGTAAGTATTGAAATGGGACGAAGATCAGAAGGAATATGATTCATTTTTATATATAGCACTGATCGATGTGACCTCTTTTACGTATTTCATGAGGCATGAGTGAACAGTACGTAAAAAGAGTGGAGCAGCAGGAAGAATCATTAATTGCTCCGCAGGTAGTACTGGTACTTTTGCTCGATCGGGATGGTTAGAGAGCTGGTGCCCATCTTCTCTGTACATATATATCGGAGGCCTATGATCTTGAGGTTTATTATTTGCATGCACTTGTTCCTTTTCATCTCTTTTAAGTTTCGGTTTTAATTTGCAGGTACATTTTATAGCAAACGCAGGAGCATGCTGTTTAATATCCCTCCGGTTTTTGAGTTTTCTAAACATATATATATATATATATATATACCAGAGTGGTCCTTCACAGCTTGTAATTAATGATGATCACGAATATGGGAAGGAAAAAAACGAAAAGCTATAAAAAGAAAGATATACATGATTTGCTGTCTATGCACTAGTTTTATAAGTTGAACAACCAACCATGCACAATCGGACATATATTACAACTGGGCAACTTAATCCCACCGGCCCGTAGATTTTAAGGGGTATGGCTAGGAAGCTTTAAGCACCTTACATCATGTACTATGTATATTATGCGTATGATATGAATTAATTCAAAAATTATCTATAAAATAAAACTAATTATAAAAATTGAGTTTATCAGTTGTCCTCGGACTCATGTGAGAAAATTGAGACGGTCTGGCCGAGTCGTGCGGACTCAGCGGGGTCGCAAACTCGAAATTTCGTCATTCACGGATAAAAATAGCCTCTCCATTTTTATTTCTCGCAGACCGTAGTAGGCCCATAACTGCTTGAGACTCCAGATCTCTATCGCCTTTAACAGTCTAAAAAATATGGGGTTTTGGTTCCTGAGTTTATTCCACTAGCTAGGGCAGGCGATTCTTCGTCTTGGACGATGGTATGCGATCGTCCTGCCCTAGTTTGATGAAAAGATATGTTTCTCAATGTCTGGAAATTAGTCTATTCTTGCCCGTATTGAAATTTCTTAAGATTATTTTTTTTTTTTTTTTTTTTTTTTTGCCTCTTTTTTTTGTCTCTTTTTTTTTTGTCTTTCGCAAGGTTCATACTAGTTTCGGTAATAATGTAGGAACCACTAAGCAACTCTGCCACTACTTTGAGATCTTGTTTAGAGGTCACCATGGAAATATAAGACACAAATCTCTCTGTCAAATCAGAAGAACGTTGATTAATCCATCAGAACCCCATAGATCGACCCATATCAGATTTTTGTAAACTTTTTCTAAGAGAAGAAAACGACGAAATTCTTGCATAAGTGAAAACCCGAATTCCACCCTCTTTAGTTTAGTTACATTCCCCTATCAAGGAAATAAACAAGCAATAAACTCTACCCCCACTTTAACACTTCTTTGGACCATCCATTGCAATATGAGATAAACTCTACAAGCAAACTCTTAAGTGGATGCCAGTTGCAAATCCAATGTCTCCATGAGTAGTTATTATAGGCTCAAATCAAATCCAATGTCCCCATTAGTAGTTATTATAGGCTCAAATCCAATCCAATGTCAAATCGTTTCATAAACAGGACAATTTGTTAAGTTACACAACTAAAAATAAATAAATAAATAGAAAGTTCGAAGTAAGATATAAACCATATACACGTGCCTCCGCGTTTCTGCTACCCAAGAAATTAGACCTGATCCATATCTGATCTTCCTCTTCCTCTCTTTTCGATTTTAATTTTTCTGGGCGAATAATATTTCTAGAACCCAGATAATCATCAGTTCCAGACTAGTGCTTCTCTGGGTCTCACCTGCCATGCCCACAAAACCCAACTTTGTCTGCTTTTTCTCTCACAGTGCTGCTTACGTCACCGCGTGTTCCTGCACCTATTGTCGGTAAAAGCCAGCAAGTTCCCTTCTTAGCTTAGCGGCGGGCCCCCCTTCAAATATCCCCACCATTATTTCCGGCGATCTGGAATCACTGTTCTGCAGACCCTTTCAAGTAGTGACTGTGAAATGTGAACTTGGGTAATTTTTTTTTTCTCTGCAAAAATCGATCAACAAGTGTCCTTTTTTTTGTGGGTCGATCGAGTGAAAAGAAAAAGATCTGTGGAGGTGAACGAAAATTAAAATTTATCTCCAACTCCTGCTTTTTCCAAGGGCGGTGGTGGAATCCGTCGTGGTAGTTCCGGTAACTCCCAACCAGATCTTCTCCTTCACGGGCTCTCTCTCTCTCTCTCTCTCTCTCTCTCTCTCTACTGCTTTAAAATCTGGGCGCGCGAGACAGACCCCCATAACTCCTGCAAACGCTCTCTCAAACATGGATCACTCGAAGAGTACCGCAAAGATTCAATTCCTCATCCTCTTCTCTCTCCTCCTAGTACTCATGGCCGGAGCGGCCGAGGCCTACGACAACCCGTCCGGCGGCAGGGCGTCGCCGCCGGGGAGGAGGGACTCACACGGGCTCCGGCCACGGCCCGGGCCTTCGGGTTCGTGGGACTACAGCTGGGGCTGGGGCTCCGGCCCCGGCGCCGGCTGGGCTACGGCTCCGGCTCCGCCAAGTCGCCGAACGGGGCCGCCAGGGGATCTGGGTTCGGCTACGGCTCTGGGACTGGCTCCGGTTCTGGATTTGGGTACGGTTCCGGCGGGGGAGGCGCGCAGGCTGGAGGCTCCGGGTACGGAAGCGGCTCCGGGGTTCAGCACGGCGCCGGCTCCGGCGCCGGTTCCAGCGGCCACGGCGGCCGTTCTCCTCACACCTCCGGCCGTCGCGTCTGAGAAGTACTACTGCAATTATATAAGCCACCTGGTACTGTATACATAGAGTAACTACTACTGCGTATAGTATATATAGAAGGTTACTTACTGAGATGCTTGTAACTGTGCCGCAGAAGAGTTTGCAGTTAGTAGTAGTCTGTCCTGTATTAGAACAATCTGCGAAATGCAAAGTGGGTATGTTTTCAGTGTAATCTTCAAATTATATATATATATCTTCTACTTTGTGTTTGCAGTAGTATTATAATAACTCCGGCTGGTCTCTGTCTCTGAATGTATACATTAAAGTGGTTTAGATTTGTGTGTTTGTAGTGGTGCATTTGGATAGTTTGTGGGATTTATCTGGGTCTCACCTCTTCTCCGGTGGATAGATTGAATGAAGGAGATTAATTAATCGACGAACTTGATCACCGTGAGTGATTGCACGCGTCCTAGACGACCTCTTTGTCAACCAAATGTCCACCGGCGAGCTAGCCAACTGGGTGGACGTAATATATTCTTGGTTTTTATGAAATCAATTAATTTTGTTTATGGCTTCGGTTATGCTGAAATAACTTTTAATAAACTCGTTCTAATTTTATGTAATTTAAAACAAAATTTTTTTTAAGCTAACTTTTATTTATCCAAACACATAAGTAATCCAAAGAGTGGCCTCTTAAGGTTGGCTAAAAGCACCTCTTTGGATACAAAATATCTTTTTCTTTTAAGATATATTTTTTTTAAAAAGTAGATTTTAGTGTTTCAGAAAAACTTAAAACAAAGTTTTCTTTTCCCATTTAATTCAAAAACTCCTCTATTAAAAAAATTAGTCAAACTAAGCTTTTGAAAAGCATAACCAGAACCAGCCTGAAAATCAGCATTTTCATTAAGAAAAATTACCGTTTTAACCAATGTTTTAAAAACCGAACCGGTGATCGAACCGGTTGGACATCCAATTCCGGTTTAACCAGTTCAACTAGGTTGAACCGGTGGTTG
>CM039665.1:25348865-25493865 GCA_022405105.1 Aristolochia contorta | reverse complement strand
TAAAAACTTGGTGTGAGTCTGAATGTGTATTTGTGAAAGGAGAAATAGCTGCACCAAATTAGTTTGTCACGAGTTCCTATGAAAGTACAAGATCTCAAGAGAACAAAGTAGCTTCAATAACCTCTCCACCACCAAAATCTCTGCACTATATGATAATCCTAACCATGATAGAGAAACAACAAGCGAAGGCTTAACCACCAATTAAGTGGGGTTGGAGACAACATTGCCAATCACCGGGTACGAGTTCATCAAAGTGTCAACACTTAACCACCAACAATTATGAAAGCCACTCAGCCACCACCAGTTATTGCCAAAATTTCACTTAGCAACAGTGATATCCACCCAAGAAGCATATATGTAATTTATAATTTCCACCCAGTTTCATCTAGTGATGCTTCAACCCCTCAAAGCAATCTTGGCTGCACACATGCTGACCAATTGATTCTTTGATATCCCTTACATGAATCAATCGAAATCTGAGTCCAAGGTTCTACTATCTAATCTATGATTTAAAAAGAAAATGCATACGAATCCATTGAGCCATCGTTTGGAACTTGGTAAATGTCCTCTTACTTATACGAAATGAATCCATTCATCAATAGCACAAATTACTTCGTAAGACTATTCACAACCCCACATTTCAAAGGGAAACATATTTACATTTTAATAAACTTTCTCTTTTGAGCTCACAACAAAATGAAGCTCCAAACTGCAAATATATAAAATTGAAAACGTATCATTGATCAATGTAAAAGCAAAGGCAACACCTTGACTCCCTGGAAAAAGAGTAAGAATATGAGAGACTATATTGAAAAGTGAGTCTAAGCTAGCAGACAAAACCGAAAATACAAGAAACAGAAAACATATCATTGATCAATGTATTCACAAGGTAATTGATACAATAACATCAAAATACAATCATAAATTAAACCATCTACAAAATAATCGATTGCTTTGCTCTCTGCGAGTATGACCTCACTGGTAATGGATGTTAACAAAATTAAACCAAAACCGAAGAGAAGACAAGAGAGAGAGAAGGAACTAATGGAGAACTCAAATCAGAAGTTCTTTCCACCCAATACAAGAATATCAACTTTAACTGCTCTGCCAATTTACTGATGATCTCAATAAAGCCTTCCTTTGCATTCAGGTGAACCACAATAACAAGCTTTCTTTTAATATTCCCACTTGAATCATGAATTCCATCTATGGTGTAATTGTAGTCGAGGTCAACTCTTGTAACGTGGGGATATTTTCCAATGCAAAGAACATTATGTGAGGCAATTTCTTGTCATCATGATCATACAGGACATTCTGTGCATAAAGGTTCGGAGAGCAACTATGATTAATAAACCTTCCCACATTTCCATAGTCAGCCGCATCAATAGTAAACCCCATACTCTCTATTGTTTCCTCATTCAATTTATTTTGAAAGCTAGGCACCAAACTGGAAGGCCCTTCACAAAAAGATTGATCAGTACAATTCCGCCCAATATCGAAAAGATAATCATCATTGTCCATCATCTTATTAGCCTCTAGTTCATCAAGGACTTTTCCTGTATATTCACATATGAAACTACCTGAAGAAATTGAAGTTAAGCATCTCACCCCCCATCCTCGAGATTTTGTTTTGAACACTTGTAACGGAACCTTTATTCCATGTTGACTAACCCTATTTGAGCAAGACGGAGGACACTTGCAAGAAGGTCCACACTCGTATACAAGTGGTCTATTTTCCACAATTGCACCATCACAGCTGTAAGGAATCTCCCCTCCATTCTTAATTACACAAGCACAATTGCCATCATCAGCGCACCCATTCACACAATCACAACCCAAAGGGGGAGTAGGGATGTAATTTTCTGGTTGTATTAGGTGAGTAGTATACTTAAAATATGATGGCTCCTCATTGTCTATAGTATTCACTACACAAATGGGTTGTTTCTCTTGTCCCAAAGAGAGGTCTTGCATCGATGGACAATCTCGAACAACTGAGTTTTTTGATTTCCTAACGAATTGAATGGCCAATTCCGGTTGGCCTGAAATTCTTCTCAACTGAAACTTAAAAACAGAGTATCCATGTCTCCCTTTTTCAGTCCAATACTTCTCGACTAAATAAAGCCCATCATATGCATACGTGGTGACTTCTTTCGGCTTTAAATCTTTTATATCACTGCGAACCTTTTCTTTGAAGCCACGTATAACTCGAACAGGATTTTGTGCATCCACACTGTTCTTCAAGGCCAAGTTTCCCCGTTCAAGTTTTTGGTCTTCTACTTTCTTAGCCCCAATGCTAGGGTTTCCTCCATGGCCTGAATAAATCAAAACATCAGATTTGTCTAACTCGTCTCTATAACGTCCAGACGAGACAATGCTACAGGCCAAAATTTGACCTCCTTGCTTGACATAATCTATTCCAGCAGTGAAGGGGCCATGGAGACCAACCATGGCAAGTTCCACTCGATAGCGAAATTCATCGCCAATTTCTACCCCAGGTACACTGCCAAGTATCTTTTTACCTGCATTTACCCATTTGTTCTTCTCTTTTAGAAGCATACAAGCTTTTAAATGGATATTTGAACTGATTCCACTTTGGCCATTGCTTTTGAACTCCCCCTGCAAGAGCTCCTCGCAGCAAGATTGAAATAAATTAAGGGTATCTCTTACCTTCTCTCGTGAAACAACTTCTTGAGTGTAAACACACGAATTAGTAATCTCGAATGTAACATCACTTGCAATTTTTCGCAGGTCTTGCACAAGAGAAACACTTTTAGCACACTTTTTCATCCTTTGAGGCTGAGGATAGTTATTGTGGTTTTTCATCTTCTTTGTGTTTCCTTTCCCTACACCTGACATATGACTAGTACCTTCTAACATGCACATTTTCCTTTCCTGCTGCCACAAACAACTTGGTGTCGCCTCATCGATAGGAGGTTTGGTGATCACTGTTTCCTCTTTGTGAGAAGGATTAGCATCAATGCTTTTGTAATCTTCAACGGTTGAAGATTGCACTACAGCAAGTGACAGCAATGATGTCTTTTTACTTAGATTAGTATCATTAACATTACCACGAGCTGCCTTCACATCACAATCACCTCTAGCTTCTAAGTTATCTTTAATAAACATATCATCATTATACTCTTCTATTGGATTGTTGATGCCCAAATCTGTTTCTTTAGTAGCAACAAGGGTTTCGAGACATTCATCCTTGTTGCATAGGGCGACATTTCTACCGCAAAAGGAAGGATTATGGCTGAGGTGTCTTGGGGAAAGATGCTCATTTGAGGTTTTTCCTTGTTCCATAGGCTCCACAATGGTTGGTATTGTGTTTGTTGAAGTGTCTAACATAATTGTACCATCTATGTTCTCTTCTAGTGCTAGTCTTTTAGCAAAACGGCCACATCCTTGAGGAAAAGTTCGATTTGCAGAGATCTTCCTCCTTCCTACCTTTATAGTTCTATTTCTTGGAGAAACATCTTGATCGTCTCGAAGAGGTCGTTTCAAAGAAGTCTCACGAGGTAAACTTCTATCAGACTTAGTTAAAGAAATCTGCATTATTTCCTTTTTCCACTGAAATATCAAAAAATTTCAATTCAGAAATCACAATACAACCAATTTATAATAGAAAGAAAAAAGTGGTGAAGACAGGTGATAACATGGACGAAGATTGGCGATCAGGGTGATTACAGTGACTAACATTAAGAACAAGTAACTCAAATGGAAAAGCATAAAAAGGCTGTCTGTAGTAAAATTATCTCCTTTCCTTCCTCTTTGTTCCATTGTCGAATTGAGGAAAAGGTGGGGAGGCACCATTCAACCCAATTCATTGACAAGAACTCCCCTTTGCATACTGAAAAAAAAAAATCTGACACAAATGAACCTTGTCCAACAAACTGATTTAGCCTCTCCACAAGAGTAAATTTTATTTTATAAATGATCGTATTCAAGTTTCATTTCATGGAAGAATAATGATACGAGTACATTCAAATTGTATACCAGGTTTTGTACACTCCATGTTGATATAAATCCTCATGATCCTATTCTTCTTCCAAAATTTTAGAAGCATTGCCCCCTCTAGGCGCTTATTAACCTAGTCAATGTCTCCCTGACCTCGCAATCAAGTTCACTGTCTCATATTACATCCTAAGAAATTCAACCCAGCTGATGAAGGAAGTTATTCTGTGAACTTCCTATGTGTATTGAAAAACTAGATAGTTATTATCTCATTAGAGTGAGGTTCTCTCACTCACTCTCATTTAGGGTAGGCATCACTTCAGGTTGGCATCACTTCGGGTTTCATGGGTAGTAGAACCCACCCAAAAAAACATGGGGATGGGTTGGCGTCTAGTTCCAATGGACCGGGGATGTGGTGGGGCATAAAATCCTGTCAGGCTTCAGGTTGGGTTGAGGTTTTCATGAACCCTTAGGGGGTAGAAAAATCGTTACCTACCTAATTTTATTTATTTATTTTTTGAATGTGAATAACCAGTCAGGTTGGTTCGAGGACATTTCAAGGATAGATGAGTCGGAAATGAGATATGTGGAGTAGCGCGGAGTGGCTGAGAGATCGAGGTATCAGACTGGGGCAAGTTTTTAAACAAGATAGCCTTTTTAGCTGAAATCAAACCCCCAGATTTCAACAACCTACTTGAACTCTGAGATGTAGATTGCAAGATCACAAAGGAAGATTAGAAGCAAAAAGTAACGTGTTACACCACATAAAGGTTGCTTCTGGTTGTTTTTGTTGTCAGCCTCATTAAGTTCCTCTCATAGGAAGAGGTAGAGAAACTTCACAGTCGAGTGGAGTCAATGACGTGAATGTGCAAGGACATCATGTCCTCTTGCCATGGCTAAAATGATCAGTTCTTAATTCCTATTCCTCCTTTCAGTACCACAAGCCCTACTTGAGAAAGACAAGCATAGGAAAAGGGAGGCTAACAACTATAATGGACTCTCTGCCAATGTATTGTTTGAAATGGCCAAAGTGTTAATTGTTGCTCGCTAACTGGGCTGAAAACCATTGGCTTGTTTCAGTGGTCAAAATTACTGAAGATTAGTGGATGACAACAAGTTGGAAGAGAAACTCCAAAAATAAAGCACCAGCAATGGCTCAAGTGGTCTTCCACAACTAAGACAATGACTCCCTTTGCTACGCAATTCTGGAATTTGAATTACCCTTTCACATAATCCGTTATGGATTAAGCACAGTAACATTCTTTCATTGTTTCCTCTGAATTTTGTAAAGGAAAATGACAAGAGAGAATCAACAAAAAAAATAAGTATTTTGTGAATTACAGTGCATTTTTTTTACAAAAGCAATTACTATAAAATTTTTAATTTTGCTAGACTTTTGGGAAGAGAAGGATTTGCATCAACTTGGATTGCTAGGTTGTAATCCAAGTTAGAGCGTACAAATCTGAGGTACCTTGTGGAGGAACCTATATATTATTCCTCAAGAAAAATTTTTAAATAGTATAAAATGTTATTTGGTAGGTAAAATTAACTCTTTATCAAGACTTTGTCCTCTGTGTATGAATCCTCAGTTTGGTTTTTCTTATTTATTTATTTGAAATAGTGTGCTTGCATAAAGCCCGTCTTGTGCCCCTAAACTCAAGACCTCACGCTACAAATCCCCCATGTAACCACTGAGCTATTACTCAAGTTCACTTTTCTCTTTCTTTTTAAAACGTCTGATTCTGTCTAATTGACTTCTTGCTCACAATCAACAGACATTGATTACAAAAAACTAAAAGTTTGAAATATCTTTGTCAAGTGAATAAAAGATAACATCATAATAACAACAAGAGACCTGATGATTTCAGTGACAAGAGTAAAAAGCAATACAAGCATCCATACAGCAAATTTATACAAGAACATAGCACATCAAAATTCTGTAATTCAACCAAACAAAATATGACCCAATTTTCACTCATATCTCTATTTAACTAACACACGAGATCTCTAAACACATTTTAAATGGACTTAAATTAGATTAATGGAGATGGTAACTACTCAAATCTCCGTTACGGGGTTGTTTCGACCTTTTCTACCTGCTCCAAGTTTCTCGTTATGCTCTCAATTATTGTCAGGGACAAGGATGTATAGTTTCTTGTATTGCTGTTAATTATCATAGTAATGAATGAATTGAATCAGAGAAAAAAGAGGGAGACTTTTCTCCCTTTCGCTGCCGGGAACGCGGCGCCACAATGTGGAGGAGAGATACTGAAGGCCACCCTCCTCCCTTCTCAAGTTTCAAACAAAGATCCAAAAGGGCGGGATGGACGACATTCCGTGTTTATCAAAACTTTACCCAGGTCAAACGGGGGGAAGAAAAAGCGCAGAACCTTCCCCTCTTTTTTTATCTGACCCGGTGGAGCTGGACCTCCCTTGACCCCACAGGGCGGCTAGAGAGGAGGAAAGCGCCACCGTCCATGTTACCATCTCACGTCAAGGACAAACAGAAAGTCATAAATAAAAGAAGCAAAACAATGAAATCCTTACCCGTTCTCAAGGAAGAGCCTGGAGGAGTCCCCCTTGGGGCTGTCGAAATCAGAAAAAGAAGATCGCCACCAAAATTCCATATTTAGAGGTTTTAAATACGAAAAATCCAAGGTTTAGCGAAGTTAAAAAACCGGTTAAGATATCGTATCTTACTTAGTAGTCATTTAAAAATATTATTATTGATTTAATATGTAAGGCTCGTCACACCATCGAACAACATGAAAGTACGTGACCCGAGAGCATATTAAATTAAGATTTAATTTTAGTAATATATTTAAGTAAAAGCCCCAATCTGATATTTTCATGCTATAAAATCTTATACTTTAAAAAATATATATCAATACTTCCATACTTTGAGGTTTACATAGATGATGTGGCAACCAGTTGCAAGTCCAATTAAGGTAAAATTTATTGTTTAGGGTTTACCGATAGTATAGGAAGATAATATTTAAAATAAAAAAAAAATCTTACCTATTTTATCTCCAAATTTATCTCTTATCCAGATGTAAACTCTTGAAGATATACTTTGCAGTACTCGTATCACCACTCATAATTTAACTCTATGATTTCTTATTCTTTTTTTAGAAGCATTCACTATATTCATGCAAGTATAACAATATGCATGTGGACAATATTAGTAATGTTAGATGCACCTATCCGACCTACATGTTAATCTAAGCCCTTAAAAATATAAAACAATATTTTTTTTTATAAAATCCTATTTTCTAGAAGATAAACCCTAGGCATCAATGGTTTAGATTAACAAGTGTGTGGGATAAATGCATGGGCTAAGTGCAACTAGTATTATTCATATTAGTAGCTTTGAATTTTTTTAATTTCTTCATTTTTTATCAAAAATGGAAACAAAGAAAACATATGGTAAGGTCAAGTAGCTAGATGCCTATCAATATTTAAAAATTCTATTTGTTAAGTTTTAAAGGTTAAAACTAATTCATGAGTTGTTGATGAATTTCTAGGTTTTTTATTCAAACAAAGAAAACATATGGTTCGGTCAAATTTCTGAAGTGTAAGTAGAAAACATTGAACTGATTGGGAAGAGAACTAATATCATATAATAAACAACGAGGTTTGTGTAGCATTAAAGAATTAGCTCTATGTATGCTTCTTGTTAGAGTTCAATCCCACATTAATAAATGGGCTGAAAAGATCCTGACTTATTAGTTGGAAAACGTTTCCTAACTTTGGCTAGTCATTTGGGACAGACCTTGGCCAACCTTTACATTGTATCAGAGCAGGTGCCTGTACATGGGCCTCCACCCAAGTTGTTCACGTGTAGGAGCCCAAAAATGTGTGGGGGAATGTTAGAGTTTAGTCCCACATTAATAAATGGATAGAAAAGATCTTGACTTATTAGTTAGAAGGAGTTTCCTAACTTCGGCTAGTAATTTTGGGCCCAAATTTACACTTCTCGAAATTATATGAAACTATTTTGTAGTTTTAGGTGGTATAAAACTGCGAGAAAGTATCTCTTTTCTACCAAAAGACCAAATTAATCATTAAACTTTTACCACCAAGATTGTGTAGTGTTATACCCATATTAGTAGTAGTGTGTAGTTAACTCTACTTTCACTTTGGATAAAAAGCTGGAAGGGCCGAGCATAGCTAGTAATTGGATAAGATGCACTAGTTATTGTATTATTTTGATTATTATTAAGATGTTTCCATGATCTCTACATGAAAAGAATGCAATGCATAGTTAATATTATAGAGATTGATGCTACACTTATATATCCGTTGGAGTTGCAAGGCATCAAGTTATTAGCAACTTCACCCGTAACATTTTGAATCTAAAATTTTTTTTTGGATCTTCGCATACGACAAGGACTTCTGCCGCATTAAATCTGTCTAAAACTTTAGGAGTAATGCTAGTTGCACCTCACCCAAGTCTCTATGTGTCTATCTCCTAACGTGGATGCTAAGAATCCTAGTCAATATCTTTTTGAAAGTTTTTTTTTTAAATTCTAAAACCCTTAAACCCCAAAAATTTTCTAAAACCCTATAACCCTACACCTGGCGTGGATGCCAATTTCTCAAAACCGCCAGTAAATATTACTTACTCGGGGTTTGTCCTGAAACCGCCAGTAAAAAATATATATACTGGGGGTCTAACACAAAAACCCAAGTTTAAGTATTGTTTACTGGGGTTTTTTTTTTCTAAACCGCCAGCAAAACTTATTAATGAGGGTTACCCTGATTATTTACAAATACTGGGGGTTTTCCCTAAAACCGCCAGCAAATCTTCATTTCCACCGGCGGTTTTGGTAAAAAACCCCCATTAAAAATTGTTTTTTTACTAGTGAATACATGGGGAGTTCCTCACCTATAGGAGAGTCATCCTCTATTTCTACAACCAGTGGCTCACTTCGTCGAAGTGAACGGGTTCGTCTACCAAATTCCCGGTTGCATAATTACATTTGTCTCACTGCTCGCGACAAAGAAACCCATGACCCACTCATTCCACAATCACAGTCCTCAGGGAAGTCATACTCCATAGCAAACTATGACTTGTGATAGTTTTTCTGCAAATCATACTCGTTCCTTAGCAGCTATCAGTGCTATTATTGAACTCACATAGTTTTCTGCGGCCATTAAAGATGCCCGATGGTGTGAGACAATGACTAAATAAATTGATGCTTTTGAAAGCAGTGGTACTTGAACTTTTGAAGACCTTCCTCTCGGCAAGAAAGCCCTTGGATGCAAATGGGTCTATAAAATTAAATATAACTCTGATGGAACTATTGAATGTATCAAGGCTCGTTTGGGGATTTTAAGTAATATTTAGGTGGAAGGATCCGATTATACGGAGACATTTGCTCATGTTGCCAAAAAAGGTTTTTGTACGCTCATCACAGTTATCCTTGTTTGGGAATTACAGCAAATGGATGATCATCATGTCTTTCCTAATGGTGATCTTCATGAAATCTACATGAAACTTCCCCCATGTTTTTCATCTCACTCACCTGGAAAAGCATGTAGTCTAGAAAATGCTTGTATGGTCTTCGCCAATCCCCTCGGAACTGGTTTATTAAATTAGCAACCGCCTTGCAAAAATTTGGTTTTTTACAATCCTTTGTTGATTACCCCTTATTCACCTATGAATGACATGGACATTCTCTCCATGATTTGGTTTATGTTGATGATCTGATTGTTGCAAGAAATGACTCGTACACTATTACTTATTTCAAAGACTAATTAAGTCATTGTTTCCATATGAAAGACTTAGGTGACTTGAAATATTTCTTGGGGGAATTGAAATGGCTCATGGTGCTTTTGGTTTATTTCTCTCTCAACGAAAATAGACTCTTGATATATTGGCTGAATCGGGTTTATTAGGTGTTAAACCTATTGGATCTCCTATTGAGCAAAATCATCAACTTGCTCTTGACACGGGGCCCTTACATGCTTATCCAATCCAGTATCGACGTTTGATTGGTCATCTCATCTATTTGGCGATTACCGGGCCAGAACTATGCTATGTTGTTCACATCTTATCTCAGTTTATGCAAAATCTCCAAGAAGCTCATTTGCATGTTGCTCTTCATATCCTTCGTTCTTTGAAAGGTCATCTGGGTTAAGGAATTCTTCTTCGTAGTGATAGTACCTTGCATCTTAATGTCTACTATGACTCTAACTAGGGGAGTTGTCTGGTTACTCATTGTTCTCTTTTTGGCTATGTTATCTTACTTGGCTACATTATTTTACTTGGCAACACTTCGATATCATGGACAACAAAGAAATAACCTATTGTATCCCGCTCTTCTATCATGGCTGAATATCATTCCATAGCAGCTTTACATATTGCTGGTAATCATGTTTTTCATGAGCGGACGAAACACATTGAGAGCGATTATCATTATGTTCGGCAACTAATACAGGCATGTCGAATTATTACTTCTCATATTTGATCTCAAAACCAACCAGTGGATATCTTTACAAAGGCGCTCAATCCATACCAGTTTCATACTCTACTTGGCAAGTTGGGCATTCATGATCTTCAAGCTCCAACTTGAGGGAGAGTATTGGGAAAATCCACATGCTAAAATTATGGATATTCTCTGGACATATTTAGAGAGATTAGTTTTGGTATAAAGATTTTTACTGTTGTACTTTACATATCTGAGTTCACTCGTTTTGGGTGGAACTTTGTGAAAGTGTATGTTGTAAACGTTGGAAATGAAAAAGGAAAATCATCTTTACCTCTTTCTTCTTCGACTCCTAGTCCTTGTTCTATTTCTTCAGAATATTAATTGAAAAACATACGAAATGACCCTATTCCGTTATAAACTGTTTACATCCTAAGTCTCATCATCTGAATTCGTCAAACAGAACGTTGACAACACCAGATTAATTACATCAGTGCGGCTCCGTCTTGATGAAACTCATCCATGGGGAGGACTGAGTAGTCGCAGTATTAGTCGACGGTACTTGACCCCACGCTTTCTGCTAGTTGTTCTCTAGTACTCCCGTGCCCTCCTTGCTCAGTAGCAGCTCCGACGACGTCGAGGGGCGGCCATTTCGTAGTCGTCGTGGTCGTAGTCGCAGTAGTACTGTAACTTTGTCCGAACGGAAGCTGCATATCGGAGCCATAATAGTACTGATTGGACTGGAAATCGCGTATGGTTTTCTTCAAAAACTTGACGTGGTGGATAGCTTCATCGAGCACACTGGCGGTGTCCATGTTCGTGGCCCCGGGTACGAGCATCTGCAGGATCCTGATCCGGGAGCTGATCTGCTCCCGGGTAAGAGCATCTTCGAAGTCTTCTTTGAATATTAATGCCCCCTCTGCAGCAGATGGACCAATATCATGAAAAGCTGGTGTTCCTTGCCTGATCATTTGATTGCTTGTTGGATTTTGTACAATATGACTGAATGATATTGATGCTTGCACATGCCTTTGTGGGTACTGATCTGCAACAGAGTAATTTGCCAACTGATAATTGGCAAGATGATCCAAGCCGGGAGCTTGGTTTTTACGAATATTATCTCCCATCGCCAATATTCTCGAGTTTACACTTCCGCCGGCTGCAAAGTTTTTTCTATTCATGGAACATGCAGTAGTCCTGCGCACGACGAGTCGAGGAGGTACTCAAGAGATTAGTAATCTCAGCAGGAGTGGAAACCGAGAGCTAACAAGTATCAGAGCATATATATACGCAGGAACAAATAAGCTAGTTCAAGCAGAACAAGTACTACTATCGATATATGAAAAGAGAGGGAATGTAACACTGGTACATGTTGCTGCAGACCCGTCTGAGTAGTCCTCCATCGTTCCTGTTCTCTTCGTTCCTGTTCTCTTCGTTCCTGTTCTCTTCGTTCCTGTTCTCTTCGTCCCTCTTCTCTTCGTCCCTCTTCTCTTCGTCCCTCTTCTCTTCGTTCCTCTTCTCTTCGTTCATCTTCTCTTCGTTCCTCTTCTCTTCGTTCCTCTTCTCTTCGTTCCTCTTCTCTTCGTTCCTCTTCTCTTCGTTCCTCTTCTCTTCGTTCCTCTTCTCTTCGTTCCTCTTCTCTTCGTTCCTCTTCTCTTCGTTCCTCTTCTCTTCGTTCCTCTTCTCTTCGTTCCTCTTCTCTTCGCTCCTCTTCTCTTCGTTCCTCTTCTCTTCGTTCCTCTTCTCTTCGTTCCTCTTCTCTTCGCTCCTCTTCTCTTCGCTCCTCTTCTCTTCGTTCCTCTTCTCTTCGTTCCTCTTCTCTTCGTTCCTCTTCTCTTCGTTCCTCTTCTCTTCGTTCCTCTTCTCTTCGTTCCTCTTCTCTTCGTTCCTCTTCTCTTCGTTCCTCTTCTCTTCGTTCCTCTTCTCTTCGTTCCTCTTCTCTTCGTTCCTCTTCTTCGTTCCTCTTCTCTTCGTTCCTCTTCTCTTCGTTCCTCTTCTCTTCGTTCCACTTCTCTTCGTTCCACTTCTCTTCGTTCCTCTTCTCTTCGTTCCTCTTCTCTTCGTCCCTCTTCTCTTCGTCCCTCTTCTCTTCGTCCCTCTTCTCTTCGTCCCTCTTCTCTCCGTCCCTCTTCTCTTCGTCCCTCTTCTCTTCGTCCCTGAAAAGTCGCCTGCACGAACAATGACTTTTACAAACCAAAACGTTCAGATAATGCTCCCGCTGCTCCAGGGATGACACAGACATTTGTATGTAGCGTAGCTGCATGCGTCCTGTACAAGCCGTCCGGAATATTAATTAATTATATACAATCAGATATTTCAGGTTTACAGTTCTGGATTACTTGTTGCATGGAATCCATCACAATATTCCAAAATTGACAAATATCAACGCCGAAGTCCTAGTAATTAAGCTCCAGATTGACACTTAGCGGAGTCATTAATGTGGAGGAATGCACATAAGGCCAGAGACATTGCATCGAAACAAACGGCCGGGATAAAGAAGATACGAGCTAGACCCATTTCCCGAAGGCTTTTCATATCAAAGCAGAAAATGCTCGAGCGCAATTACTAAATTACTACATGGCCCCCACCCTGAAGTTATGTATCTTTTCTATGTTGTATCTTCCCCAGCCTAACAAGTTAAAAAATTTGTTGTTGCTCTGCCTACATTCTCTGCCCGTACTGCAAACCCCACATCCACAAGAAAAAGTACTTTAAATAAGAAGAGGACAAACAAAAAAACGTCTAGAATAAGCCATAGAGGTAGAGGTGTAAACCTTCTTATATTACCCGCTCTTCTAAGATCCGATTATTATATGGAATTAAAAAGAAATAAAATATTATTTTTATTACTATTTTATCATTTACCCATTTAATAAAAGCAACGGAAATAGCTCTTTTGAAAATGTTTTAGCGAATGCCTATTAATTAAGGACAATATGGTAATTTTGTCAGCCTTACTCATTTCCAACTTTTCATATTTCCCCAGTTGATTAATAAGTTATTCCCTTTTTAAACAAGTCCATTGCCCACTCAATGAGTATCACATAAAAAGAACTAGAAAAAAATGATGTTTTACTTATTTGTTTTTATAAATTATTTTGGTAAATTTAGTAAAAAAGGGTTTTAATAATGAGGATATAAATTTAGTAAATACTTTTGGTAAGTTTCTGGACTTTTATAAGTTTTAAAAAAAAACTTTCATTTTTATCTTCTGTACCCTATGAAAAATATGGGAAATGTCGTTTGTTGCTCACTGTTGTATAAATTACATTATTTATGAGAATTAGAATTTAGTTTCAACGTGATTGGAGAAAGGATTTGTGTTCTGGTGCCATATGTTTTGTTTCAAATCTCTCTAGGATCGAGTCTGAAGTGTGTGCAATCACTTTATAATGTACATGACCTTAATAGCTTGGACCAATTGTTTCTGTTGGATCATAAGATGATAAAAAGGACAATGGTTTAAATTTTGGAAGGTAGCACTTATGATGTATCATGCTTAGCTGTGGTGACAGCATGAGGAAGACTAGTGATCTTCAACTTAAAGAGTATGTCTAATTGGTGACTCTCAAAATCTCTATTATATTTCTCTTTCTCTCTCTCCATCCTTTTCTCTCTCTCTCTCTCTCTCTCTCTCTCTCTCTTGGTTTTATCAATAATTTCTCTGTAGTTGAATCTTATTCTCTATCTCTCTTTGTTTTCTCTCTAATTTTTTGGTGTATCAAACTTTAATTCTCTCTCTCTCTCTCTCTCTCTCTCTCTCTCTCTCTCTCTCCCTCTCTGTCTCTCTCTTTCTCTCTGATTTCTCTCTAGGTAAATATTAATCTCCCTAGGTTTACTTCCAATTTCTGTTTCAGATTTTTGTTAAGCAGATTATTTTTGGGTGTTTCAAACATTCTCTTTCTCTCTCTCTCTCTCTCTCTCTCTCTCTCTCTCTCCTCTCTCTCTCTCTCTCTCTCTCTCTCTATCTCTCTTTCTCTCTGATTTCTCTCTAGGTAAATATTTATCTCCCTCGGTTTTCTCCCAAATTCTGTTTCAGTTTTTTGTTAAGGTGATTATTTTTTGGTGTTTCAAACATTCTCTTTATATCTTTCTCTCTCTCTCTCTCTCTCTATCCCTATCTCCTCTCTCTCTCTCTCTCTATCCCTATCTCCCTCTCTCTCTCTCTCTCTATCCCTATCTCCCTCTCTCTCTCTCTCTCTCTCTCTCTCTCTCTGATTTGTCTCTAGGTAAATATTTATCTCCCTCGGTTTTCTCCCAAATTCTGTTTCAGATTTTTGTTAAGGAGATTATTTTTTGGTGTTTCAAACATTCTCTTTCTCTCTCTCTCTCTCTCTCTCTCTCTCTCTCTCTCTCTCTCTCTCTCTCTCTCTCTTCTCTCTGATATATCTCTAGTTGAATATTTATCTCCCTAGGTTTATTCCCTAATTATGTGTCAGATTTTTGTTAAGGTGATTATTTTTGGATGTTTCAAACATTGTCTCTCTCTCTCTCTCTCTCTCTCTCTCTCTCTCTCTCTCTATCTCTCTCTCTCTCTCTCTCTCTCTCTCTCTCTCTCTCTCTCTCTCTCTCTCTCTCTCTCTTTCTCTTTCTCTCTGATTTCTCTTTAGGTAAATATTTATCTCCCTTGGTTTTCTCCCAAATTAAGTTTCAGATTTTTTATATGGTGATAATTTTTTGGTGTTTCAAACATTCTCTTTCTCTCTTTCTCTCTCTCTCTCTATCTACCTCTCTCTCTCTCTCTCTCTCTCTCTCTCTTTCTCTCTGATTTCTCTCTTGGTAAATATTTATCTCCCTTGGTTTTCTCCCAAATTCTGTTTCAGATTTTTGTTAAAGTGATTATTGTTTGGTGTTTCAAACATTCTCTCTCTCTCTCTCTCTCTCTCTCTCTCTCTCTCTCTCTCTCTCTCTCTCTCTTCTCTCTGATTTCTCTCTAGGTAAATATTTATCTCCCTCGGTTAACTCCCAAATTCTGTTTCAGATTTTTGTTAAGGTGATTATTTTTTGTTGTTTCAAAAATTCTCTCTCTCTCTCTCCCTCTCTTTCTCTCCCTCTCTCTCTCTCTCTTTCTCTCTGATTTCTTTCTAGGTAAATCTTTATCTCCCTCGGTTTACTCCCAAATTCTGTTTCATATTTTTGCTTAGGTGATTATTTTTTGGTGTTTCAAACATTCTCTCTCTCTTTCTCTGCCTCTCTCTCTCTGCCTCTCTCTCTCTCTCTCTCTCTCTCTCTCTCTCTCTCTCTCTCTCTCTCTCTCTCTCTCTCTCTCTCTCTCTGTCTTTCTCTTTGTCTCTGATTTCTCTCTAGTTGAATATTTATCACCCTAGGTTTACTCCCAAATTCTGTTTCAGATTTTTGTTAAGGTGATTATTTTTGGGTGTTTCAAACATTGTCTTTTCTCTCTCTCTCTCTCTCTCTCTCTCTCTCTCTCTCTCTCTCTCTCTCTCTCTCTGTTTGAGCTCCCATTTCTCTCTAGTTGATTATTTATCTCCCTAGCTTTACTCCCAAATTCATTTTCTGTCTCTCTCTATTTTTCTCGTTCTCTACTTCATTTACTCTTTTTCACGCCCAGGAAGTTCAATCGATTGGAGGTGTGGAAGTAAGAGGAGGAGAATTGGACATAGTGAGATTCATAGGGACAATGGTTTAGATAAAGTCTAGGTTGTGAGTTATTTGTTGCCTCCCAAAAGTACTAAACTGTCATTTCTTTGTTGTGTATAGTCTGTCTTCAACAATTGTCGTGGAGATGGAATATTTTACTGACATGAAATGAATGTATGAGTACAAGTCCAAGCCAACTCGGTTTAATCCAAAATTAGTGGGCGAAGTCAGGTTTTTTATAGATTATGCAAAATAGCAACTAGGGGAGCAGGGAAACGGTGTTATGTGTTGCCCATGTTGGGAATGTGAAAACAGTAAGTTTCTTGAATGCGAGACAATCAGGTCCCACATTGTCCTGAATGGATTTGTCCCAATGTAAGAAATCTGGAGACATCACGGGGAACTGCCCGAACGTCGTGAAATCGAAGTTGCTGTGGAAACTGGTCACGGCGAAGAGATGGCAACAATGTTGTGTGATGCTTTCATGCAAAATATGGTGGATGCCAATATGGAGCACGAAGAAGATGATTCAGAATTCCACAAATTCGTACACCTACTGAATGAGGCCAGAAGACCATTGTACGGAGGATGTCATAAACACTTCAAACTATCGTTTATGGTGCATTTATTCCAGTTGAAGTGTTTGAATCAATGGAGCAACAAATCATTTTTCAGATCTTCTTTCACTTCTGAAGGACACTCTTCCATCAGATAATTTGCTTCCATGCAATTGGTATGAGTCCAAGAAGATGATGAGTGACTTGGGATTGAATTATTAAAAAATTCATGCATGTCCAAATGACTGCTTGCTATTTAGAAATGAATACAAAGATTTAGATGCGTGCCTAAGATGTGATCAGTTGAGATGGTCGGTCAAAAAAATGGGAAGCGTGCGAGTACTGCAAGGCCGGCAAAGATCCTTAGACATTTTCCTCTGATTCCGAGGTTGCAACGGTTGTTCATGTCTACTAAAACATCGGAGCTTATGACGTGGTATGGTTCGGCTGCACCTACTGAAGAAGGAAAAATTATTCACCCTAGGGATTCGATCGTATGGAAACACTTTGATTCAGTGTATCCATCATTCATTTCAGACATACGGAATGTTAGACTTGGACTTGCGAGTGACGGTTTCAGTCCATTCAAGATTGGGACTAGGTCAAGCCGCAGTACATGGCCAGTTATTATTACCATCTATAACCTGCCCCCTTGGTTGGCAATGAAACAGAGCTACTTAATGATGGCCCTTCTTATTGACGGACCAAAGTCGCAAGGAAATGATATAGATGTTTTCTTGCAGCCGTTGATGGATGAGTTGAAGGTTTTATGGGAATCTGGTGTGAAGACTTATGATGCACATACCAAGAGATTTTTTCAAATGCGTTCAGTAGTCCTCTGGACAATATCAGAATTTCCTACATATGCCATGTTGTCTGGGTGGAGTACGAAAGGTTACAAGGCATGCCCTACTTGTCACGTAAACACTGCTTCGTTATATTTGCCGCATAGTAGAAAATGTGTTTACATGCGTCATCGGAGGTTTCTATCAGAGGATCATCCGTGGAGGGCCGATAAAAAATCGTTTGATCGGATAGAGGAACGTGATGGTACACCCACAGGCCTGTCAGGAAATGACATCTTGAATTTATGGGAAGGACTTCAAAATATCGTGTTTGGAAAAGGACAACAGGTAGAAACCCGATATTTGCCTAAAGATTGGAAGAAGAAGAAGAACATTTTTTTTGAGCTCCCGTACTTGAGTACCCTTCTCATCCGCCATAACTTTGACGAAATGCATATCGAGAAAAATGTATGTGAAAGTATTTTGAATACAATTTTGGAGAAAGAGGGGAAGTCAAAAGATAATATAAAATCGAGGTTGGATATGCATAGTCACAATATAAGGAAACCACTCCACCCCAGGCCTTCGAAAAAGGTTAATGGTAAGGTAATCATTCCTCATGCTTCATACAATTTAAGGAAGGAAGAAAAAAACAAGGTTCCTCCGTGTGTTGAAGTAATTGAAACTCCCAACGGGATTTTCTGCAAAAATCTCTAGTGAAGTACAAGTCAAAGCGAGGAAAGTTATTGGACTTATGAGCAATGATTACCATGTTCTTATGCAACAACTCCTTCCGTTGGCGGTGAGGAAATCAATGGCTAAGCCTGGTGCCAAAGTAATAAATAAATTGTGCGCATATTTCAGGGAATTGTATTGTATGGTGGTTGATGTGAGGAAGATAGAGGACATGCAATCAGCTATTCCATTCATCCTGTGCAAACTAGAGAGGATCTTCCCACCGACGTTCTTTGACATCATGGTTCATGTGACACTACACTTGGCATCAGAGGTCAGATTTGTCGGACCAGTTCCTTACAAATGGATGTACCCAATTGAACGCAATTAGCTTACATTGAAGAATTACATTCGTAATAAGAATCGGCCGGAGGGCTCTATTGCAGAGGGGTATTTGATAGAAGAAGTAACAACCTTTTGCGCACGTTATATTGATGGTATGGAATCAAAAGTTACAAGAGCAGTGCGATACGAGGATGGACCATTGGGGGTTGCTCGTCCATATATGCTAACCACTGAGGAGGCGTACCAGCTCCATCGTTTTTTGTTGTTCAATACTCCTGAGACTCAGCCGTACTCTTTGAAAGTATAATCAATTGTTTTTTTTTGTAGCTATGTCTCATTCAGAAATTGAATTTCCTCTTAATCTTTGTATTTGGGTTATTTGAAGGGAATATAAAAACCACTTAAAGAGGGTTACACCCCCAGTGGACTGAGCATCGAATACAAACAGAGCAACACAACCAATTTGTACAGTGGTTTAGAAAACGAGTATGCTTTTTACCCTGAATATAGGAGTGACAATATTACGTTTGTATCGATATGTCCTCTGATTCTGAGGACACTGTGGATTTAAAGTACCTTGCCTGTGGTCCATCTCACAACATTATGTCGTACCAATGATATTTTAGCAATGGTTACAAGTTCGACACGGAGGCCATTGACCTGAATCGGACCACACAAAACAGTGGCTTTGCCACATTGGGGGTAAGGGATGAGATATTTTATGGTGTCCTGTAGCTTGTTATAGAAGTTTATATTGGATCATGGACACATGTGCACCTATTCAAGTGCAAATGGTACGATATGAAGAAAGGCACAAGTTCCTTCATGGACAGACTAGACTTCACGTTGTTGAGCACAACAAGACAAGTATATTAAGATGAACCTTTCATCTTTCCAGGTCAAGCACAACGGGTATTTTATTTGAAAGACCCGATTGAGCTTTGTTGGAGCGTTGTCTGTCGTTGGAGACCCAGAGACACCTACGACATCCCCTTAGATGATGAAGGTTTAAAGGCACAAGAAGAAGAAGCATTGCTATTGGCACAAGATGCAGGAGTTGGAGACGCAGCAAACATCAATTATGAAGATGATGTTATATGGGTGCGTTGTGACCTTGGTCTTAGATTAAGGATCAATAGTGATGACTTGGATAATTAAATATATTTAATCCATTGAAGTTTGTAAATACATCCGCTACATATAATTACAAATCTTATCTTTCGTCTTTCTCTCTTTAATTTAGTTATTTTTGTAGGATAATTATTCCACCGAAGGGGGACATTGTGTCACTTAGGCACAAACGCACCCGACCGATGACATCCGCCAGGGCTCCAGCAGCCCCCTCTCCATCGGGGTTGACTCCTTGTAGCCCCTTCGACATCAGCCCCAGCTCTTGCAGCCGACCCTCCCTCAGAGCTTCCGTCTTCATCAGCGCTGCCGTCTTTAGGTACTAACATCTTCATTAACTTTATTTTCTAATATGTTAGTATAATTTTACTTTATTTAATTTTTGAAGGATCAATGCGCAAGTTTAGGGAGCTGTTCCCCTCTTACCAATCCCCTGAGAGTGATGATTCAGGTACAATTACATTCATACTACTTCATAAAATGACATTTTAATGTTGACTAAGTGTGCATTAGATGTAGGGCCGGTCCCAATGGACGACATGGAGACCCAACTGCCCGATTGGACTGTTGATGTCATTGAGGATTCTCAACCTCAGGTACCACGTGCCAAGCGTAAGGTGAGGGCGACGTCATTCATGCCCGAGAAAAGCGGCAACAATCGTAATCAAGGATGGACAGATGGTCTCATCAACCCGTGACTGCAGCCGTTGCGAGGAAAGCTCTATAGCTGGTTGTGCAGAAAATAATACGAGACAACCGTACATTTTATAAGAAGCAATACTACGATGGGAAGACCCCAGAGCAACTAGCAGATTGTCCCATTCAAGGTATGACTCCTGAAAACTAGACACTGCTAATGAAATATTGGGATGGGGTAAGGGACTCTGGGCGTGATGTGAAGAACAAGGCGAACGGAGAGTGTCTGAAGACGACTCACACGCTTGGGTGTAAGTCACTTGCTCGTTTTTTAGAAGAAGAGGTATGTATTGAGTTGACTTTTTGTCTGCCTTGTCAATGCTTCAATTTATAAACATTGCACAATACTTATTTTAGGAAATTAAATTTTTTACAGAGATAAACAGAAGGTCCAAACTTCGTGTTTCTGAGATCTTTCCTGAAAGCGCACAAAAGGAAAGATGGGACATATCCTGATGAGGAGACAACAGCATTATGTGTAAGTTATCAGGTTCCTGACATTTTCTCCTAATACCAACTGCATGATTTAATTAGGTTTTGTTTGTTATGCAGGAGGAGCTTGTCCGGACCGCAACTGAGCTACAAGTCCTCAACTCGGCAAACCCCACGGATTTGACACCTATCATAGATGAGGTGTTTGGGGGCATCACGGGGGTTAAGAGAGTGGACCTGGGACTGGTGCGCCGCTGCGTAGGGGTGCGGTTACGAGAGCACCGGAGTACCTAGCTCTAGAGGAACAACTGCAACAGGAAAAGCAAGACAAGGTTAGTATTATTTTAAATACATAATTAATTACTAATTTTATATATTTCATTACACTTATCATAAACTTATGTTCATTTGGAGGGCCTTCTAACCCACAGGGCAGCAATCAGTCGCAAAACTGATAGCTCTGATTGTACATTTTTTTGGTTTGAATTGTATTGTGCAATTTTTTGTTATGTAAATATTTTATAATGTAAATATTTTGTAATGGAAACGATTTTTTTTATGTAATGGTCTGTTTCAATGTCAGGTAACAGGTATCAAATTTAAAAACGAAATTAGAAAAAAACAATTTTGAAAAATAAACTCCGCCGGTGGTTTAACCCGTCGCCAGAATTGACCGTTATAACGGTCATTTCCGGCGACGGTTTAAAAGATTGTCGGCATTAAAATTGCGCTGACGGTTGTAGCGTCGGAGGAGAAAATTCCGCCGACGTAACATGTTCGTCAGTGGAAAGGACTCGGCCGACAAAGATAATATGACGACGGAGAAGACTCCGGCAACGAAATAAGTTTCGTCGGTGGAGATGTTTATTACGCTGAGGAAATGTTGTTTCGTTAGCGGAATCACACTCCGCCGATGAAATATTTAAACGACCGCCGGCGGAAACCGATTTTTCCGGCGGCGGGTGATTTTGTCGGCGTTTTGCTTCCACTGACACCTTGAGCGAGGACGACGCTTCACCCACCGCCGGAGTGTCCGCCGGTGGTTTTGGCCTTCTCTGCCAACTAAAACGACCGCCGGCGGAGTGTGTTTTTGTAGTAGTGATGTTTAAAGAAAACAACTAGAGAGGTTGCCACTCCAATTACTACCTTACCAGCAATGCATGCAGATGGTCACTTGCAGTTAGAACCTGTGTCCATTTTGGATCGACGTGTAATCAAATGAAATAACCATGCTGCGACTCAATGGTTGATTCATTGGTTCAACTCCTTTCCGGAAGATGCAACTTGGGTGGATGCATATAAGATTCAAACAAAGTTTCCTGAGTTCAGCCTTGAGGACAAGGCTGTTTTAAAGGGCAAGGGATTGTAACAACCCTTTATTATTTATTTATTTTTATTTAATTACTGTTTTTCCCTTAGTTTCAGTTAGCTATATAAGTGCTTTGATTCCTATAAAAAGAGATCGTAAGATATTTCAATAAGAAACCCTATTTGTCGATTATAGGTGTTTCTTCTTCCTAGTCATTTAATTTGAGTCTTTTATTTATTTTGTGTTTCCTGGGCTGCTGATCACCTTTAATTTAAAGCCAGGTCAATCCCATATGTATCCGCAAGGGACAAGTGATCCAAACCAGAAGATTGGGAAGAAAGAAGAAGAAGAAAATCAAAACAAAGACGAAGCGGTTAGAGAAAAGTCGAACAATTAAAAACCCTCGTCCTCATGGTTAAATTAGAATTTCAAATATATGACCTTGTTCTTCTTTCTTCATAAAAAACGCAATAAACTGTTGTTAATAAACTGTATATAAACGTCGGAAGATGAGAATCCTCATTCAGCACTCCATATATAGTTTGTACGCCTTGGTCCAAGCTTAAAATACGTTCGATGAGAATCCTCATCAAGCACTTCAATATTCGTTATGAATTAACGCTAAAATATATTTTGTATAAGTTCAAGAAAAACGTAAACTGTTATTAAGATAGACACGCATCCACATTTAGTCAAGAGCTATGTACAAAAATTAACCTTGTCGATCGTTTTTCTATGCCATATGGATGTGAGAAATAGCTAGGGTTGACTTGTTAGGGTGGGGTCTAGGTTACAAGAGGCATGCATGGTCTTTAGGTTTATAAGGGAGAAAATCTTATACCGTTACCGTTTTCGTCCGATTATTTTCGCTTAAATTATTTTCGTTTTCTTCCGATTAAATTTTGGCTCTACCGTTTTTCGCCCGATTAATTTCGTTTCATCCTTTTAATTTAAAATTTTTGTTACATCCGATTATATCGTTACTTTCGTTCCGATTATTTCCCTACAGCAAATTATTTTAGATTTATAGGGATAATAATTAAAAATTATAAATACAAACTAAAAAAATTATAAAAATAGTTTAAAATAGATTTAAATCGAAACAAATTGAAAACAAAATCTATTCAAAAAAGTAAAACTCACTACATTTGCAAGGTCCCATAAAAAAAACTACATAATAAATCTCCGTACTTATATCTATCCCAAGACTGTAACCAAACAAAATACATACTATATGTCTCTCCTTATATAATCCAAACCTTTTAAATGCAATAGGATTACCATCATGAGTCTACCTGAAAAAAACTCATATAATTTTAATTAAATCCAAAAAAGGAGAAATAACCGAAATAGACATTTACCCTTCATTCATCTAAAGAAAATAAATTGTTAACACAGTAGTTTAATAAAATTTAATCAATGTAAAAATTTAAATAATAAAAAAAACAGATATAATCCAAACCTCCAACAGTACATCTTACTTGAATTCTAATCATTTCCTCCCCTAGAAAGTGCTATAATTATTAGAATTTGCACAAAGTAAATATAAAAATTTAGTAGTACAACCATAGTTAGTTACATACCTATCACCATCTTTTTCATCAACAGGTGTTGTAGTGTATAATGTAGTTAACTCATCATCATCCAACGATACTTAACAAACAGACAAAAACATTATGTTAAACATAATTAACTAAATAAAATTTGCACACAAAACAATTATCAAATGAATTGATAAAATGTAATTAAACTACCTTTTGATTCACATCTCAACTAATCTTGAGTACACAAAAGTGCCTCTACATCTTACTTGTTCTAATCATTTCCTCCCCTAGAAAGTGCTTTAAGTATAAGAATTTGCACAAAGTAAATATAAAAATTTAGTAGTACAACCATAGTTAGTTACATACCCATCACCATCTTTTTCATCAACAGGTGTTGTAGTGTATAATGTAGTTAACTCATCATCATCCAACGATACTTAACAAACAGACAAAAACATTATGTTAAACATAATTAACTAAATAAAAATTTGCACACAAAACAATTATCAAATGAATTGATAAAATGTAATTAAACTACCTTTTGATTCACATCTCAACCAATCTTGAGTACACAAAAGTGCTTCAATGGTGTTTGGCTTTAAAGAAGATCTATACTGGTCAATAACTCTACCACCAGTACTAAATGCAGACTCAGAGGCCACTGATGAAACTGGAATACCCAAAATGTCATGTGCCATACAACTAACTATAGGATACTTGAATTGGTTAGTCTTCCACCATTCCAATATATTAGTAGAATCATGCTGAGATACATGAATCACTTCTTCCTCCAAATATCTCTCTAAATCCGATTTCACACGAGTTGGGGGCTTAGTAAACAAATACTCCTTGAAATTACCAAGAACAGAATCATTTGTTTGCTATAAACTGGAAAAATAATCTACAGAGGTATCAACTCCAGAACTAGAAGCTTCATGTTGAAAACAATACTCTTTATGAAGATCTTCTAGAGTCATTTTCACCTCATTAATATACAACTCAGATTGATCACCATAAATTTTAGGATAACAAAATGAAATCAAATCCATATTATAACGAGGATCAATTGTAGAAGCAATTGCCAAAAGCTTACTTGTACTGCCCCAATACTTCTCAAACTTACTTAACATCTTCTCAGCCATGGAAGCCATAAACAACTTCTCACTTCTAGTCCATCTCATCAAATTCGTCCATATGTTAGTAACTTCAGGAAACAAATTACTAATAGTTGGGCGAGAAGTAGACGAGAAACAAAGAGTTGCATCATAAAATATCTTCAAACACTTGCAAACTAATTCCACATTTTTCCAATCTTTCTCCATCATAGTCAAAGGGAAATTTTTATCTCTAGTAGCCATACGTGTGAATGCATTTTTCAACAATAAAACTCTTGAAAGCATAAGGTACGTAGAATTCCACCTAGTTGGCACATCCAAAACAACTTGTAGTTGAGGAAGTCGAGCTTGATTTACTACTTCTTCAAATTTCTCTTTCCTCCCAGTTGAAGACTTAACATACTTTACACAATTCCTCACATTTTCAATCACATGTGTAATTTCACCAAGTCCATCTTGCACAATCAAATTCAGTATATGTGCACAACATCTTTCGTGGAAAAGAGACTCATTCAACAAAAGAAGACCCCTACTTATTAGCTTTGAGTGAAGCTCACGAACAACCACATCATTTGCCTTTAATAAGTTTATAACATGGTAGATTTTAGGGCTATGTTTTTAGAATATGTTAGAAATTATTAATTGGATCTTTGCTTTTTAAAACTTTAGAGTAATAGAATGATGATAATTTGTTTTTTAAAATATGATAAACAATCTTAAAATTTGAAAATTTTGGGTGTTATGAAAGTGTTACTTTATTTAATATGTGGTTCTTGATAATGGACTCATAGACCCATGGTCATTGAAAAAAAAAATCATATGTATTCTAATAAATGAATCAATGGCATATAATACTTGTAAATTGTTTGTTGGTTGATGTATAAGTAAAACTGTGGAAGATTGCTTATTAAATTTTTATTTGATTTAATTAAGGACATAGACAGGTATTAACTATTGCTTAATGAGGTAATTGTCTAGTCAATAATAAGTTTAATAATTTTCTTTCAATTATAGTAATATAATAATTCATGTAAGTAAATTTAAGAAATTTGGTTGATTTAATAAATATTCACACATTCTATATGTTACAAAAAAAGTATTAATTATTGCATAATAAAGACCATAATAGAAACTTAACTCGTATTGCAAATATGTTATTTTGATAATTGTTCTGTATAAAACTTTATAATCTCTAAGCCAATGGGCAATGAGTCATTATATTCAATAACTCATACAAGATATAGCTCATACGAAATTAAGATTCTAAACTGATAAGATTGCTTATTAAATGTTATTTGATTTAATTAAGGACATAGATAGGTATTAACTAATGCTTAATGAGGTAATTCTATTGTCAATAATAAGTTTAATAATTTTCATTCAATTATAGTAATATAATAATTTGTACAAGTAAATTTAAGAAATTTGGTTGATTTAATAAATATTCGCCTATTCTAATTGTTACCAAAAAGTATTAATTATTACATAATAAAAACCATAATAGAAACTTAACTCATATTGCAAATATGTTATTTTGACAATTGTTATGCACAAAACTCTAAAATCTCTAAGCCAATGGGCAATGAGTCATTATATTCAATAACTCATATAAGATATAGCTCATACGAAATTAAGATTCTAAATCAATTACTCATTATACTCAATTTTTATGACAAAAGATTATAAATTTTAAAATAATTATACAAATATAATAGGTAGGGAAATAATTTTTTGAACTTTATTTTATCAAAACAAATAAATAAGTAAACTATTATTTTTTTCTATAATATTTATGTGATATCTCATTATGTGAAGAGTATACTTGGAAAATTAATCAATTAATAAAAATAAAATGTTAAACATAAAAAAGATTGATAAATTTATCATACTACCCTATTTAAACGGTAGAACGGCAGAACAGATACGAAAGAGCTATTTTCATTTTTGTCCCATTTATTAAACGGTAGAACGGTAATCGGTAGAACGGTAAACAGATAATATTATTTTATTCGTGAAGACGTAGAATGGTAATCGGTCGAACGGTCGGGGGGAAAATAGGATACCGTTTACACCCCTAACAATGAGGCGGCGAATTAACTACAGTACTGAGGTGGCGGGCTTATGTGACATGCAAAATTCTGCGTTTTCTTTGGCTTACACGTTTTCCTTATCGACTCCACGTGCCCACTAAGCTTCTTACCCTTTTTAATGGAAACTAGAACAACTTCTCCAGAATCAGAGGCAGGAAGGGGTGCCCGGGAACGGCGCTAGCTCTCGATATATCGCCATCCCGGCGGGTGGCCATCTTCCTTTCTCTCGACGGCAATGTGACGGGGGACACTTCCGGTTTCGCCGAGGAGATAAGCGGGAAGGTCAACAATAAATACTACATGTATATCATCATGTATCTGCCGGCGATCGAGGGATTAATTGCATGCATGGGAGAGTCGAGAGATCAGTAGTACGTATTAGCGGTGGTGGAAGATGATGGATACATCTAGACTATATATATAGCGGCGAATATGGTTTGATCATATTAAGCTGTGATGCTGAGACTTTTGGGTGTTGTTCATCCACCTGTTGTGGCGGTGCGTCAACCTGCTCCATTCACCCCAACTTCTGCTTCATGATCTATACATCTCCAGACTGTGGGACCGGTTTAATTTTGCAGCTCTCTTAAATTTGATCATAAACGAGCGCGAGATCTCCTTTCTTCTCATGAGTACTAGTACTAGATCTCTCCGACTCTCGAAGGAGCTTTTCATATATCCAGTGGGTATATCAGGAGGGCGATCGGTTTACTTTGATGGCCAACGGCACTTGGCTCATCTTTCTAACTCTCTCTCTAGCTGGCCCCCATCTCTTTCTCCTCTCTTGTACTCCATTGGTGGATATATGTTAGCTGAGAGGTCTTATGATCCAGTACTGTGGCAGTCGTTATGTATTAGCTAGATATCAAAGACGTTCATGCTTTAGATAAATTAGAGAGTTTCGTTATGTATTATATATCGAAGAGTTTCATGGTTAAATATTGGATAAAGAAAGCTGCGGGGGTAATACATATATAAGCCGTATGCAAAGTATATATTGCTGATTCAAGCATTAATGGGTGCGTGTTTATGCTGGCACTGCATGGTTAAGGCTAGTGTTTTTGAAGATGCTAATTATACGTTGTTCAAATTTAGATTGAATTATATTAATTTCTCTTAAATATCTTTTTTAGTCATATTTTTATTTTTTAAACATGTTGCTACACATTTTTATGATCATATTGAGTTGATATATTACTGTTCTAATTTAATTATAATAATTACTTTTTTATTCGAAACACAAATACTTTAATTATATAACCTGAATGTCGGCCAACTTGTTTAGAGTTATACATTTAATCCCAATTCTTATAAAATTGCTTTAAAAAAAGTAGGTGCCTTTTCCTTCTATTGCACTATGTCCATTGCCCGCCCTTGATGCAGCTTCTTTAGGGGGTCTATCAGCCACGCCGTTTGCCTCTCTGAATACATGTTGGAGGAGTTGGTAAATGGGGTATTTATCCAGGAGTCCGTAGTCCCCCTCGATAGCAGCTTGTTGGTTTGGAAAAAAAAATAGCCAAGAATCAATCCGTAAAATTTAGTTTCATTATTCGTTTTATGAGGGGATCGTCTTCGGCATTACGAATTACATCCCCACATCCCGTTACACTTCCAATTTTTTGACGAATTACATCCCCACATCCAGTTAGACTTCCAATTTTTTGACTGGAACCGTCAAATTTCGCCGTTAAAAATTGATGTACTGCATTACCAATTACAACTACCCCACATCCAGTTAGACTTCTATTTTGACTGGAACCGTCAAAGTGCGCCTCTAAAAATTGATGTATAGGGAGGGTCCACTGAATGTTTAAAAGGGGTGGTTTCTGTTTGGGCTCTATTCCGTGTTTTACGATGTCCTCATATGATGAAACTATTCTTGTTAATACCATAGTAATACTTTGGACACCAGATCATTTCCCATAGTGTGAATATCACTAGTAATTGAGATTTTGAGATTTTGGTTTGGCTTTGATTTCCGAGGTAAATATAACACAACTGCAGCAAGTGTTCGGTATTGTCTGTCACATGATTGCCAAAAACATAAGTCTACGGTAATTGTAGACTGTTTTGGAAGAAAATCATGACACCATATTTTCTGCCAAATTCTATCTACCAGACCCATCTTTAATAGCTTCTTAGCCATTTGTTGCTCCTTATTTATCAAGTGATAAGTTATCTTGATGGAGAACTCACCAATTGTGGATGGAGCCCAATTGGGCCTTCTATTAGCATAGTTTGATTTGATGATACACTACTAAAAATATGGCCTTCACCGGCGGTTATACACCGCCGGTGAAGGCTGTTTCACCGCCGGTGAAGGCTGTTTCTCCACCGGGGAAGGCTGTTTCTCCGCCGGTGAAGGCTGTTTCACCGGCAGTTATCAAGCAGCCGGTGATGACTGCGTTGATAGAGGTTACACCGACGATTTCAACTGCCGGTGGAGAAAAAGCTTCACCGGCGGTATGTCTCACCGGCTGTTTAAAAATGCCAGAGGAAAAGTAATATCCTGGCGGTTATAAACCGCCGGTGAAGGTTAAATTCACCAGCAGGTAATAACAGCCGGTGAAGGAAGAGAAATTAGTGTTTCCCGGCAGTCTTTAACCGCCGGTGAAATATTTACATTGTCATTTAACTGGTGGTTTGAAATAGACGGTTACAATAATAATTTTAAAAAAAATTAATTTTTTTTTAATTTGTTTTCCTGATAAAACAAATATAACTAATACTAATGAAAAAGACACTGAACTGAACTGTAATTACATAATTCATTACATATATGAAACTCAAAATGCATTACATATAAAAAAATTAAGCTGTAAATACATAATTCTAAAGTTTCAATACATACTGTTCAGTAAAATTTAACAGAAACTAAAAAATACATGTAAATCAACCATATATATCAAAAAATGGTTGATCTGAGTTGACTGTACAGAGAAATGTCAATCTAAACTCACTGCACAAAAAAACGTTAATTGACTGCACAAAAAATAGGACCCAAAATAATCTTAACTGACTCCCAGCTCAGTCTTCCCCTTCAGCATGGCCCCTCTCATGCTCTTCGCCTAATAACACAAATTAAAACAACAATTACCTCTTACGCAATAAGTTATGTTGCCCTTAATTTAAAAACCTAATATTAAGTCAAATATAACATACCAGGATTTTGTTGTTGCTGTGTCAGTATGGCAATTTGCTCCCTCATAATTGCCAACTCCCTCTGAATGACGGCCAACTCTCTGTCTCTCTCGGCATCTTTCTCCTTCAACTGTTCCACTTCCTCCCTCAATGCATCAATCTCTTGTTGGGACGCCGACTTGTGCTAACGACCGCCTTTACCTCGATAAAAACCGTGACCAAACCCCCTCTCGTATCCCCCATGATGTCCACCGTTCAGGTGATCCAATACATGTCTCAAATCTAAAGGATCACGTGAGTCCGTAAACTGGCGAACAATTGCCTCACGCCGTAATTGTTCCGACAAAAAAGACACACCTAGTTAGCTTTCAAATAGAATGACTGAAGAAACTTTTTGAGTGTAGAAACTTACACATTGGTCACGTGTGCCATCATTAGGAAATGTGCCATCCTTCCTCACATGGACCTCACATAACCATAAAAGACACTAAAGTTTCTCCCTTTTTTCTTCCTCTGTTTTTTTAAAAACATCTAACAATTAGTTAAAGCATCAAAGTGTAATAATAATAATCTGAGATGAAATGCTAACTACTTACCTATTGTTCATAATGCTGAGGAAAAGACCTTGTCCCTAGCATGTGAAGGACCACTTGCTTCGAACGATTCACCTTATTCTTCTTACACATTTGTTGCACCTTTACGTCATTCCAATAGGCCTATAGCTTATCCCATCAGTCCTAACTTATGGTTGGGAGGGGACCCAATGCATACTGATCCGTGCTATTACCGCCGACATAATCTGCCTTCAGGAAGTTCATGTTGTCCCTAATCAATTTTTGTAGAATTGGCTTCAGGAACCTTTTTGCATCCTCATCCATCAGCTTTGTTTTCCCATCATCGTCCAACCATGTATAAATCTCCTGCAATACAAGTAGGATGATAAAATCATTGTGCATTACAAGTTTGCATGTCCCACAACAAATTAATATTTTAAACTATAAAGCATACATACGTACCGACATTGTGTTAAACCAAGTATCAAACTTATGTCTTTGCTTCCGCCAATTCTCATGGAAAATGAAATATCGTTCTTCACGACAATCAGAACCAACCATGCGAGACAATATTCCCACTTCCCTTTTAGTCATCTGACCTTATTTGAAAACCACTTTATGTGTGATGCCCTGTTCGAGCATGAGGGAGGCCACTCTAGTAGGACCTCGTCCCGCACTTCTTGGTGGCAACTGTGGTTCTTCAAGCTGGCTATCCTCTGGTGGGAGTGTTTCATCATCATCAAAGTTGGGGTCCTGTGTTTCCCTGACAAACGTTGAGTCGTGTCTCCACATCCTCAGGCTGGATCAACTCATTCACCCCTATCGATGGGCATAGCTGGAGAACCAATTCCTAATGTCCCAAGAAATTGAAATGAATAGTCACAGACTCTATTAGCTACGTTGTTAAAACTCACAACGAACACAAGCATAAACATTTTTGTACCTATTTCATGCGAGGCAGTCACCTTCTCTTTACCCTTATCTTTCCTTGGCAGCATATTTCTGCAAAATAAAATCACAACATTGAAATGTTAATTACTTCAAGAAATTGACAGATTGGGAAGACAAGATTTTAAAAAACATACATTGGTCTTCACCCAGTTCTCTACGCTCCCAAATAACATCATCGTCACAGGTGTTCGCCACTTCGGTTCCCACCCCTGGATCCTGAGCTTGTAACACTGCCTCATCCGCTCTTACATGATCATGAGCATCAATTAATGGGACATCATAAGTGTCCCTTAGTTTCCACCGACAGACCACACTCCAATCAGGTGTGGTCGGATCCACCGAATAGAACACTTGTTGTGCTTGAGATGGAAAAATGAACGGTTCATCTTCGAAACTTCGTTTGGTTGTGTTGACCAAAGTGAAGTTATTATCGTCGAAGACCCGTCCACTTCCCCCCATATCGTACCATGTGCATTGAAATAAATGCATCGGTTCGAATGTGCCCATGTATACACGAAGGATATTCTGCAGAACACCATAAAAAATTGTTTCCTAGTCGCCTACAATAGCAATACCACTATTTTGGGTGACCTGCGTCTCCTCGATCAACTTTGTTTCAAACTTGTAGCCATTCACAAAAAAACCCTTTGTACGAATGGGCATCACACCTAGGACCTTGTGTAAGCGTAGTTAGTTTTCCATCTACTGGACCAAACTTGCACATATTCCGTACCTAAACAATATGGAGAAATGCGTCATATCGCATTTATGGGAAGGAGTTAACTGCATTGAAATACATATAAAAAACTTAAATGAATTTTGAACCACTCGACATAACCCATATGCTGCTGACGTTGTACTCGAGCATCGGGCAACCGTCTCAAATACTCTTTATGTTGCCTAAGGTCATTCCCAATGCAGTAAATACGTTGAAACTTTAAATATGAAATATTTAAATACGTACCGACATTTAATATATACTTACGTGAAGTCTAGGTCAATATCCCGCCAGTTGAACAAGATGAACTTATGTATCTGGAGGTCTCCTCGGCAGATAGAGAATATGGACACAACGCCCCAAGAGGACTGTCAACATAACAAACCGGCCTATTCAATTTTAACTCCATTCCATTGATATATCGTGAACAAAAATTGGTCACTTCTTCCATTAGATACCCTTCTGTAATGGATCCCTTAGGCCGAGACCTGTTACGGATATAATTCTTCAATGCAAGCAGATAGCGCTCAATGGGGTGCATCCACCTATACTGGGCTGGTCCACATAATTTGGCCTCTGAGGTTAAATGGACAGTCAAGTGAACCATGACATCAAAGTAGGACGGCGGGAAAATTCTTTCCATCTTGCATAGAATAAATGGTATTGTCATCTCAATTCTATTCAACTTGTTCATATCAATAGTTTTTGCACACAAGTCTCTGAAGAATGCGCATAACTCAGTCAACACCTTACGCACGGGTTTTGATGTGGCTTTCCTCAAGGCCACTGAAAGAAGTTGTTGCATCATAATATGATAATCATGACTTTTGAGACCCACAATTTTTTTTTCTCGCACTTGTACTTGTGTTGACACAATTGATGAGAATCCTTCTAGCAGCTTCAATTCTTTTAAAACACGCAGAAACTGTGTTCTTTCTTCTTTCGACATATTATAGGAAGCATGTGGTATAACTACCTTACCAGCAACTTTGTTCGAAGACTTCAGGTGGAGGGATTTTCTAATCTTCATGTCTTGCAAATCTAGACGAGACTTGATATTATCCTTCGACCTCCCATCCTTCTGTATAATAGTTTTCAATAAACTTTCGTACACATTTTTCTCTATATGCATGACATCCAAATTGTGACGAATCACAAGGGTCTTCCAGTATGGGAGTTCAAAAAATATGCTTTTTTTCTTCCACCTTCAGGTAATGGATGACACGTCACATTGCTGTCGTATTTGCCTTTGCCAAATTCAACATTGTCACAATGTTCCCACATCCGTAAGATGTCCTCCCCTGACAATGCTTGTGGTGGCTTCTCATGTTCTTCTGCGCAATTAAATGATTTTTTATCTCGTCTCCATGGATGATCATCTGGTAGGAACCTACGATGTCGTAGGTATACGTTCTTCGGACTGCATGGAAGATAAATAGAACTGTGCTGAACATGACACGTAGGACAGACCTTGTAACCCTTGGTACTCCACCGAGACAACATGCCATATGCTGGGAACTCTGACATAGTCCACAACACTGCAGCGCACATTTGAAAGAATGATTTTGTTTCTGCATCGTAAATCTTTATACCCTCCTCCCACAACACTTTCAACTCATCGATTACAAACTGCTGATAAACATCAATGTCATTCCCTGGTAATTTCGGACCATCAATCAAAAGAGTCATGAGAAGATAACTCTCCTTCATGGCCAACCACGGAGGCAAGTTATAAATAGTAACGATCACGGACCATGTACTACGCTAGAACCAGTACCAATCTTGAACGGACTAAACCCATCACTGGCTAATCCAAGCCTGACATTCCGTGCATCGGAGTTAAAAGATGGATGTTCTACATAGAAGTGTTTCCACTCAACAGAGTCCCTAGGATGACTCATTTTCCCTTCTACGGTCACTGGAGCTGACCGAGCCCATGCCATGAAAGATGTTGTCTTCTTGGACATGAACAACCTCTGCAGTCTTGGAACCAAAGGAAAATGTCGAACAACCTTTGTTAGTATTCTCTTCCCGCCAGCCTTTTTTCTGTCCATCTCGATCTATTACACCTTGGGCAGCTATTCAAATGTTTTTTTTCATTTCTATATAGTATGTAATCATTGGGGCATGCATGAATCTTCTGGTAATCTAACCCTAAGTCAAACATTAATTTTTTAGATTCATACCAATCTTTGGGAATCGTGTTATCCGGGGGAAGAGCATCCTTGATAAGCGCAACCACATCCGAGTAAGATTTGTTACTCCACTTGTTCAAACACTTTATCTGGAACAATTGAACCATGAAGTAAAGTTTCGAGTATTTTCCACAACCTTGATACAGTGGCCACTTCGTCTCCTCAATTAATTGCTCAAATTTACGTATTTCCGAAACCATCGTTGACATCTGTAGGCCATGTCCGATCTAGATCGGTTCACTTGTTTGTTGCTCAATTCGTGGTTCACCGTGGTAGTGCCAAACATTGTATCGTGCTACAAATCCCTCCCTTTGCTAAATGGTACATTACGGTGTGGCTATCAAAATATTTTTTATTCTCACATCTGCTACGTGGGCATCTTAAAAAACCATTTCCCTGAACCCCCCCAATTGTCATTTGCCGTACTCAACGAAGAACACAATTCCTTCCGAAAATTCAGGCTGGCCTGGCACCAGTCAAGCTTGCTAGTGTACCAGTACATCCAGCTCCTGTCATTGAGATAGTCTATCTTTGTGGCACACCACAAATACAGACTATAACAAAAAGGGATTATGAGTAAGATCCTATTCCACACCCTAGAGAAGGTTTCTACTAACAAACTAAACTAAAACTTACCAACAATAACATAACGTAAAAACTCAAATTACATCGACAAATAAAAACACAACCACACAAACTAACCAAGATCCGCGAAATACCTTCACTAACTCAATGACTTGCAAATTAATACTATAATCTCCACCCCAGGACGAGTAAGAGGAAGGCATTTTTAAATGTAAACAAAGAATTGAAAAGAAAACAAAACCATACAATTTTTTGACCTTGAAATGCAAATTTGAGTGAGCACGGTCATAAATACATCAAAGGAATCAACATTGGAGGAAAATAATTTCCCTCTCTCGCTTATATTTCTCACTCTCTCTCTCCCTTTATATCTCTTATTTCTCTCTCTCTCTCTATCTCTATCTCTCTCGTTCTCCCTCTCTTTCTCTTTCACTCTGATTTCTCTCTAGTTAAATATTAATCTCACTCGATTTACTCCCAAATTCAGTTTCAGATTCTAATTCTGTTTCTCCCTTTATCTCTCTTATCTCTCTTTCTCTCTCTTCCTTAAAACTTCCTCTCTCTTCCTTAAAACTTCTCTCTCTCTCTCTCTCTCTCTCTCTCTCTCTCTCTCTCTCTCTCTCTCTCTCTCTCTCTCTCTCTCTGATTTCTCTCTAGTTAAATATTAATCTCACTCCGTTTACTCCCAAATTCTGTTTCTCCCGTTATCTCTCTTATCTCTCTTTCTCTCTCTTCCTTAAAACTTCCTCTCTCTCTCTTCCTTAAAACTTCCTCTCTCTCTCTCTCTCTCTCTCCTTTTATCTCTCTCTCTCTTTCTCTTTCACTCTCGTTCTCTCTCTCTCTCTCTCTGATTTATCTCTAATTAAATATTAATCTCACTCGGTTTACTCCCAAATCCAGTTTCAGATTCTAATTCTGTTTCTCCCTTTATCGCTCTTATCTCTCGTTCTCTCTCTTCCTTAAATCTTCCTCTCTCTCTGTCTCTCTGTGAGAGGCATGTCAATCACACAGCATGGATTTCTTAATACCATAGATAAATGAAATCACAATCAATAGAAAAGACATGCATCTACAAGTAGGATAGTTTTGATGGAGATAACAGCCACAATATATAGAAAATGTGAGCTCATCTACTAGTACTAAAAGATAACATAAGAGCAATACTTTGATGCACATTTAGGAACGGAAAAAATATAACTTAGCACAACATTTTCCATCAACAAGCAATTGATCATAAGGTGGAGAAACCATGTTTGAACTATTAAAAAATCTGTAATGAATGCTTTTCCATTATTAGTACCTGTTTGAGAAAATTGGGAAGCTTTTTCACTTCTGCTTTTTCATGCAGCAGCACTCCTTCTCTGTGAGTCAACTGTGCTGCTAAGGCCTCTACCTTCATGAGTCAACAAATTCAAATCACGAATGCATCAGAGCATGAATTAGTATTAAAAAGAGTAAAATTGTCAAATTACAGACAAGAATAAAAAACCTGGTATATAGATAGAGCCATAAATATAAATAAAAAACCTGATATATAGATAGAGCATAACCTGAAACATGTATATCCTTGTTTTTGGTAGATGAAAACAAACACAAGGCAACTAACCTGTTAAAAATTCCGAATTTTTGGGGGCCATTCTGCTCAACGTTCGGTCGTCAGAAACCCCTCTACTCCAAGATTTATGGGGCCTTCGCTCGTCGGAAACGACAATTGTTAGAAGCAATACCTTGATTCGGGAAGCAAGGGTTTGATTTGGTAAGCAAACCAATCGATTCCACGGGAAGCAAACAAAGGATCGAAGAAAAACCTAGTGTGGGATGCTGCAGAGGAACCAATCGCGAGGGAAGGGACGTTGTAGAGGAGGCTCGATCTAGTGCGGGAACGACTTCAAACGGAGGAAGCGGGGACGGATTCGGGCAGAGGAAGTGGGAACGGAGACTCGTACGGGAAGGGGCAGAAGTTGCATACGGAGAACAGGAAACCCGCGCGAATCGAGTTTCATCTATTCCAGTTTCGCCGGTACAGTTATCTGTACCGGCGATTTGAATGTAAGGTGCCGGTACAGTTTTCTGTACCGGCAAACTTTTAATATCATGCCAGTACAGAATTCTGTACCGGCAATTTAATCCCCCCTTTTGTTTGGTAGCGGGGTTTTTTTACATTACACCAGTATAGATTATCTATACCGGCTGTTTTTAAAAAAAACCCCCGCTGAAGGGGGTTTTCTACTAGTGATATTGTCCGCAACATCCGGAGGCCACAACCTTTGATGTGAATTTCATTCCACTCATTACTCCCTGCTAGGAGTTCTCGTGCCTTCTCATTTGGGTTGGCAGGGCCCACCTGACATCCATCGTGGGAACCCATCTATCATAACATAAAAAGGTATTATTTGTTTCACCTAGAGGGTAAGAAAGTACCTAATTAAACAAACAATCAGAAGATAGATAACTCTTTAATTCAACTATAAGAGGAATTCTAATAAACTTACCAGAATTCTAATGAAGTAATTCTGCAAAAACAAAATTCAACAACACAACAATATCAACTACAATAAACAAATTCTAAATTCCAGCAGGCTAAACATGCAATATCACTTAATTGCTTGAATTATACAAGTAGAACTACAACAATATATTGCATTCCAATTTAGTCTATATAAAGATAAATTAAATTACAGCAGCAACTAAGTTATATTTATAAGCCTTAAACAATAACATACAATAAGCAAGAATAATTTGATTAGTAACAATTGACTATTGAACGATGCACAAATACATAAACCTATAGCATTTTGATGAAATTAAACTAAAAACCAAAAACTTATCGGTTTGACGCTGCGGCGTGGAGAAATCCACTGCCTTAGAGACGTTATCGGCGACCACGGTGCAGAGTCACGGGCCAAGCGTCTCCCAAGGATATGCAGCACTCTCAGAGGGACGAGCACTCGTCGATGAGAGGTCGGAGTCGTTCAGGAACCCAGAACAATACGACAGCACAACAAGAAATACCGCTAGGAGAGGAGAAGACTCGAACAGATTCACCAAGAAAAGGAGAGATTAAAACGAAGAAGAACCAAGAGTGATTCGCAGAGGAAGAAGAAGGCAGCCAAAAGTGATTTTTCCGTTTTCCGGGAAGAACAACAACAGCAAACGGGATTTCTTCTTTTTTCTGGGATGAACAGGAACAACAAAAGGGGATTTTTCCGTCTGGAAGAACAGGAAGTTTCGCCGAAGAAGAAGAAGATCAATCTGAGTTTTTTCCTTATCTAGGGTTCTCGGGGAACCCTGTTTTAACCCCAAATCATGAATGGGAGAAAACCCGTTCGTGTTATGAGATCCAATTTAATCGGATCTCATTTTAATGACTTTACCGTTTTCAAACGGTAAAGCTAGAAACGGGTATGGGAAGAGGGTCCCGACCATTAGTCGGATCCCGAAACGGTCATTTTCCCAACTATCCCCCACAAAATGACACATAGAAGAATTAATACTTGTTCTGGGCATAGCAAGAGTTGAATACTTAAGTTTCAATATCTTTCGATTGAATTGATACGGAGTGAAATGAGGCAACAAACAGATCCACCAAGTGAAGTACTCTTGAACTTTGTGAACCTTATTTGAGACCCTCATAACACGCATCGATCTTTTAAAGTTTGAACAAACTCCAAGATAAAATGTTGCGCTATTGTAAGGCCATTCGTATACCTCGGGATCTCATGAGTGCTCTAGCAAGACAATGCCCTAGTCTTCCATAGGAGGCGGCCACACCCCCACACTCACGTTGGTGGATCCATCAAGTGCGTCTCTCTAGCACCACCACATATGGGCAATGAATCCATTAAGAGCAACTACATGCTCAACCTCACTCAATGATGAAACCGTCAAGTCCATCTATAGGACCACCCAAAGAAAGGGCTACAGTTTATCACATTTGAGCTGAAGCTCTGTATCACATCATGAAACCGTCAAGTCCGTCTCTATTGGAGCACCCAAAAAATAGGGCTACAGTTTCTCACATTTGAGCATAAAGCTCAAACTCACTCCATAGGGATGGAAAATAATATCAAGACGAAACTGGCTTCGTTTGACCACAAGAGAAGTATCCACCATTTTCTCCTCAATCACAGGGCTTTAGGCCCATCCCCCTCGACGTATCCAGAACTAACTTTCTGGACAAATCCTTAGTAAAAGGGTCAGCAATATTTCTTTCAGATTTCACATAATCTAAAAAAATTACTCCATTTCTCAGCAATTGTTTGACCAGACTATGTCTAATGCGTATATGTCTCCTTTTGCCATTATTTACACTGTTGTTGGAAATCCTAATAGCTGCTTGAGAATCACAATGAAGGGAGACTGGTACACTCGATCTCCCCCACAGTGGCACATTTGCTAACAAATTTCTCAGCCATTCTGCCTCTTGACTTGCTAATTCAAGTGCAATAAACTCCGACTCCAAAGTAGAGTGAGCAATGCAGGTCTGCTTTCCATACTTCCAGGAGATTGCTCCTCCACCTAAAGTGAAGACATAACCACTACTAGAACTAACTTCATCATTATCAGAGACCCAGTTGGCATCGCAATAACCTTCTAACACTGTAGGAAACTTACCTAAATGCAGTTCCCAATTCATGGTGCCTCTTAAATATTTCATCAAGCGATAAAGTGCTTTCCAATGCTCACAACTAGGGTTATGGGTGTACCGACTCAGTCTGCTGACTGCATAAGCTATGTCTGGACGAGTGTAGTTTATGAAGAACATCACACTCCCTATGATTTTAGCGTACTCAATTTGAGACACACTCTCGCCTCTATTCTTCTTAAGGTGGATACTAGGATCATAAGGAGTTCTAACAGGCAGGAGATCAAAACAGTTAAATCTCTTCAACATTTTTTCCACGTAGTGAGACTGACTCATTCAGAAACTTTGTGCAGTCTTTGTTAACTTTATTCCAAGAATAACATCAGCTTCTCCCATGTCTTTCATGTCAAATTGGGAGGACAGGAATCTCTTGGTTTCAATCACCAAGTTCTCATTAGTGCCAAAGATTAACATGTCATCCACATATAGACATATTATTACACAGTCTGATTCAAATATTTTAGAATACAAACATGTGTCAGAGGCATTTATTACAAACCCATGTGTGATCAGCGTGTGGTGAAATTTCTCATACCACTGTTTTGGAGCTTGTTTCAATCCATATAGAGACTTCTTCAATTTACATACCTTATTTTTTTTACCTTGAACAACAAACCCCTCTGGTTGTTGTATGTAAATCTCCTCTTCCAAATCTCCATTAAGAAATGCGGTTTTAACATCCATCTGATGCACAACCAAATTATGGATAGCAGCCAATGCAACTAAAGTTCTTATAGTTGCTATTTTGGTCACGGGAGAATAAGTGTCAAAATAGTCAATGCCTTTCTTTTGTGTATAACCTACAACAACTAATCTGGCCTTGAACTTATCTATAGAACCATCAGGTCTAAATTTCTTTCTAAAAATCCATTTACACTTGATAGGTTTACACCCCTTAGGCAAATCTACTAAATCCCATGTATTGTGGGACTTTATAGAGTCTAACTCGCAATTTATAGCTTCTTTCCAAAAGCTAGCATCCACAGAAGTTATTGCTTCTATATAAGTTTTGGGATCATCCTCGATTAGGAACGCTGATACTATATGTTCATCTATCCTATCAGGGTTCTCAATCAGGAAAGCCGTAACGAAATCAGGTCCAAAACTAGTTTCTGTCTTTTTCCTTTTACTTCTTATAGGCTCATCTTCAAATTCATTTACTCTATGCGAAGAACTAGGCAAAGACAACGCTACACTAGATGGACCACGATCTAAACTAGTGTTTTGTTTCTTCCAAGGAAACAAGTGCTCAAAGAATTTTGTATCTCTAGATTCAGATATTGAATTTTCATCTAATGACATGAATCTATATGCGGCTGAATTTTCTGCATAACCTATGAACATTGCATCATAGGTTTTGAGTCCTATGTTAGTCATCTTAGGAGCTAGTAAACTCACCTTGGCTAGACACCCCCACACTTTAAGGAATTTCAGGTTGGGGGTAAATCCTTTCCATAGCTCATATGTAGTTTTATCTAGTTTCTTATGAGGAACTCTGTTAAGTATATAGCAGGCTGAAAGTACTGCTTCCCCCCACATGTTGTCAGGTAATCTAGAACTTATAAGCATAGCATTCATCATATCTTTGAGAGTTCTATTTTTCCTCTCAGCTATGCCGTTTTGTTGTGGAGTGTTTGAAGCACTAAATTCAGGTATAATTCCGTTCTTTTCACAAAATTCCTTGAGGAATAGAGTACTATATTCTCCTCCTCTGTCAGACCTAACCCTTTTAATTTTCTTGTTCAACTGATTTTCTACTTCGGTTTTATATTTCAGAAACATCTCCTCTGCTTCATCTTTAGTCTTTAGGAGGTAAACTCTAGTGTATCTAGAAAAATCATCAATGAAGGTCACATAATACCTTCTACCTCCTTTACTAACTGTGTTTCTGAAATCCCCTAAGTCTGTTTGAATTAAATCTAACTGTTCAGTGTTTCTATTCTCCACTGATTTGAAAGACTTCTTGGCACACTTGGCTTCTACACACACAGGACACTTAGAAAATTCTTTTGTATTCACAGAGGGAATTAAGTTTAGATTTCTAAGTCTTTTAATTGAAGCTACGTTTACAAGTCCAAGTCTTCCATGCCATAAGTTAATAGACTCAGCAATATAAGCAAAACTAGAGGATGGTTTTTCATTAATAATTTCAGATACAATGTTCAAAACGAATAATCCCTCATTGAGATAACCCTTTCCCACAAATTCCCCGTTTCTGGTCATTACAATTTTGTCAGCCTCAAACACAAGTTTCAAACTAGCCTTATTCAATAGGGCACCTGAAACTAAGTTTCTCCGTAAGGAGGGTACATAAAGAGTATTCTGCAAGGCTAAGGTTTTGCCTGAAGTCAATTTTAGCAGAATTTTGCCTTTGCCAAGAAGGCTAGCTACACTCTGGTTTCCCATATAGACACGTTCGCCATCAGGTACTTCTTCAAAATCATGGAACAACTCCTTGTTAGCACAGAAGTGTCTAGTAGCTCCTGTGTCTATCACCCAATCTGTTTTGTTTTCCACCAAGTTCGCTTCTACGACTACTGCAGCAACAATGTCATCATTTTCAACAAGGTTAGCTTGGTTTGTTGGCTTGCTGCCAGCCTTGTCATTGGTCCTTTGCTGCTGCCCTTGACGATGGTAGTATTGATATGACTTGTGGCCAGGCTTCCCACATATGTAGCATTGAACTTTTGGGTTCTTATTGTTGGACTTGATGATGTCAATCTGCTTCTTATTGTCTCCTTTATGTGGTCCTTTCTTTAGACTCTTCTTAAACCTGTTCCTGGAAGAGAAGTTACTTGATTCAATTAAATTAACCTTTGGAACAAAAATTGAATCAGAAATTTGTTTATCCTTGAGGCGATTAGCTTCTTCAGTTCTCATGTGGCTAATGAGTTCTTACAGTGTGAGATCCCTCTTTTCGTGCTTAAGATGGTTTCTATAATCACTCCAAGATGGTGGGAATTTTTCTAATAGTACATTCGCTTGTAAGATCTCACACATTTTCATACCTTCATTGAGTACATCAATGGCTAGGTTTTCGAACTCATGCACTTATTCTATGATTGATTTATTATCAACCATCTGAAATTTAAGCTATTTTCTAACTACATATTTTTTCTTTCCAGCATCATCTCCTCCATATCTCTTCTCCAAAATTTCCCAAATTTCCTTCGCTGATTTATGGCTTATAAACAGGTCGAAAAGATTGTTTGTCATGTGATTTATTAAATGACCCCTAACCATTTTATTGTCTTTTTCATATTTAGCGTTTGACTCTATTTCTAAAGTTTTAGTTCGAGCTGAAGGGGGTGTTACTAGAGGTGTAGTAGGGGGTTCAATCATGTTTGTCTCAGAGGGAGGATCAGAAAACAACACATAATCGACCTCAAGTTGTTCCAAAAATATTAACAACTTTTGGGACCACCGTTTCTAATTTGTCCCATCCAAAGGTTCTAATTTTGATAGGTCTACTAATTCTTTCTTTTCCGTTAGGTTAATTATAAAGTAACATCTTTAAATTGTTTGACCTAGTGGGTAAGAAAGTACCTAATTAAACAAACAATCGGAAGATAGATAACTCTTTAATTCAACTATAAGAGGAATTCTAATAAACTTACCAGAATTCTAATGAAGTAATTCTGCAAAAACAAAATTCAACAACACAACAATATCAACTAGAATAAACAAATTCTAAATTCCAGCAGGCTAAACATGCAATATCACTTAATTACTTGAATTATACAAGTAGAACTACAACAATATATTGCATTCCAATTTAGTCTATATAAAGATAAATTAAATTACAGCAGCAACTAAGTTATATTTATAAGCCTTAAACAATAACATACAATAAGCAAGAATAATTTGATTAGTAACAATTGACTATTGAACGATGCACAAATACATAAACCTATAGCATTTTGATGAAATTAAACTAAAAACCAAAAACTTATCGGTTTGACGCTGCGGCGTGGAGAAATCCACTGCCTTAGAGACGTTATCGGCGACCACGGTGCAGAGTCACGGGCCAAGCGTCTCCCAAGGATACGCAGCACTCTCAGAGGGACGAGCACTCGTCGATGAGAGGTCGGAGTCGTTCAGGAACCCAGAACAATACGACAGCACAACAAGAAATACCGCTAGGAGAGGAGAAGACTCGAACAGATTCACCAAGAAAAGGAGAGATTAAAACGAAGAAGAACCAAGAGTGATTCGCAGAGGAAGAAGAAGGCAGCCAAAAGTGATTTTTCCGTTTTCCGGGAAGAACAACAACAGCAAACGGGATTTCTTCTTTTTTCGGGATGAACAGGAACAACAAAAGGGATTTTTCCGTGCGGAAGAACAGGAAGTTTCGCCAAGAAGAAGAAGATCAATCTGAGTTTTTTCCTTATCTAGGGTTCTCGGGAACCCTGTTTTAACCCAAATCATGAATGGGAGAAAACCCGTTCGTGTTATGAGATCCAATTTAATCGGATCTCATTTTAATGACTTTACCGTTTTCAAACGGTAAAGCTAGAAACGGGTATGGGAAGAGGGTCCCGACCATTAGTCGGATCCCGAAACGGTCATTTTCCCAACATTATTACTATCTCCAATAAGATAATGGCAATTTTTTTTAAAGAATTTCATCTTCAATTTCATTTGTTTCCAAAACGTGGAGTCCCTATACTGCAAACTGGTCTTAATTACATACGGTGAGGACCTGTATTCCACACGCATAACTTGGGCCTAGAGCGAGTTATCTTCGGTAAACATGCACCATAGCATTTTTACTCTATAGGAGGAGCTTAATGCATTTAGATTCGTAATTCCTAATCCTTTTGAATCAGTGGCTGAGCATACCATAATGCTAGACGTACCTAGCGGACGCACCTATCCGACGTACATATTAATCTAAGCCCTTAAAAATATTTTTTTATTATAAAATCCTATTTTCTTGAGGATAAACCCTAGGCATCAATGGTTTAGATTAACAAGTGTGTGGGATAGGTGTGTGGGCTAAGTACAACTAGCATTATTCTTCCAATTAACCAAGTGAATTTTCCTTTGACCTTGGAAATCCCATAGAAAATCTTGAAAGAGTTTTTCCAAGTGTTTTAAAAACCGAACCGGTGATCGAACCGGTTGAACATCCGATTCCGATTCAACCGGTTCAACCGGGTTGAACCAGTGGTTGAACCGGGTCTGAGTTGTAAGTCATTAAAAAAATGAAACTCCTATTACCTATAAGCCTATTTATTACCTATATTCACTGAATAATTTTAAAATACAGAAACCAATAAAAATTCTAAAATCATAAAAAATAGTTTTTTAAAACTTTAAATCAAATGTAATTAAATTATAGAAATAAAATACCATTCTAATAAATAAAATTATTCTAAAAACATTAATTTTCTTGAGAATCTAACTACCTTTTTTTCCACATCTTCACCTATATTAACAATATTTTTATCCTTCTTTTCATCCATAATAGCTACAAATATAAAAATAATCAATTTGGTTTCATGGTTAGAGTTTTATTTTAAATGGTTTGGGTTAACAGTAACTAGACCAGTTCAACCGGTTTCGGCGGTTCACCGGTTCACCGGTTGAACCAGTAAAACCGGGTGGGTCATCTGGTTTTCTACTTCTTGCCTGTTTGAGAGCAAACCGAACCATTAGAAGCACCGGTTCCGGTTGAACCCGGTTGAACCGTCCGGGTCGGTCCGGTTTTTAAAACATTGGTTTTTCCAGCTATGTCGCTTTTTTCGGAATTTCAAAACAGGTAATTAGATGAATTGCCAAGCTAGCTAGAATTGACTTTATTAGAATTAACCTGCCAGCAAAGGATAGAATTTTTTTATCCTCCCTTGTAATTTGCTTCTAGTTGAATAAATAAGGATGTCATAGGTGTCCGGAGTGATTCTTTTCTCGGGAATATTTATCCCCAAATATTTTCCTAAAGAATCCGATTTATAAAAGGGAAAATTTTAAGTATTTCAGTTGTTGTCTGTTCAGGGGTACTATTAGTAAAGAAAATGTTTATTTTTAAAAAATTTATTTTTTGACCAACTTTTTCCTCATATTTATCAAGGACCACTCTTAGAGCATGGGCTGTGTGTGCCTCTGCTCTTGGAAAGATGACGGTGTCATTTGCATCATGTAGATTGAATACCTTTGGCCCTCTAGGGGAGTTGGCCCATGGTATAATTTTATCATCTCTTATAAGACATTCAATCTTTGAGGATAGTAGTTCTTCGCACATTATCAAAACAAACGGGGAGATGGGATCTGCTTGACGTACTCCTCTTTGTTGGGAAAAAGGATTCAGCAGGTACGTTGTTCACAAGGACTTGGTATGGAGTCGTTATACAGGATAGCAACTGATTTTGCCATTGTTTTGGATTTCATAAATGTGTATTAAACCCCTAGACAGCGAATTGAAGGCCTTTTGTAAATCTAGCTATAATCCAAAGTACTTTTTTTTTTCTTGTTCTATTTGAAGGCATTAAGGATTTTGTGAGCTACGAGTGTACGGTTAGAAATATGTCTACCTTTTATGAATGTTGTCTGTGCTAATCCTACGTTACTGATTTTAACTTATTTGCAAGAATTTTTGAGAAAATTCTATAAACTACATTACAAAGACTTATTGTTTTAAAGTCTTTAAATGTTTTTGAGTTTCGGGTTTTGAGAATTAATGTAATGTATGTTCTATTTACATCAGGTTCCATGTAACCTGAATTAAAGAGTGTCTTTATATTTTGAGTGAATCCTCCTTTAGAAGTGACCAATATCTTCTAAAGAAAATTCGGTGAAAACTATCTGGCCCTCGATATTTGTAGGGCTCCATGGTAAATAGTGCTTTACGTATTTCTTTTTCAGACATGGGGTTGAAGTGGCACTGCTATTGTTGAGTTCCGAGCGTTCTATTTGGTGAGTGACGGAATCGGAGACAATTCTATCGTATTCCTCTGATTCATGCCACATATTTGGTAACGAAATAATTTGGGCATTACTCGTTTGGTTTTAAAGCAAGCAATAGTGGGGCATGGTCAAACCTAATCTTGTGTGGTACGTTAACTCTCATATGAGGGAGAGTTGTAAGCCAATCATTGTTAAATATTGCTCTATCCAATCTGGATTAAATTCTATTTGTTCCTTTAAGTGAATTTAACCGTGTGTGACTGGGCCCACATGTACCTATATCAACCCACCCAGAACTGTCAATGTAGTCTTTAAAAGCGTTGCTGGGTATATAGATTGTTCAGTAAGAAGATTTCTCTCTCTCATTTACCGGGGCATTGAAATCACTGGGTAGGGCTCATGGACCCCTGGTTTGTTGGGTATGCCTGTGAACCCCCTTACTATTTTTATTTCTGTAATTAAACCAAAGGATTCCTCGTGGGTAACCTTTAAATCCACACTTTCTTTCCAGTGGAGGCATAGTCCTCCCCTGAGGCCATTTGATGAGTATTTTTGGTGGGCCATTTGAATAATGGTGTACCTAACAGATTCTCCACCTTAGTTTCTGATAGAAAAATAATTTTCAGATCATGCTCTTTGACATAAAAATTACTTATATTATTTGCCTCTCAAATTTTTTTAAATGTTCATTCTTTTTGTGATATTTATATTTGGATATTTAGACTTGTTTTAAGAAAAATTAAAAATTTCATGAAATATCTGCCGTGTGTGTGTAAGTATGAGGATGCTTTAGGTGCGATGTGATTATTTTGGCAGTGCACGGCTAGTGCTTTTTGAGATTAATTAGTCTGGACACTTATGTTTAACTTAGCCGATTCACTTGCAGGAGTTGTCGTTTCTGGTGGATAAAGTGGTAATTTACTGCGTAATGGTCAACTTTCTGATTCCACAATCACGACTCGGTCGTCAGTAAACTCTCTCACTCGGCCTACAGTGCTCTCCGACTCGGCTGATTGTGAACTGCAGCCATCCCTTCACTACTACTTTAGCGCAGTTTTTTTTTTATATCCTAAACCACATAAAAACCATTTCATTCATATGACCTAGTATTAGGAGAGCCTGAGAGGTAGTCTAGGCAGGATATGGTTTCGAGAATATTACAGTCATTTGAAAACATGGGTTTTGGGCTTAAGCATGCTATGATGCAGTCATTTAAAATAGAGTTTTTCAAAAGAGTGATGATTCGTGCACTTCACCAGTGCACGAGTCGGGCACCGGTTAAGTGCACGAGTCGGGCACTGGTTAAGTGTACGAGTCAGGCAGATCGGGATAGTATGCATCCGTACGAATCTTTCTTTCTCCTTGTACCGCAAAAACGAACCCTTCTTTCCAGCTTGTCTGCCACACAGTTAGTCTCCCTATATTGGTGTTGTAGCTTCACGTGGGGCAAGAATTGTAGAAGACCTTGACACACTTTTATCCACCTCACTAAATTCCAGTGTCCCTGCGTGTTTTCCTACAATGATAGAATTACCAGTTGGGAGTCCCCCTCAATTATAATATTGATATTTTGGAAAAACTTTTTATGATGTTTAGCGTTAGAGTCGTGATATACGCACTGCGACATTTTACTGTCGGTCTTTACAGTCTGACGTGGACGTCTTATGTGGCATCCATGTCAGCTGCCCATTTGGCAAGGAAGGAGAGAGGGAGAGAGGGAGAGAGGGAGAGAGGGAGAGAGGCCGGAGCGGGAGAGGGAGAGAGGCTGGAGCGGGAGAGGGAGAGAGGCCGGAGCGGGAGGGAGAGGGAGAGAGGCCGCCGAGCGGGAGGGAGAGGGAGGGAGGCCGCCGAGCGGGAGGGAGGCCGCCCGAGCGGGAGGGAGAGGAAGAAGGAGGGCGCGCGCGGGCGGCCTCGGCCTCCTTCCGCGCCAGGAGGCCGCCGGCGGGAGTGAGAGGGAGGGGGAGGCGCGGCGGGCGGCCTCGGCCTCCCTCACGCCTTGTGGTGGGCAGAGGCCGCTGATTGGGAGGGAGAGGAAAGGGGGAGCGCGCGGGCGTGCCCTTCCCTCCCTCCGCCTCGGCGGCCTCCCTCCCTCCCTCCCGCCTCCGTCCTCTCTCCCTCTCCCGCTCCGTCCTCTCTCTCTCTCCGCGCCGCCCTCTCTCCTCTCCCGCCTCCGTCCTCTCCCTCTCCCACTCCGGCTTCTCTCCCTCTCCCGCTCCGGCCTCTCTCCCGCTCCGGCCTCTCTCCCGCTCCGGCCTCTCTCCCACTCCCGCTCCCGCTCCAGCTCCGGCCTCTCTCCCACTCCCGCTCCCGCTCCGGCCTCTCTCCTCTCTCCCTCTTTGCCAAGTAGGCAGCTGACATGGATGCCACTTAAGACATCCACGTCAGACTGTAAAACTTCGAAGTAAAACTTTGAAGTACTGATATCATTTCTCTTAGCGTTAAGAATAGTGTCATGTATTCCACCTCATTATTCGTTTTTTCATGCAATGGCCAACTAGCATTAACTAGCGGAGATTCCTGGTCGTCTCTGATAATAATACTCGCACCAGCCTGGTTACCATTTGCCAAAGACAAACCATCAAAGTTTGCCTTTAGACTCGCTTTCATTGGTGACGCCCAATTTGCATTCAGTCTGTCTGGTTTTCCTTTGATACCCACTGGTACTTCCTTGCTTCTTACGATCTGCCACGCTAGAGCTGTAATTTTATTCGCACATTGCTGAGGGGTAGTAGTTTTTTTTCAATTTTTTTCTTGTTTCTTGCACACCAAATCTCCCATAGTGTTGTAGCTACGTGTACATGAGCTCTAGGAAGGTTTATTGTATGATGAGAGGTTAGACTGTTTTATAGAAAAGTCCAAATTGTAGATTCTCTTGGTATAATTGCAGCCTGATTTTTGACTATTTTCCAAACTTCCTTAGAAAAGTTACATTCCATTAGGTGTTCAGATGTCTCTACTTCTAGATTGCACATACTGTAATTCTGGTCAATCCGAATCCCTCTCATATTTAGATGATCAGCAGTAGGTACTCAATCTTTCATTAGTAACCAAAGGAAGATTTTCTGTTTCGTCAAAGTCCATATTTTCCATATGTGTGACCAGAGAATTTCTTTTGGTCCATTGAATTGTAAATTCTCTCTCCTTAAGGGTATTGAGTAGAATATGATAGGGCGATTTAATTGAAAAAGAGCCATCACATATAGGAGACCAAATTTGGGAGTCTAAGATTTCATTCTCCCGGGGTGTTCCAAGAATCCTATCAGGAACGTTAGGTGGCCAAAGCTCCCGAACGGGAGTTTCATTCCAGTTGTTGTCTCCTAGTGTTATGTGATCTACTTTAACATTTTGGTTACGTGGTCCATCAGGTATTCTACTCATATCTGTTAGAAGTTTGTCTAATTTCTGTATCCAATTATCAAACCATAGTGAGGTATTATTACCTCTTGATATTAAGTGTTGTTTATGTTTTCTACGAGAATGTGTATGTGCTTGGACATTTGTTTCCAGGCTAGAGAGGAGCCTTGTCTGTTCTTCCTACAAGCTATATGGGGGGATGCTCCATATTTTGACTTCACGAATGTGGACCATAGGGAGTCAGAATTGTAAAAAATTTTCCATAATAGTTTGACTCTAAAAGGTGGGCCGAGCCCCTGTAAGCTTCTCAGCCCTAGTCCTCCCTCTCTATGGGATTCACATAAGCTTGGCCAATTTACTAGGTGTATCTTCTTGTTTCCCTTATATGACCATAAGAAATCTCTAAAGAGCTTTTTTATTTTCTCTGTTGTGTTTGCTTGCAATTGGAAACAAGTTAACATGTAAAATGTGATGCTAGACAGGACAATTTTGATGACAGTGATCCATCCCGCCAAGGAGAGAGATTTCTTCATCCAACCACATAAACGTTTTTTGTATGGATTTGATAGGGGGCTCATAATTCTCCCTAGTGATCCTAACTTGAGGGATTTCTATTCCAAGATAGGAACCTAGTGACATAGTATGCTCATAGGGAAGAATTGCCTTAATTTGGGCCTGGATCTGTGGCGATACCAAAGTAGAAAAGAATATTGAAGATATATTTGGGTTTATACATTGGCCCAAATAATCAGCATAGTCTCTTAATATTTTCCTTATTGACTCAGCTGTTTGGGTTTTTGCCTTCTCAATCATGAGTGTGTCATCGAGTAGATTGCTGATGTATGGCATATTCTCCATTGGCTTCCATGGCATTAGTTTACCCAGGATAGCAGCTTCAGCAAATTTAACTGAGAGCAATTCAGTAACAAGAATAAAAAGGGTGGGAGATAGGGGATCACCTTGTCTAATGCAACACCTAGGTGTGATAGTTTTAGAGGGGACTACATTTATTACGACCTGGCATGAGGTCGTACTAATGCAGGAGTAAATTAGTTTTTTCCATTGTGTAGGGAATTCATAAGCTTCTAGTGTTTGTTTGACAAAGTCCCACGATAGTGTATCAAAGGCTTTCCTTAGATCGATTTTCGCCCCAAAGAAAGAAATTTTTTCCTTTTTAGTTAGAAGGTTTTGAGAATCTCATTAGCAAGCATAATGTGATCCAAAATCTGCTTCCCTTTTATGAAGGCAGCTTGTGTATTAGACACAATTTTTGGGATTATTTCAACAAGTCTCGTAACCATTATCTTTGTTAAGGTTTTGTAGGTCACATTGCATAAGCTAATGGGCCTAAAGTCACTAAATTTTTATGGCTGATCCTTTTTTGGTATGAGAACTATATAGGTTTTGTTTAAATCTTTTATCACTTGACCTAAGTTGAATATATTACGTATGTTGCTTAATAGGTCATCTTTGATAAGTACCCAATGGTGCTTGAAAAAGATAGGTTGTAGTCAATCTGGGCCCGGGACCTTGTATGAACCCATCGAGAAGAGAGTTTTTCTCATCTCTCACTCATTCTAAGAAGGAGTGTGCTTCCCTTCTGATTTCCTCATCGGAGTTGATAAGGGTTCCTATTTGGTCCTCAATCTATTGAATTTTATTTATTTGGGCCCTAGTTTGACAAAGGAATGAAATAAACGAGTATTTTCGTCTCCATCTTTGAATATATTTTGACTAGCTTACTGAAAGGTACGCATATGCTTTATTCTTGAGAGTTTCATTAGCCGATGTTGTAATTCTTTTTCTTGTTGTAGAAGACTATGATTTTGTGGGTTATTTTGAATATTCTTTAGTGTTATTTCTAGGTCTTTTGCTGTACTTCTAATATTCCTATGAAAATTCCCGAATGTTTCTTTATTCCACTTTGTTAATTCCTCTGCAATTTTTTGGAATCGCAAAGCAAGGTAGGCAGGAGGAGGAATGGAGAGATTTGGGTGTTTAATGTTATTCCAAGCACCTGTAATTATTTCCTCATACCCCTCACCCTCTCACCACATAGCCTGGTATCCAAAAGGTCTATGTTTTTTGGGAGTATTTATTTGTGTTGAGAAGAGTACTGGGAAATGGTCAAATCTGATTCTAGGGATAATGTGTATAGTCGAATATGGCCAGGTGCTAAACCAAGTTCCATTTCCAAGGGCTTTATCTAACCGAGCCATGACTAACTTCTTGTTGGCCCTACCATTGGACCAAGTAAATTTTTTGCCAGAGTATCCTAAATCATTTAATCCTCCATTAGATATGAAGTTTTGAAAATTTTTATTTTCTCTAAAGCTATTTCTATGTGCGGAAAATTTTTCATTTTGAGTTAGTGTGGCATTAAAGTCCCCTATGATCATCACTGGCTCTAATTGCGATTGGCCTACTTGGTTTAGTTTTTCCAAGGCTCGGTTCCATCTGGGTCATTGTTATGGAAGGTAGGTAAACATGACGTACATATGTTTACCTAAACTTGAGTATATTTTGCACAGTATGAGATGAGGAGAGGAATGGAGGATATCTATTATCACATCCGCTTTCCAAAAAGTCCATTGCCCTCTACTAAGTCCCTGAGATGGGACCGTGAAGGAGGAATGGTAAATACTTTCCAACCATTTGAAGGTTGCAGACGACTCAGGATTGACTGATTTTCTCTCCGACAAGTACATGATTTCTGGTGAATGAGTTTGCAATACAACAGATAGGGCGTGTTTAATCTAGCGGTTGTGTGCTCCTCGGATATTCCAAACTAAAATTAAAGACATAATAAGCAAATTGGTTGGTCGTGAATATCTTACCTTGTGACAATGTCTCTATCATCATTCTAGGAGTTTTAAATGGGTTCTGCTCCTCTTTTGTAGCTTTCGAGCCTTTGGTAATGTGTTCCGTTGCAGTCCTTTTCGCCTTTATGGTAGTCTTTTGTTTCTGAAGCTTACTAACATCCTCCGAGTCAGCACTTTGTCCGTAGGCCACCACTAGCGATTTTTCAGTGGGTTCACGCTCTTTCTGACTTTTCCTACTTTGGAGTAAAGACTTATTTTTCACAATTTTTGGTACATGTTGACGTTGTACCCAAGTCAAGTCACCATCTGGGTCATCTTCTTCGTGATCATGTGGGGGGATAGGAATAGTCTGACCTTCATTGCGTGTTGGGGCACATCCCCTACATTCTGCCGTACTGTGACCCATCTCCTACGCACAGTACAAATGTTTGGCCTTCCCTCGATTATATATGGAAGGTAAAATCTTGCTTCAAGGATATCAATAGTAGTTCCTCTCTGATCCTCCTCTTCTAAGTTTACAAAGAACTTTGACCCTCGCATACGTGCATTTGCAACGATGGCAGGTTTTGAGTCCGTGCATAAGTATCTGAAGAGAGGGTTTGTTGCTCTGCAGAGGGCTGCATCATGGCATAGGTTGAACAGCAGCCTCAGAAGACGGAGAAGGGCACTTGTGACACTAGTAGAAATACAGTTTTTAATTGGGGATTTCAAACAAAACAGCCGGGGGAAATACGTTTTGTTGGCGGATATACAGAAAACCCCCAGTATTAGATGAAATTGAGGTTAACCGCCATTAAAACCTATTTACTGGCGGTTTAGAGTAAAATCGCCCGTGAAAAAGCATTTTACTGGCGGCTTTTCGCATAACCGCCAGTAAAATATACTGTAATGGCGGTTTTCGGTAAAACCACCGGTGAATTAACGATTTACTGGCGGTTTTTGGTAAAACCGCCGGTGAATTGACGATTTACTGGCTGTTTTTGGTAAAACCACTGGTGAATTGATGATTTACGGGCGGTTTCCGCCAGTTAATAGCAAAGTAGCTGGCTTTTTTTAATAAACGTTTTTTAATGGGGGTTTTCGTCTTAAACTGCCGGCATAAATATAATTATAATGGCGGTTTTGATTAAAACCCTCGGAATAGATTGTTTCCCCGGGTTTCCAATTTCATCAAATATTTCACTCGCCCTCCCGCGCGAATTTCTGTCCCACGCGTATTTCAGTCCCGTGCGAAGTCCCTAATCACTGGAATCGTCTCAGCCGTGAGTCGCCATCCCAACACACCGGAAAAACGATTTGAACAAGAATCAAGAACCTCGCACTTGGAGCTGGTGAATTCGTAAAGCTTTCCCCTCAGTGAGGAGACGATGAGTCCGACCTTGGCGTCGCACAGCGCGAGAGCTCGAAGGCTTTCTTGAGCTGTCCGTTGCGACGTTTGGAGAAGGTGACTTGCCTGCTCGTCGCGTTCTCTATCCGCCTCATCTGAGTCTTCCCTCTCAGCATTTTTAAGAACTCAGCTAGCTTCTGATCCTGTGTGACGCGCGCGCAACAGATCATCAATTCGTCGTCGTCACCGGTTTAATGTGTGCTTGCCTTTTCTTTTCTTCTCTCTGGAACTTGTGATGAACTTCTAATTGGAGAAGAGGACATGACTGCTGAATCTTATGCTTTCAAGGGAAACGCGGGGAATCTGGAAAGAATGAAGATGCATCCGATGCTGCAAATTTAGAAATTGATGAAACGTGGCTGCATGTTCATAGGATGAACAGAAGGTTCCCTGCTTGACGCTACCAGTTATTGTGACAGAAATGTTTCCTGGCTAATAAAAGCATTAAGTGTACAACTGGGCTTACTCGATTATGGACTGCAATATTTGAATGTGTTTCAGAAACAAGTCTTGCAAGCTGACAGAAAATTATCCATATTTATTTTTTAGCCACATGGTTTTAAGAGTAGAGGGCCTCCTCCCACTTGTTTGTGATAACTTTTTAAATTTTATTCTGGCTCTATTTGATGTAGCATATCATATCCTCTGTATAAACTGTTTGGTCTGCTCCTTGCAATCTAGATTTTGATGTTTATTTTAGTAATAGTCAAGTATGGTATGTTTCTTGCTGCTCTTGTGATGAAGGCAATCTTTTTACACTTTTGGCTTTGTTAATTCTGTATGCATTTGCAGAATAGCTCCATTCAGGAACAGCTCGATTGACAAGTCTCGTAGAAAGACACAAGTGACAACAGGTGCAGCTGCTCTCAAAGGCAAATTACACACTTTTAATCAGGTTTGAACAAGCTGGAGTTATTGAGGCCTATATAACATGTGTTTCTAGGATTGTCATTCATGTATCGTATTATGGTTCCTGTTTATTTATCTGTGGTAGTGCAGAACATCAGTGTCCAAGTAGCTGCAATGATGCGAGACCCAAGTAGAATGATTCAAAGGATGCAGCTGAGGAGGTCTTCTATTGGTATTCTTGGGGAAGTAAGTTCTGTACTTTCTTCTTGGAACATGTATCTTAGGATTAGTTTTCTTTTGGGGAAGTACGTTCTACAATTTCTTCTCATTCTGGAGCATGAATTTTCAGTTAATAGTTGTTCTAATGAGTTCACTATTACGTTGTAGGCTACCAAGGAGACTGTAAATGTGAAGGAAGAGGTATCGCTGATACATCTATTTCACCTGTTCAAATTTTGTCTCTTACACTTCTTTTGTAACAACAAAAAGGCTTCCATGTGGTAGTGAAATACGCCAGAGAGAATGAAACTGTGTTGTTGGGGTTCTATTTGAGTTGGATATCCCTAAAAGTACCAATTGGTTATCGATGTTGTCATCGTTTTAAGTTATAACTATTTTGCATTTGATTGTAGGGTGAAGATGGGGTTGGAGATCCTGAATTTGTCTGTGACTCATAGTTTTACCAACAACTCCTCAAGGAGTTCCTAGAGTCTTGTGACCTTACATCATCTGGTAAAATTCAAAACATTTTCATTGTTTATCCAGTTCACACGTGTAACATCTAATTATAAGATTTTCTAATCAGCTGGTCTTGTTTTCATTTTAATGATCAATCTTGTTGTCATCTCTTTATGGTCTGTTTTACCACTCTGTGGTTATTTTTGGTGCTTCTGGGGTTGAGGTTATCCTGTTGCTATGCATATTGGATTAGTCATGGTTCTTGCATTTGTATCAATTTGATCCTCGTAAGGTTTTATATTCTTCAAATTATTTTTCCTATTTGGTGCCTTCGTAGTCAATAGTTTCAATGCTACTCTTAGAAGTTGCTGTTTAATTAAGGTTTCTTAATGAATATAATTGAGCCCCCCAGTCGAGAAATTACTTGGTAATTTGCTTTTTAATGTATGACGCTTTCTCAAGTTAGGACACAGAGGGATTGCTCCCAAAGATAAACTTCAGTATCTTTGGGATATGCTTTCTTATGTTATTAAAGTGGATATGTTTTTCGTTGTACCGAAATTGAGGTCTAATTTGAACAAGCAGGAACAACATCAGATTTGACACTTGAGGAACGTACAGCCCAACTATGAGGTACATCAGCTAGCAGGTGTTACAATCATACGTAAATGAAATATCTTCTTTTTTTTAACTTACTTCTGATACTAATTTTACATTAAGCAAGTTTCCTACTCATTAGAGATTACTTATGGGTTAATTTGGCCTCTTTCCATTTATGGACTTTCATGGTGTCTATATAATGAAAAACTAGTCTTACTTTCTCCGTCTACTCAATCAAGTTATTGATGAGACCTTGGCATGCTTATAGAAAAATATGGTTGTTGAAGCAAAATGGTTTAAGAATCATAAACTGTATCAGGCCTAGTTCTTATAGGACACAAATAAATGCAGTCTGCAGCTGTAACGGGCAAAGATAAAAGAAAGCCTAAGCAATCATTAACAAGGAATTAATTAAGGACCTTAAAATATTATTCTGTATCTGGATCTCTAAGTCTCCTCCTCTTTAATCCTGCCATACATCATGGTGAATGTTTGATCTCCCAACAAAATCATTTAGGGAGTTATGATTGAACTTCTTTCTTTCACCTCACACATTCTTTAAAAATATGCTTTTGGAAGCAATCCCATTCTTTGCCAGGATAAATTCAGTTGTCTACGTGTAAATTGATTGTAGGTACACTACAGATGGAGGGACTAGGGAAACACTTCGTAAAGGAAAGCTATCCCAATTTCAGGCTCTATACGGCAACTGGCTGGTTCATCTTACTTAGAGCTTCTTCCTGGGAGCTTTAAGGCAGGTATCAAGATGAAGCTCAGATGACTAATTTACTCTTTCACTAGATAGATATTTCATTTAAATCTGAAAACCTCTAAATTTTGTTTTATTTTCTGGTGGGTAGTAGTCAGTGTCTGAAAGTCATGTTGAGAGGAAGTATTGTGCTGTGTATCAACTTTCTGGTGGCATGTTGTACTTCACCGTTGGTTCGTATTAGGTTTTGTTACAAGATTTACAAGGTTTTTCATCTATCTTTTTTATTATCTATTATTTGAACTTCATTGTTGGTTTTTGCTAGGTGCTGTTAGAATTACCATTTTATGCATAGTTTCACTTATTTACTATTTGTCATTTTTTCGTAGATGAAACACATCATGTAGACGGGATAACCCCTAACTCATACTTGAAGATGTTTAATGTAGATAGATCACAGAGGACGGTGGCGGTTTTTTTTGTCAGGACGTTTTTTTTTCACTTTTGTAAAACCGCAATTTTGACCCACAATGTAGTTTTTTATTATAATTTAGATATGGTGCAATTGTAGATGATCTACTGTAATTGTTGATTTTGGATTCTGTTTTAATTATCTGTAATTGGTAGTTTTAATATGTTGTCATGAGTAGACAGGTGAACAGATTTCAAGAAGCAAGGATTGTTTTTTTCGCAAAAAAACTTTTGCTGGCAGTTTTAAAAACCGCCATTAAAATCAATAAAAACACATGACTGGCAGTTTTTAAAACCGCCTAAAAATAGATGAATTTTTAATGGGGGTTTTTAAACCCGCCATTAAAAAGTGTAGAATTTTTAATGGTGGTTTTTAAAACCGCCATTAAAAATAGATGTATTTTTAATGGGGGTTTTTAAACCCGCCATAAAAAAGTGTAGAATTTAAAAACTGTCAATTTTTTTAATGGCAGTTTTCACAACCGCCATTAAAAATATTTACTGGCGGTTAAGTAAAACCGCCAGGGAAAACGTTATTTTTTGCCAGTGGTTTTATTTTTGCCAGTAAAAATTAATTTTATTTCGGGAGTTAAAACCGCCAGTCGGCAATACTTTTGCCGACGTAATTATTGCCGCTATACAAAAACCGCAGGGAAAAGTATTACTAGTGCAGAGATAGTTATCTACGTGAAAGTCCGTCGGCCATCTGAATAAGTGCAGGTATGATTCGTTTATGGGAATTGGTGCATGCAGTAACAAGTTCTTCACCGTTGGCTTCAGGTAATGGAGCCAAGCCTTTCTCGATGTGCTCTCTCAAGATCGCCACTCTGTTTAGGTTCTTGTGATGTTGGAGAGTTGGTTCTCTTCCATGTTACCTCTGTTCGGTGGTAACATCCGAGGGCAGTTAGTTCCAAAGGGGGCCCCGTGATTTTCCAAGGTGAGGCTTCTGGTTCGGAAGCTTGCTTCGGAAGAAGCTGCAGTGAGCTTGCTCTAATCTGTCCTGCCATGGAGGGTGAAGTGGGGGTTCTGATTTCGGTGGGAATGGTTTTTTTAAGAAGGAGACGTTCGGTTGTGGAAAGATGTTTGAGGAACGAGGAAGGTAATTGGGCGAGTCAATTTTGAGCTCTCCCTATAACTTTTTGGATAAGCAAGGCCTCGGGAATGATTTCTAGAGACCTCTAAAGATGCCTGAATGTCTTCTGCATCTCCAAGTCTGGAAGGCGTCATAGTCTTGCGCTCCGGGCGTGCGAACCTATGATCCATAATGATGATCTTTGAGGTGTTTAAAATTTTTATTCGTAGTTTACTACTATCTCCCTTTTCGATTATGGTTTTTGTAATTTGAATTGTTTTCTTTGCTATTCTTGAGGGACTCCAACTGATAATTACAATCATCCTTAATAGAAATCGTAGGTATAATGCAGGTGATCTTTAGGGGCGTACCTGGTGTCCAATCGAGCTTATTTTTCCCCATTCCGTGTTGCTTCCAAATCCACGTTTTGCCAGACCACCTTTCCGATTCTTTACATAAGTGGCTGATGGTGACCCATAGCCGTTGGACCGGTCATCTTCCTTTTCTCCGGTGAGTGACTCCGGCGGAGAGACTTTGAGTGCCGACCTGCTTCCCGTGTTGGGTGAATGTGTTTTTTTTTTATCTTCCGTCACCATGGAGGAGCTTTCTTCGGTGTGCATTTCTTTTCTTCTTTTTCCTCTTGTTTGTGCTACGTGCTGGTAAGACTTTTCCTGAATATTTCCGTATGTTGTAAGGTGGATTGCCATGCGGGGCGACAAAGATTTTTCCTCTTTTCCTAAGTCTTTGACGCTTGACCCCATGCTCTTTTACTAGGTGTTTTGTTTTCCGATGAGCTTTTGCCTTCGTTATATTGACCCTTTTGTTGTTGAGCTTTGTGTTCTGTTCGATTTTTGTGATGTATTGATTTCTTTGTGAGAGGCTTTTGAGATAAATCCCACCAATGGAGGATGTATTAACCCTTGTGTTGGGAATACCGGAACTCTTTGAGAAGTTTACTCTTACCTTGGATTTCCGTGATCCCTCGTGATATATAAGTGGGCGAGTTTCTTTAGCGTTGTACCTGTGCTAATAACTCTGATCTCTGTTGTCTTGTATCTCCATTGTTTGGATCTTTTTGCATAACTTGTCGATTTCATTTTCCATTTGTGCTGCCGACCTTTGATCTACGAAGGCCGGTTCTTCTATCCTTAATCTTTTTCAAGGCTTTCCACAGAGCTTCCATTTCTTCCGAATATGAAAACTCGGTTTCCGAGTCGAGCTCCACACAGGGTCCACAAAAAACTTGTGGAGCACAGATTTTTGGGGAAAAAACTCGGTCTCCGAGTTGGGAAGGTTTGATTGGTTGCTATATATAGCATTTTACTGCAACAACCAGTACCGTATAGCGAATCTGAAGCCATGCACTATCAGCAAAATCTCTGACTCAGCTATGCATCTCTCGGCAGTAGGTAAACTCTATGCAGACTCGGCATAATTGATTCGCTTGAGTGTGACACAAGTAGAAATAAGCTTTTTAATGGGGGTCGAAAAACCGCCACTAAAGTGCACAAAACCGCCGGGAAATGTATTCCCGGCGGTTTTTTAAATGCCGTCAATAATCGCGTTGGTAAATATTTAGCCGACACATTTGCCAGCGGATTTAACGTCCACTCAAAGTATATCAACTAACGGCGGAAACGCAAACCGCCAGCAATAATATTACTTTCCCCCACGGTTTTTCATAAACCGCCATTAAATAGATTTCCCGACGGTCATGAAAACTGCCGTTTAAAAAAGCATATATCATTACTGGCGGTCGTCAAAATCACCATTAAAAGATCTCCTATGTTTAACGGCGGTCTTGTAAACCCCCATTAAAATCATTACATGTTTTAACAGCGGTTGTTAAAAACCCCCATTAAAAAGTTCATTAATTTTATTGGCGGTTTTTCTTGGCACCGTGAATAAATCATTATTTTTTAATGGGGGCTTTTCAAAACCGCCGCTATATGTTATGGTTTTTAATGGCTGTTTGTATAACCGCCGGCAAATTGGTTGTTTTTATAAAAAAAAATTGTTTATTTCGATTTTTCCAGTCATCTCATTACAACATATTAAAACTAAAAAAATATCAAATTAAAACAGAATCTGCAATGAATAATTACAATAGATCTGAACAATTGAACACCTATCGGATAATTACAATAGATCTGCAATCTAAAATATGATAAAAAAAAAAAGTATATGTGGGCCAAAATTACGATTTTACAAAAGTGGGAAAAAAGGATAAAAAAAACCACTCATAATTGTCCACCTCTCGGATAATCTCAATGTTTTAAAAACCGAACCGGAGACTGAACCGGTGGAGCTTCCGATTCTGGTTCAATCGGATCAAACGGGTTCAACCGGTATGAGTTGTTTCTCATTAAAAAATACATAATAATATTTTTATGTACAAAAAACAATATTAAAAATACAAAAAACTATTAAAATACTAAAAAGGTAAGTAAACTGGTTCAACCGGTCTGGTCCGATTCCCGGTTGAGCGGTTGAACCGCTCAAAACTGGCCTGTCAACCGGTTTTTTATTATTTTTGGGTCTTTGAGCAAACCGAACCGTTAAATGTCCCGGTTCCGGTTGAACCCGGTCAAACCGGCCGGGTCGGTTCGGTTTTTAAAACTTTGGATAATCTACTCGTGCTGCACTAACCTGACACCCCAAGTTCATAATTCTACCATTTTTTTGGGCGATGCCTGTCACAGTAAAAATCAATACATAAGCCTTACTTTCTAACTGTCAAGACTATTTGATGGCAAAAGCCAACAATTTAAGTCAAAGATACCTCCGATAGCAACAAATTCATAATTCTACTATTAGTCGCATTTATGCATAACATAAAACTTCTTCTTCAAAGAAATAAGCATGAAGTCGTTTTAACAAAGATACGAGAAAACAAAAGAATATCCATATTGCAAAGATAAATATTTGGTATTAATATGGCAAAACAGATTTCACTATCACAACAAGCTCAGGTAACTGAGTTTACCATAAAAAAACACAAACCAGGTAACTGATGTTGCTTCAACCACCATCCGCAGTGCACTATGTACATCAAACTTCAGGTATGACCTAGGCGGGTATCCCCGTCTACGTCACGTGTCTCATCAGTACCATAATGACAAATCAATAATAAGGAAAATTATGCTTAAATTTTCCAAATTTCAAATAAAACAATTTAAGTAGCATACCTGAGCTATTGATGCTCGACGTAGGAAACATTACCGACTTTCCCATCACAAGTTGTTGCAACATCGCAATAGACCGTCTCATTTCTTGCCGCTCTGCTTCCTCCTTGGCTTTCTCCCTCTGTCGCTCAGCTTCCTGCTTGTGGAGACGCCTAATCTCCTCAGTCAACGCATTATGTCCTGCTTCTGAAGCACGGTGTCTTTCTTCCATCTCTTTAAGTTGGGCACTTTGGTTCGAATTGCCTCTGAAGAAGCCTTTTTTTCTGTTATACCCAAAGCCAAGCCCTCTCTCATATCCTCCATGGTGACCTTCAAAAGCTTCATCTAGCATCGAAGCCAGTTCTGCCAGATCCTGAGATGCTGTGACGTCGCGAGCCTCTACTATCCTTTGTACCGCTTCCTGCATAAGAAGGAGGAAAACACTAAGTTTTAAACATACACGTGAAGACGAGAGATACACGTATGACCGTGCAAAGTTATAAACTTACAGCTCTCTCTCGTGTCCCCCATAGGGAAACGTTCCATCAGTCTTCCTGTGGGCTTGTACATAGGCGGTGAGCATGCTAAATCCCTCTTGCTGAACCTCCATCTGTATGTTTGTGAAAACATTAAACTATAGTGACTGAACACATGCACAAAATGTGAAGAGATCGCTGCATACGTACAAACCAAATTAAAATAAGTGTTGAAAGACTTACTTGTTCATTGTAGTGTTGTCTTAGAGACTTCGACCCAAGTGTGTGGAGAGATTTCTGCTTGGTTCGATTTACAGTATTTGCCGCCGACATCCTACAAACATCTTCTCTTTTCCAATAGTCCAATAGTAAATGTCATTCCTCTGGATCCATTGTTGAGATAGGACACATGCCCAACTCCACATCGGTCTTCCCCTCAAAGGAATTTTCTTGTAGTAATTTCTGTTGTCTCTGATGAGCTTTTGTACGTGCGGCTGTAGTGCCTCCTTCACATTTTGGTCGGTTGCGTCATCACCATTTGTATCGCCGATGCGAAAACGATACCACCTCTGCAAAAAAGATTAAAGTATCATCACAGCAAATTGTAAAATTCGTAAATAATTAAATTGCTAAATTAAAGTTCTACGGACCAGACATACCTTCATATCCCTCAAGAAGGCATCGTAAGTACCTTCCGGTTGTTCTTTCCAAAGCTTATACAGCTTGAAATGGTCTTGAGCACGAAAATCGGTTCCAAAGAACCGATGCATCTTACCAAGTTGACCATCCGCTAGCTTGCCATCCTTAATGACAATAAGGTGAAATTCATTCTCTTTTGGCATAAGAGAACTTGCTCTAGTAGGTCCTCATCCCTTACATCTTGCAGGCGCCTCCTGGAACTGTGTCTCGACGACCACGTCCTGTGTCTCGGGACCCTCCTCATATGTCTCACCATCCTCATCGATGACCGGCACTCGGGACGGCCCTATAAAATATCGAAAAACTTTTAATATATAACTTAAAAGGAAATGAGTAAGATATAATTCACAAAATGCAAGAAAGATATACCTGAGCCAACGGAAGAGCCACGAAAGTATTTCCTGAGCGGCATCATCCTGCTGAAACAAGCAATTAAATTATGGTTAATTGAATTACTATTACTACTTTAAGCAGATTGTCTATCTAAAAATTTAATAACCTACGTTATCTTGCATTATACTCTTCTAAATCAATCATCAATCCTGCCCCGAGTTCTCTACGCTCCCAAACAACATCATCATCGTGGTCCAGAGCCCCTACTGCTCCCACCCCTGCATCCTTGGCACGTAGCAATGCTTCAGCTTCTGACCCATCCTGACTTAAATGATCCAATGGGATTTCGTAAGTGTCTCTCAGTTTCCACTGACAAACCACACTCCAGGCAGGCGTGATTGGGTCTACAGAGTAAAAAATCTGTTGAGCCTGAGATGGAAAATGAATGGTTCATCCTCAAAACTTCGTTTAGTGGTATTCACCAAAGTGAAGTTATAATCGTCAGTGACGCGTCCGCTTCCCCCCATGTCATACCATATGCACTTGAACAAATGAATAGGTGAGGTTGTTCCAAATTGGACCTGAATTACGGACTTTAGAACCCCATAGAAGAACAAATCTCCTTTGCCAGCGGTTGCAATACCACTATTTTACGTGACCCTTTGTTTTTTCAAGTGACTCTATCTCAAACTTGTATCCATTCACGTAGAACCCTTGGTACGAAACACCATCACATCTCGGACCTTGTGCAAGAGCGAGTAAATTTTCGTCTACCCGCCCACGTTTGAACATGTTGTTTACCTAAACAAGGGTAAAAAATCAGAGAGGGGTTTCTAATGGTTACCAACGTATGATGTCATTTGACAAAAAAAAAGTTGACTCTGGACACTTACATGGTCTTTAAACCATTTGACAAATCCATTATGTTGCTCCTGTTGCACTCGATGATCGGTCCATTGAGGATGCAACCGTCTCAAATGGTTTTTGTGATGCCTACAATCATTCAATTAAAATATTGGCTGAATTAATAGCAAAAGACTTAAAGATGTAGCAAAATTCACCAAAAAAATTATTTGGACTTACGTCAAGTATGGGTCAACATTGGGTCTGTTAAATAGGATGAACCGATGTATTTGTTGTGCCTCCTCGAATGTAACCAAATAGGAACGTACGGCACCAACGGGGACCTCCTCATAACGGATAGGCCTGTTTAGCTTTGACTCCATGCCATCAATGTAACATGCACAGAATGAAGTAACTTCCTCCATCAAATACCCCTCTGCAATGGATCCTTCAGGACGAGATTTGTTACGTACATAATTTTTCAGCGTCAATAAATGACGCTCAATTGGGTACATCCATCTGTACTGAACCGGTCTTGCAAGTTTGGCCTCTGTTGCCAAATGAACTGTCAAATGGATCATAACATCAAAGAATGCCGGTGGGAAAATCCGCTCTAACTTGCAAAGAATCACTGGAATTGCATGTTCCAAAGTCAGTAGTTTACTCATGTCAACCACTCTCGCATATAAATCTCTGAAAAAAAATTGAGCTCGTTAATGACCTTTGCAACGGGCTTCGAAAGTGACTTCCTCAAAGCCACTGAGAGGAGTTGCTGCATCAAGACGTGGTAATCGTGACTCTTGAGACCAACTATTTTCTTTTCCCGTACTTGTATTTGCCTTGAGATGTTCGAAAAAAATCCATCCGGCAATTTCAAATCCTTTAACACACAGAGGAACCTATTTTTTTCTTCCTTGGACATATTGTACGAAGCATGTGAAATGAATACCTTCTCAGCCTTTGTTGAAGGTCTTGGATGCAAAGCTTTCCGTATATTCAGTTTTTGCAAATCCAACCTTGACTTTATGTTGTCTTTCGACTTACCATCTTTCTGAATAAGAGTATTCAAAATACTCACGCACACATTTTTCTCTCTGTGCATAACGTCCAAATTGTGAGTGATCAGCAGAGTCTTCCAATAAGGTACTACGAAAAATATACTCTTCTTTTTCCACCCTTCTGGTAATTCATTACCCACGTTTAAAAGCGGGTTTCATTTGCCGAACTAAACGTTGTCATGACCTTCCCACATTCGTAATATATCGTCACCGGATAGTGCTTGTGGTGCCGTGTCCCGCTCTTCGTTGCCATCAAATGATTTCATGTTCCCTCTCCAATGATGATCTTTGGGTAGGAACCGACGGTGTCGTAGGTACACGTTTTTCCGACTGCAAGAAAGATAGACAGAACCATGTTTAACATTACATGTCGGACATGCTCTGTACCCTTTAGTACTCCCAGATAGTATGCCATATGACGGGAAGTCAGAAATAGTCCACATCACTGCGGCGCGCATCTGAAAGAACGATCGGTGCTCAGCATCATAAGTCATCACCCCGACAGCCCACAGTAGGTTCAACTCATCGATCAATGGCTGCAAGTAAACGTCAATATCGTTTCCCGGTGATTTAGGACCGTCTATAAGTAGACTCACAAGAAAAAAGCCCTGCTTCATAGCCTACCAAGGGGGCAGATTGTAAATGATTAAGGTGACCGGCCATGTGCTGTGACTCGAACCAGTGCCAATTTTGAAGGGACTAAAACCATCACTAGCTAGGCCGAGCCTTACATTTCGTGGATCAATACTGAAAGTGGGATATTGTGCATCGAAGTGCTTCCACGCCAAAGAATCCCTACGGTGACTCATCTTCCCTTCTACAGACGCAAGAGCAGAGCCATGCAATGCCATAAACGAAGAGGTCTTCTCGACATAAACATCCTCTGTAATCTTGGGACCAATGGAAAATGACGAAGAACCTTAGCCGGTTTCCCACCCTTCTTCTTCCCACTGTCTTTTCGTTCTATCCACCTCGATGTTCCACATTTGGGAAACTGTTCAAATCTTTGTATTCTTTCCTGAAAAGCACACAATCATTGGGGCAAGTATGGACTATGTGGTAATCTAGCCTAAATCAGCCATCATTTTTTTGGACTCATACCAATTGTGTGGAAGGGTATTGCTCGAGGGAAGAACATCCTTAATAAGTGTCACGATATCTGAGAATGACTTGTTACTCCATTTGTTCAAACACTTCAGTTGAAATAAATGAACCATGAAAGAAAGCTTGGAGTATTTTTCACATCCATCAAAGAGGGGTTTCTTTGCCTCGTCCATTAACTGTTCGAATCAATTTAACTCTGGGTCTTCACCTACACCCTCTACACCATCCACATCCACCTCTCGCATGAAAGCATCATTCAACAACTGAGACATTTTAGGCCCGTGTCCGGTCTCAACCTCAATATTCTCTTCATGTACAAACCGTGGTTCCCCGTGTTTGTGCCAAATAGTGTAACGTGGAACAAACCCCTCCCTTACTATGTGGTACTCCACTGTCTCGCAATTAAATGAATATTTGTTCTCACATTTGAGACATGGACATCTCATTGTACCACTACTTTGGACAGGTGTGTATTGTTTGGCATATTCAACGAAGAAACGAATGCCTTCCACAAACTCAAGATTGCACCGGTCATGTTTATTCCTATACCGGTACATCCAGTTCTTGTCATTAAGATAGTCCATATCTCCCTCTACTTTCCTCTCCCACACCCTGTTAGAGTGTGAGAGTGCAAAGGGAAGGAGCAAATGGAAACAAAAGAGTTGAACCTGAACCTATATAAGTAAACAAATCGAATTAAAATAGACTACAACATTTATTCAGACAACGATGCATTCAGAGAATCTCAAACAAGAATAATGTTAAAATCATTATTAACAAAAGATTTAAAGGGCACACCAATCAGAAGAGACTAATGTATACAATCTTAAAGCATGATGTATAATACTTTTTAATGTAAAAGGTACTCTACCTTTAGTGGCTTGGGAAAACTCCACCTAAAAAGAGTCCACACCACAGGACTTTCTCTATCCAACACATAATTTCAAGCACCAACCAGCAACTGAAAAGACCAGAAAAAATTAAAAACCATGCAATATTAATATGAATCTGTTTTTTTTCATGTATATGACTACTGAATGAAAGTGAAGCATGAATTTGTCTTCAAAAAACAACCCACAACCAAAATCCTATTTGGCCAGCATGAATTTATCTCCATAATGATTTAATGGTTTGAAGATCTAATTTATCAAAATAAATATGAAGCAGCCTCTCTGATCTCTCTCTCTGATCTCTCTCTCAGAGCTCTCTCTCTCAGAGCTCTCTCTCTCTCTGAGCTCTCTCTCTGAGCTCTCTCTCTCTGATCTCAGCCTCTGATCTCTCTCTGATCTCTCTCTGATCGCTCTCTCTGATCTCTCTCTGCGAAGGAGGGAGCCGGGGAGCGGGAGAGCGAAGGAGAGACCCGGGAGAGCAGGGGAACGGGAGAGCGAAGGAGGGAGCCGGGAGAGCAGCGGAGCGGGAGGGCGAAGGAGGGAGCCGGGAGAGCAGGGGAGCGGGAGACCGAAAGACGGAGCCGGGAGAGCAGGGGAGCGGGAGAGTGAAGGTCGGAGCCGGGAGAGCAAGGGAACGGGAGAGCGAAGTCGGGAGCCGAGCTCGGGAGAGCAGTCTAAACTTCCAATTTCGCCCTAAGTCGGGGGGAGGGAGGGGGTTCAGATCGCATTTCACCGACACATTTTTTTTTGTACCGGCGATTTTTCACAATTGTGCGAGTACAGTTTTCTATACCGGCGCTTTTTTTCATTGTGCCGGTACATATTTCTGTACCAACGCTTTTTTATCAGTGTGCCGGTACATAAATCTGTACCGGCGAAATTAACCCCCATGTTTGTAGCGGGGGGAGGGGGGGGGGGGGTTTATTTTGTGCCTGTACAAAAAATCTATACCGGCGGTTATTTTAAGAAAACCGCCGGTGAAGGCCAGGTTCTTAGTAGTGCGGGTTCAACCGATATGAGTTGTTTCTCATTAAAAAATACATAATAAGATTTCTATATAGAAAAAACAAGATAAAAAATACTAAAACTATTAAAATACTAAAAAGGTAAGTACACCGGTTCAACCGGTCCGGTCCGATTCCCGGTTCAGCGGTTGAACCGCTCAAAACCGGCCGATCAACCAGTTTTTTACCATTTTTGGGTCTTTGAGCAAATCAAACCATTCAAAGTCCCGATTCCGATTGAACCCGGTTGAACCGGCCGGTTCAGTTCGGTTTTTAAAACACTGATTACAGTAGATCATCGACAATTGCACTATATCTAAATTATAATAAAAAACTACACTGTGGGCCAAAATTGTAGTTTTACAAAAGTGGGAAAAAAATGTCCTGACAAAAAAAACCGCTTCCGTCCTCAATGCTCTATCTACATCAAACTTCAAGTATGAGCTAGGAGGTTATTCCCGTCTACATCACGTGTCTCATCTACGAAAAAATGACAAATAGTGAATAAGTGAAATTATGCATAAAATGGTAATTCTAACTGGATGAAGCTCATGAGATATTTTTGTTTCTGTTACTTGTAAATTTTGACATCTAATGATCATTATTCATAACTTCACCTGAAAACACATGCGTCGGCTCCTTTTAGCATTTCTTTACGAAGTGTTTCCCTAGTCCCTCCATCTGTAGTGTACCTGCAATCAATTTACACGTAGACAACTAAATTGATCCTGGCAAAGAATGGGATTGCTTACAAAAGCATATTTTTAAAGAATGTGTGAGGAAGTATGTGATGGTTCCCTATAGAATAGGAAGATAGTCCCTATTTTATCTCTTACCTGGATTGGCAACGAGGATGTCATGTCACACTGTAAAAACTCAGAGTAAAAAGTCACAGTACACATATCACCACTCTTTTTCTAATTACTAAAACCCTTGTACGGTCCACGTCCATTCATCTTCTAGTTGCATTTTTTAGGTCCACAAAATAGCATATCCCATTTTGAGGGAAAATAACAATCTTTTCTTCATTCATATCCAACTTTCATCTATTATCAATTTCAAGTTAATATTTCTATGCTTTTCTGCTATAAGTTTCTTAAAAAAAAATACTATAAGGTCATTCAAATTTATGGTTTAGACCCACGGTTTTAAAACGTTTTAACGGGGTTCTCCAAGAACCCCCGTCTAAAATCATTATCCCAAGCAGTTTAGAAACAGCCGCCAAGGATAATATTATTGTCGGGGGTCATTGACGCCCAGCTACAATTCCGGGAGTTTATGATAGAACCCCCAGTAATAAAAGATTTATTGCGGGTTTACACTAAAACCTCCAGTAAAGCAAATATTTACTGGGAGGATTCTCCTAAAGCCGCCAGTAAAAAAACATTTACTGGGGTTTACCTTAAAACCACTAGTAAAGAAAACATTTACTGAGGGGTTTCTCTTAAAACCGCAAGAAAATATAAAATTTATTGGGTTTTTTTCCAAAACTGCCAGTAACACATTTATTTATTGGGGGTTTTACCATAAACTGCCAGTAAATCTCTTATTCACCCCCAGTTTAAGTATGATTTACAGGCAGTTTTCATAAACCGCCAGTAAATAGTTATTAATGAGGGTTAATCCGGAAATTAATTAATAATGGGGGTTTTCCCCAAAACCGTCGGTAAAATGTATTTCCACTGGTGGTTTTGTGTTAAAACCCCCATTAAAAACTGGATTTTTACTTGTGGTAGTACCTATCCCACGTACATATTAATCTAAGCCCTTAACAAAATATTATTTTATAAAATCCTATATTCTAAAGGATAAACCTTAGGCATCAATGGTTTAGATTAACATGTATGTTGGATAGATATTGTACATAGGTGCAGCTAGCATTTTCCTAAAATTATATATACTGATTAGAATACTTGAAAATAATATAATGAATGCTTCCTGCAAAAAAATTATAATAAAGCATGGAGTTCAATTGTAGGATTTCATAGATTAAGCCAGTGTACTTTAAATTTTTTTAATAACAATAACATTAATTACCTTAATGCTAGTAACATTCAGCGCTACCTTTTCACTCAATAAAACGGCACGTGAGATAGATATAGTCATACAATTTAGCACGGAGGAAATTTCCTTTCTTAGTCAAATAGCTAATTTGATGGTACGTACGTAATTGCATATATATATATATATATAAGAAAAAGTGATCTGCTCGCGGGGTCACTTTAATTTCATGTTGTTCGATGGAGGAACGAGCCTTAAATTAAATGTAACATCATCATGATTAATTAATAACATCTTTAAATTTTAAAAACCAAGTATTAAGAAAGCTGTTAAACCAAGTGTGAACTTTTGTTGATCAGTTAGCTAGTTGTAAGACTTTAATTTTTCCCTTCTGCTGCAAACAGTACACCACATTCAGCGACAAAATTCTTGAAGAAAAAGAGGTGAAACGATAAAAGAAGGCAGTTTACTTTACAGCTTTTATATGGACTTATAATATTAATTACTTGCAGACGCATGAACCCTGAGAACCAGGTTGTAATCCCTCGATATACACCGGGCCAGGGTTTATCTTCTTCATCTGTCTTTTCCTCCCGATCGGGTCCACGTTCAATGCAATTCCGTCTCCCGGCCCCACCGCATTTAACACACAGCGTGAGGTTGGTCTAATTTAATGCAGCAGTCTATGTATATATATATATATATATATATATATATATATATATTCTAAGCAACTTAAACCTTGCAGCTCAATGATCATATGTACACATACTCTCTGCATGCAGTCTGGAAAAAAGTAAGTGTGATACATAGTTACCTTGTTTGATCATCCACAAAGATCGATGAATCTCTCTGGGCTTTCAGCGAGTCCTTCCAAGCGTCCAAATCCTGAAGTTGTAGTACTCCACCCTGAAAAAGCTGCTGGGATAACCACTTTGCCTGTCGTCGACTTGGCCTCATTGCGTGATCCCTCTTGCAGGCATGGAATCATTAATCAGATAGAACAAGCTTGCATGGAAGGTGGTTACTTCCTCGTACGTACGGTTTGGCAATTATCTTCTGTTTTTCATTCTCTATGCATATATGGTACTTGCTCGTTTTTTTATCTGGTTTCGTCATTTTCTTCACAAAGTTGTTTATTTGGTTTAAGCACTACTTCTACAGGTGACGAATCATGGGGTTCCCCAGTCCCTGATGGAAGATGCCCTTGCACTGCTACAAAGATCATTTTTCCCTACGGATTTCAACCGTAGGGAAAAGTCAAAATAACCATAGGGAAAAGATTCCCTACGGTTCACCGTCGCCAATAATGCGTCGGTCTTAAAAGCGAAGGGAATAATCTTTCCTTACGGTTGAAACCGTAGGGGATAAAAAGAATTTGTCCCTACGGTCTATCACCGTAGGGAATAGTATTATTACCTACGGGTGGAGAAACCGTAGGGAAACCTTCATTTTTGCCTACGGTTTGAAACCGTAGGGAAGATCGTAGGCAAAACTTATTCGCTACGGTTAAACCGTAGGCAAATCCGTAGGTAAAAAGTTTTCCCTTCGATTTTTTCGCTGGAAAAACCGTAGGGAATACATATTCCCTACGGTTTAACCATAAGAACAACCGTAGGGAATATGTATTGCCTACTGTAAACTGTATATTCAACTGTAGGGAAATCTGCAATTCATGACTACAAAATTTGAGTATTGCCTACAGTTATTTCTTACTTTAAAACCGTAGGCATTGCTCTCGATGTGCTATATTATTGCCTACGGTTCAACCCTAGGCAATAAAGTTTTGTGCTATTAATTATTTTATAAATTTCCTGTATTTTTCTCCCTGTTTGATAGATTCTCACACCATGTACATAATATTTGCCAACCACACATTCAAAAAAAAAAAAACATATATAATAACTTTTCGTAATCCAAACACATCAAAAGAATCTTTTTGCCAAAAAATACAAGTATAACATTAACTGTTTATACATGTCATGCCCAAAAAATAAGCATTACTTGCATATACATGTATTTGCCAAACAAAAAAACAAGTATAGACTGGTATCAATCTTAACTTCCCAAAAACTTTCCATGTATGGAGTGTGATCAATCTACTTCATCATTCCAAAAAAAATTCATGTATGGAGTTCACATTATCCAACTTCATCATGACTTTTGTTCAAACTTTATGCTGAAGGCCCACTATCAACTTCATCTTCTGGATCTGCCAATTAGAAAAATTTAATTAGAATGAGGGCAAACACAAACTAAATAATTATATATGTTAAAAAATTCACTAAGAAATGAAATTATTGTCTTATGAAACCTGAAGATGATGATATATCTGTGTTGCACCGTTGATTAAACAACAACAATTTTTTACGTATTCTTTTGCCCTCTCTGTCCTTTTTCTTCTCTCTTTTCAGCACCTCCTTCACCCTTTTCTTCTCCCTTTCATTCCACTCATGCTTCCTTTTCTTCTCCTTTTGTTGCCATTCCTCCTCATGTTTCTTATTTCTTTCCTGCCACTCCTCTTCCCTTTTTCTCTCCATTTCCAGTCTGACCTCCTCCCTGTTTCTCTCCATTTCCAGCATCTCGTGCTCCCTTTTCCTCACCCTTTCCAAAAACTCCTCCCCTTCTCATCTCCCTTTCCATCCAGTCCTCCTCCTTTTCCTCTCTCTCTCTTATCTCTCTCGGTTCGCCAACACCGCAGCCTCTCTATCTTTTCTCGACTCGAGTTCTGCAGAAATGGACTCTAATTGCGTCGTCATCTGGCTAGAACTTGCTTTCATATAACTCCTTTCCCTTTTGTAACCTGTCCCAACACCTCTCTCATACCCTCCATGGTGTCCATAAAAACTTGATCCAAAACTACACCCAAATCATGTAAATCCCCACAGTTCAAATTTTGTTCTTCCATTATCTCAGAAACTTTCATCTCGTATAAAGATTTCCAGTCATCAAGATAAGTAAAGACATAAAAGACATGATGAGTAAGATACTTTTGTTGATAACTTAAAAGACATGATAAGTAAGATACTTACACATTTCTCCTCAAGACTTATTAGGGTAACTCCCATCCTTTCTCGATGTGCTTTAACAAACGCTTCAAACACATTGAAGGCGGTGCCTTTTTCTTTTCCTGGATTTAAATGTAATTGAAGAATAAGTTAAGTACTATTTTACAAAAATTGAAGAAATGAATAAAAAGTATTCAAATACCTCTTCTGCATAGTGACAACTGAGTGATCTTGACCATCGATAAGAAGACTCATGATAAAGTAACTCTGCTTCATAGCTAACCAAGGTGGCAAGTTGTAAATAGTTAAAACAATGGGCCATGTACTTCGACTTGAACCCATTCCAATCTTAAATGGACTAAATCCATCGCTAGCTAGTCCCAGCCTAATATTTCGTGGATCGATACTGAAATCTGGATATTGGGCATCAAAATGTTTCCATGCCAAAGAATCCCTAGGGTGGATCATCTTCCCCTCTGTAGTTGGAGTGGACCCATGCCATGCCATGGATGCTATCTTCTTCGACATAAATAACCTTTGCAACCTCGGAATTAAAGGAAAATGTCTGAGGACTTTGACTGGTTTGTAATCTGTTCTATCCCTCTTTCCCGTTTTCTCTTTCAATCTCGAAGTCCCACATCTTGGGCAACAATTTAAATCTTTGTATTCATTTCTAAACAACACACAATCATTGGGGCACGCATGATTCATTTGATAGTCCAACCCTAAATCTGACATCATCTTTTTTGCCTCATACCAATCTTGAGGAAGTGTGTTATCTGGGGGAAGAGCATCCTTAAAAAGTGCAACCACATCTGAGAAAGATTTGTTACTCCATTTGTTGAGACATTTCAATTGGAACAAGTGCACCATGAAAGATAACTTGGAGTATTTTTCACATCCTCCGTAGAGTGGTCTTTTTGCCTCGTCCATCAAATACTCAAATCTATGAAATTCCAAGTCTTGACCTTCACCGTCTACATTATCCACATCAATATCTTGCATAAAAGCATCGTTTAACATCATTGACATCTCTGGCCCATGACCAATGACAATCGAAGCATTTTCTTGTTGTTGTGGTTCTCCATGAAGGTGCCATCTCAAATACCCTTTGACAAAGCCGCATAGTTTGTGTTCTCACATTTGACACATGGACATAACATAACACCATCTTTCTAGAGCCCCATGTGTTGTTTTGCGTACTCTACGAAGAAACGAATTCCACCCACAAATTCATCCTTGCATCGGTCATGTTTGTTGGTGTACTCGTACATCCATTTTTTGTCATTGAGATAATCCATCTCTAAGGCAACAATCAAAGACAGACTAAACAACAACAAAAATTAGATGATAAGTACGTGTGGGTTGATTTTTCCCAACAGTTAACTTAAAAATGAAATCAACAAACCTATGTGGGTGCTTTATTATTGACTTGAAACATTTTAGCCTTAAAATTCTGAATTCCATCCATCTCTAGCAAGAGTACTGATTTTTTTAATGAGCAGTAAAACACATTTCTTGAATGCTATATATACCCCAAAACCCTATTGGCCAATATAAATAATTAAGCATTCTTGTTGAAAATGCTATCAAGTTTGGCTAATTATTCTGAAAGGATTGACTCCTTAAGTTTCATCTTTTAAAAAATAAAATTATGGCCTATGTCATTTAATTAAGGTCAATTAAAATCGCAAGCTCCTAAAGTCATTTTGAAAAAAATAAAGTCCTAAAGCAATATGCAAGTGGGCTAGCAATAGTGGAAAGGGAATCTGCTCTAGCCATTGGTTGTCCGAATAAATTAATAGGGAAAGCCAAACTTTAATTGATCAGATATTGTATTGGCGAATAATCAATACGTAAAGCAATAGAAAAACAATAGAAAACAATAGAAAAACAATAGAAAAGCAATAGAAAAGCAATAGAAGAGCAATAGAAAATCAATAGAAAAACAATAGAAAAGCAATAGCAATGCAATAAAAAAGTAATAGAATCTTTAATTGATTTTCTCAATATGATTCTTTTTTGGCTGTGAACATTATAATACTAATTGAAAGGCAATAGAAATATAACCAATGAAGCCGGAAGAGAAGAAGAATAACAGGACAACGTGGTACAAAAAGCAATTATCAAGGTTACTTTATCTAGCAATTATCAAGGGTACTTTATCTAGCAATTATCAAGGTTACTTTATCTAGCAATTATCAAGGTTACTTTATCTAGCAATTATCAAGGTTACTTTATCTAGCAATTATCAAGGTTACTTTATCTAGCAATTATCAAGGTTACTTTATCTAGCAATTATGATGTTGTAGTCATCAGTGGTGGTGGAAGATGGGGAAAAGAGTTGGAAAAAAGGAGAAGTTGCAGGAAGAGGTGTCGGTGTGATGGCGATGGATACTGCTGAAGTGAGTACATGGGATGGAAAGTAATATGCTCCAAGGTGCGATTAGAAACAACTCGACGTGAACCAAGAACGCAGCTGAAATAATGAAGAAAAGAAAAATAGCGAGAAGCAAAAAAACTAACCTTCACGGGAAAAATTTCTAAAGCTAGCTCAAAAGGGGCTTCAATTAATGGCGATTGGCACAGCCTGGCATCTGCCCTGACGCGAACCCTAATCCCGATCAACTATGAAGGAAGCGGGAGAGAGTTAGGGGAGGGAGTAGTGAAAAGAATTTTGCCATCGGATGTCCGCAATCCTGAAAGACTTTGATCGGCTCCGGCTAGCTAGGGCAGAAAATGAAAAGGTCGGGCGGGTCAGGGGCACGGGCACGGGCGTAAGAAAGAATTAAAGGGTTTTTTTTTCTTTTTAGTATTCCCTTCGGTTCAGCATATAACCCAAGGGAATACGGGTTTTCGCCACGGGTGGAAGGGGACCGAAGGGAAAAATTCTTTTCCCTAGCATGCATTAGTGACCGTAGGGAAAAGTAATTTTTCTCCTACGGTTTGTCTTATAACCGTAGGGAAAACTATTATTTCTTGTAGTGTTGTGGCTGCTGCGGACTTCTTCGACTTGCCTGAAGCGGAGAAAATGTTGTTTTCTTCTTCAGATGTGAACAAGCCAGTGAGATACGGAACAGACTTTAACAATATTCAAGCTAGAGATATTGGTAATGATCATGATATCAGGAGATATTTCTTCAAGCACTACTCCCACCCACTTCACACATGGATCAGCTCATGGCCATCCTGTTAGAAATTTCGTATTTCCTATATGGACATCACACTATTTACAATTGTATTAGCTATTTATACTAATGGGCTTACATTAAGTGATCCAATTTGATAAGCCCGCGGACTTCTAAATCGATATGGGCTTTATGAGTGGATACCCATATTGGCCCATCAGGATAATGGGTACCCGATGGACCACTATATAAAGGCTGAAGGTTATGGTTCCCAAACACACCAAATCAATCACCGCTTCCCATCCGGACTAGAGAATTTCAGGCCTTTGGGCACTAAAGGATTTGGTTGAGGAAAGCCACAAGCCACTGTTCTATTCTCGCTACAGTATCAACCCAAGTGCTACTCAGAAGATGGAATCAGGTAAGTCTTCATCTCCTTAATTTGATAATCTGATAGGACGGATCTTCGTAGAAATCCATCACATCCAACCCACCCCATTACAGGTACGATATTATTCCTGACTTCGAAAATAGGCCTTCCAACTTTACATCTTCCACCAATAATTTCAATAATATTAATTGTGTTCTTAAACTAAGAAAGTTCCAATGGATCTATCATACATGCAGGAACAAGATGGGGAAGTACGCAAAAGCCATGCAAGCACCAGCAGCTGAGATACTGAAAGCAATATTTGAAAGTTTAGGGTTGAATCCCGACTTTTATAAAGAAGAAATAGCACAAGGTTCCCAGGTGATGTTCCTGAATTCTTATCCTCAAAACCCAAATACGAAGCTGCTGGGAATTCATCCGCATACAGACTTCGCATTACTCACCATGCTGTCTCAGAACTGCACGGGACTACAAGTCCGGGACAGAGAAGGGAACTGGGTGCCTGTTCCTGCCATCGATGGAGTCCTGGTTGTTCTTGTTGGGGATCATCTTGAAGTCCTCAGCAATGGGAAATATGAGGCAGTCATGCACAGGGCTTTTGGTGATTCACGCAAGGCAAGGATTTCCATAGCCAGCTTGCATTCTCTTGCTCTGGACAAGAAGGTCGGTCCAGCACGGGAGCTTGTGGATGGACTCCACCCTGTGGCTTACAGAGAGAGCAGCTTCCAGGATTTCCTTGACTACCTCTCTGCATATGACACAGGGAAAGGGAAGAGATTTATTAAGACTCTCAAAACATGACAACATATTGCAATGTTGATGAACCCCACTAAGCCATGTAACTGTCTTTAGCTACATGAAGAAAAGGCTTGATTTGTAATAAGTAAAAGAAGCAGAGTATGTCTACTCGAAAGTTCTGGAATTAAGACAACAAATCCGGATGTTTTCATGATAAAATACTAAATGCATGCATGATATTGAGGTCATATCTGTTTCTTCGGAGACATGAATTTGATCTCTTTAATTTTTAACCACTAAAAAAACTGGGTACTTACGGTTTTCTTTTCTTCTCTCGTGTTTCTCCTGCTGCTCCGCCAGTAATTTGAGCTATAGTCCAGTCCATACAGATAGTTCCAGAGAAGACTACAGTGAAAACGTAAGGTAGAATCAAACAATTAGATACACGTCGGAAGTGACCTGGTAGCTTGAGCCGTTTTCTGCTTTGAGTTATAAATTTATAATTAAGGAGTAATTAATTAACTGAGCTTAAACTTCGTTGCAAGATTGGCTAGCCATTAAAATTTGTCCAAGGATCGTGCAATTTGGGGATCAAAGCTTTTGTTATAACAGGAAAAAACCAGCACAAACACAGAAGATGATCAGGAAATTAAATACTGAAAGAGAAGCATTGCAAATTAAGCCGCAGAGCCCTTTCGATTGAGCAAAAACTCAAAACCCTTTTCTCCACAAGCAGAGATTCGTACCGATCTTTGAAGAAGGACATGGAACTAATTAGTAACGCTTTTGAGTGTTGAAGGAACAAAATTCTCGATCCCTTTTGCAACTCCTCCCTTTCAAAACAAAAGTAATGACAATCTAAGAGTCCAAATTAAAGAGAGGGAAGTGCCATAATTAACTAGAGAGGAGAAGAACAAAAGTGGCCGGCCGACGGCACTCGGCTGACCCTAATATCGCAAATCCACTCTCGGCCCTTTACACAATAATCTTCAGGCGATGCTTCTATTTAAAACTATCCGAGCTCATGCAGCATTAGCAGTTGGGTGCAATGAATCTTACCCGGCCGCCGATGGCTTTGGCCGGCGGAGTAGCAGATAAGAGAGACACAGAGAGTACTCTGCCGATGACAGCAAGCGTCTCTTCTTTTACTTCAGTCAAATTGGGGATATTCTTGTTAGAATTTATTTATAAATCTATGCCTAATAAACTAAAATTGACATCCTGATCAGTCTATGCCCATTTTCTCATACACTATAATTTTGGACCAGTTTTCAGTACTAGTGTAGTGTTAATATTTTTATATTTGTCTTTCATAAAATTCAAGATACCACTTGTGATATTATCTGCACAATTATTTTTTACGATAATTTTAAACTTAATTATAAAACTTATATTTCAAATAGACCACTCTGATTTGTAATAGCTTCACTTATTAATAGTTATACGAATAAGTAAGAATCCCTATTAGGCATAATTTTTAAATGAAGTTCGACGACTTCACTAGTAATCGAAGTAATTTTTAAATGAAGTTCGACGACTTCACTAGTAATCGAAGTAAGAGATAAAATCAGATCTATCTTCATACTATCTGAACTGCTAACTAGGATGACAGAGGACAAATGCGTGTAAAACCTTACAGTGAGACATGGAAGTACTCATGTCATTCTCTTTTTCTTCGTGATCTCTTATTGCAGTTATTTCTGACGTAAAAAATATTGTTCTCCTGAGTAAAAACGTCTCTTATAAGAAACAGTGGATCTGTCTGTAGTTCCACTTCACCCATCCTATTTAAAAGGGGAAGGACCGGTCCTTTTCCTCCTTGATGGACCAATCCTATTTATAAGAATTGTCACCCACTATAACGAGTATTATTAAATTACATATACCATCTATTAATTATGTAAATTTTGAGGTTAAAAAGCTAAAAGCACCTCCCCATATGTAACCAGTATTTTGCAAGATGAAATAGTAAAAGATCAGGGTTATAAGCAGGGCCCTAATGGAGCCAAAAACAGAATGATTCGATTGTCAACAACGCGTAGTGTACAAAATAAAAAATTTCTTAAAGCCTACATTGTAACAGCTGACGAATTATCTTTTATATTGACAAATGCATTAAATGCATCAATTCTTTCCTTAGCATTGACAGAGACATGACACCAGGCCCTTTACCTGCCCCTAGAGAACTGGACACAAGATGTGAAATCTAAATAAGTTGTGCTTTTTTCAGGTCAGAAACTAGACCACGATCCTCTTTGCTTCTTTCATTGTATAACACCTGAAGACAGCAACAGGGAAAAGAGAACTCGGTGAGTGATAATTTTGTAAACAAGAAAGGCTAGTGTTAGATTTAATTGTTTCGGTTACCTTATCTATGATACCATATTCCACAGCTCCACTAGGATTGAAGTATTTTGGCCGTCTAATATCCTCCTCAATCTGCACCGGCGTTTTTCCTGTATGTCTTGCAAATAATTTAACCTGAAAAATGTTTCCGAACGACCACAAAACAATGTATTTGTAAGAATAATGCAATTCAAAGGTTAAAACCAATGTCCACATCCTCATTTAAAAATAAATAAATTAAAATATAACCCTGAGAAAATGGGTGTTTGGAGTCCGAGTTTGGAAAACTCAAACCCACGATACATTTTATGATGAAGATGTCAAGCACACAAAGAAATAGGAATAATCATGAGTTAGTTGGGCCCAACATATATGTGTCCGAAATTGTTATTGAAAATTCTGACAATATCCTGCTCACCAGCTCTGCCTTCACATTTTTCACTTCCTTCCTAGCAAGGTCGATGTCTGTTGCTTGACCCTGAAATCTAGCAATTGGCTGCGATTTGGGGCCAGAGGAGAAAAAACCTTGATAAGAACCAATTACACCAGACTTTAGATAAAGCCAACAGAGAATAACATAAACCTGTTTAATCATGATAGATGATGAAGGCAAAGCAGCACGATTTCCTCTAGCACCAGCAGCCAGTAGCAAGGCTGCTTCTCCCCAGGCATTACCAACACAAAGTGTGAAGATTGGCGGTTTGACATACCTGGGTCACAAGAAGCACAAACCATATCACTTTGAGATACTAATAGTACTGGTTTGGTGAAAGAAATTAAACTGACAACCAAAGCATAAATACAGAGCGCTTCTATCGATTTGCCTTGTGTAGCTCTACTCAAACACAATGAATTACTCCCCCAAAATCCAGAACGTTGCGAATAGCACCTTAATTTAAATAGTGACTTGATGTCATTTAAAGCTGCCAAGGCCCCTACACTCGAGAAGACTGGCAATTAATTATGTAGTTTATAGCATGACAGGCAGTTTATAAGCATTTTATATTATCTTTTTGAAAATTATCAAATTGCATGGGGAGCACGGCAACATTCCAACAACCAGAAACAGGAAGCATATGGTAAAGCGAATATCTCTAAAAGTTTGAACACGTAATCAATAAGATATGTTAAAGGTAACCTCATAGTATCATAAATCGCCAAGGCTTCTGTCTCATAACCATATTTTTCGCCACCCTGAAATAAAATGAAATATCAATAAAATGAAACTACAAGATAGTAAGCAGACATGTCCAAAAACACTGCACAATGGATTGATGGAAAATATTTTTAAAGAAACTACTTAGTAATATTGGAACAAAAAGATAAACCATGTAAAACAGTTCCAATGGCCAAAGAGATACCTTCATATTGCTTCACATGATCACTACTCCATATCTTAAGCACATTGAGCCCAAAATTACAGTTTTTTTTTTTGAAAAAACACAAAACTTCTTTGTCAAAAATAAAAAAATAAAAAAAAAACCACAAACTACAGATTGAAGAACCAGGAAAGCAATACATCAACTGTTTACATTAGCAGTACCAGTCAATTGCAATATCTGAACTGTTAATTACCTTAGTGGTACCAGTAGAATTTATGTAAAGATAAATAGGCTTTTCAGGATCCTCTTGTTGAAGGTACAAGAATTCTGCAAGGATCAGCTCTGTCACAGATGGAACTAGAGTCATGCCTAAGTAGACAATTCTATTTTTGAACAAGTATGATGCCAAATCTGGAGGTGGTTGCTCCCATGCACTTCCTCTTACAAAAGGAATGACCTGTCAGAGATTACAGTAGAGAAGTACATAAGAGGAATGACTTGTCAAAGATTAGGGGGGTGGACCAAATAAATATCACTTAGAAATAAACAGTCTCATCACTTACAGTTGTTACGTACCATAACAAGCCACACTATTAATACTAATCAAATATTAAGCATTCCAAAAAAAAAAAAATTGAGCAGAATATGCAAGTCTTGAAAATGCATAGGCTCTAGGCCTCCTTCAAATACCTCCTAAAATGAAGGCTCCATTCTCAGCTCAAATTTTCCAGAATACGTACAAAGGCAACAAAGCTAGTACCAACCTAATCATGCAGAGAAGGTCAAAATGAATAATTTCTTCATAAATATATTACATACATAGTAATATATATATATATATATAGGCCTCTTTTTGTCTCATTATGAATGGAGGGTATTTTCCTATTGACAATATGCATGAAAATGCAGATGTGACCCCCTACAATCAACAGAATCCTAAAAGTTCCATGAGAATGTAAATATCCATCATGAACATGTGACCGATGCAAAATGAGGGGACTCCACAGAATTAAGAGCATAATATGCCTTTTTTTCGAGAAGTACACAGATGTAGGGTTAATCCTCTGGGAATCAGGGGTGTCAAATTCTCTTATATTACCAAAACATGGAACTTGCTCCCATAGTAACAATTTCTGAATCAATAACCACTTCCTCCAATCTGTTTTCACATCTAAAAATCTTCTATTCCTACCTCTTTTCTTTTCCGCTACAACTATACCGTTGTTTTTACAAATGAGTCTACTCCTAGTTATTACAAATACTTTAGTCTGCACTACATATATCATCCGTCATGCCCGGTTTCTAATCGCCCCGTCCCCCGCGTCCAATATCACATCTCTGTTCTAATATGAGAAAAGAAAAAGCTTCAATCGACTGACCTTCTACATATGCCGATCGGCTTGAACCAAAATACTGTTCATAAACAGAAAACATAAAAAAATGTAGTCCCTAAAAGTCACAAAATAAGATGCCCACAAAATAGAAATCTTCAATTTCAGTCACAAACAGCTTCAGACCTAGAAGTCAAGTATCCAAAGTAAAAGCAGAGAAAAGAGGAGAGATTAATACCATAGTTACGACGCCCCTTTTACCGCCGGACGTCGAAACAGCAGGATTGAGAGAGGAAGGGCGAATTTTCTGACCGCAGAAATCAGTCACAACGCTGCCCCCAACAAATGGAGCGACGAAACTAGAGTTGAGAGAGGTTCTACCGGAACACCTGGAACAGGTGGAAGCAATTGAGGTTCTTTTGGCACTTGGGATTCTCGGTTGCGAAGGTAGAACCGCGCGCGCGTCGAGCGAGAAGCGAGACGACATAGCAACATCCATGGCCGCCTACAGAGTAGAGATGGTGGAGTGAGAAGCGACGCGGCCTCCTTTTGGTCGGGCAGGCGTATCGTCTCCTGTTTAGCGTCTCCCTCCACCCTTACCCGTCCAAGTGAAACCGGGTACTAGGTGGACTAAACTAAGCCTTCCAGATAAAAATTCAGTTATTTATTACAATTAATCTATTGATAGTTTAGTATTTTTAACTTGTTCCCATATTGATAGTTGTCTCCCAATTTAAATGCTATTTTAGTTAATAAATGAAAATATTTAATAACGTCAATAAATATTTCTACTGATAATTTATTTATTTATATTCTGAATGTTGAAATTGTCAAGTATATGATATGATATTGCAGTTTTATAATTCTTTTTTATATACTTATATACTTTCATATTTTAAAAACTAAGTGTATATGGTTATTGAAGTTAATTTCCCATTAAACTATTATATCACCATACTCCTTATTTCTCATACACTTCCCTCACAGTTATACTATACTAATAACTCCACAGTGTAAAGTCCATGAACACTGAATCTCTGATTCTAATAAAGTTTTCACATCTAAATAAACTACAAAGTGAAGATGAAGTAGATGACCCTTGTACAGCCATACAAACTAGTGAACATCAATAGGGTCCATCACCCTCCCCCTCACAAAATTAGGGCAAGGAAAAAAATTAGGGGCTCCCCTCCCCTCCCCCTTCTCTCTTCTTCCGTGAAACCTGATCGGTGAGATTCTGTGAAAGAGGACCTGTACCTAAGCGATTGCATTTTAGAGTACAACTTTTCTAAAAAGATCCACTAAAACCCAACATTTTTTTGCGTGCTCCACATACACCCAATATGTGAGAATCTTTCTTCCCCTCCCGAAATCTTTTGTCACCTACCAAAGAACATGATTTTTTGAAATACCACCCTTTCTCTTTCAGCCTAATAAAACTCCTCTTGGGGATAGCGAAAAGCAATTTCTTGATCATCATCGATGGAGCATCTTGTTGTTCCAAGATTTCTAAGAATGTTACATCCATGAAAGAGAATAAGATACAGTTACAGTTAAGGAAATAGACTACCAACTCATTGACCTGCACCGAGACTGCAATTTATTTCCCTTCCCGAGCTTTAACACAAATGGGGCAGAGGATTGTGCAAACTCTCCAACCCATCACCTTAAAATAGTTCGTCAGACCAGCTGACCGCAATGTGATCAATCGAGCAATGAAATGTCAGGCCAAGTATGACCTATAAAAATGGGGAAGAGTATTTCCTAGCTTCTAAAGAATAGAATTAGACGTGGGTACCATGCAATGAATCTTCTTGAGGGTGGGCTTTTGCTGATAAATATAAATAGGTAGGTGGCTAAAGACCAGGAATTGATTCCAGATTGTACTTTGCAGGTGCTGTCGAACTTTTGGTTTCACTGCTCTGCTCTAGTTTGGGTTTCTCTGCGGCTCCCAAATTCTGCAAGTAGGAGTAAGAAGGGTTTGAAGACGGTGCAGGATTACTTATCCTGCTAGCAAGGAAGCGCTTGATCAAGCGTCTCAAAAATGGGGCCATCGTATCCGGTTCATGTTCTAAGAAATACATGATCCCTCCCATGCATAAACAGAAGAGAACCACCTGAGATAAGTAAGATAATGGAGAAAACAATAAAATATAGTTAGTGTACTTCTTCTGTCATATTATTCACTCTTTGTGCTGAAAATTATGCTTTCCAGTAAGTTTGAATGGTTTATAAAAACCAAACGAAGAAAAGATGATGGTAATAAAGCAAATAGCAGGAATATCCATAAATAATAAATAAATAAAAAGAATAACTGTACCTCAGCATGTTTAATAACAGGAAGGAACTGGCGATTTACTAAGATATACCACAGAGAATCTCCGGCTCGGGGAAGTACATAAAGAGCTAACTCGGCTCTCCTGGCCTTCTTTTCTAAAAGTACAGAAAGGGCAGCCATTCCACCAGCAAACCAGTACACAAGTTTGTGATCTTTTGAGGCCACCTTTCTATGTAGACATATTACTCCCTAGCATCAGACAGGAGAGGTATCAGCAAAGTACCAGCACCACTACTAAAAATAGCATGATGGGGACACTAAAGAGAAAAAGTAGAAGATGATAATTGATAAGACTTGTACCTGAAAGATGCCAACAAACGCAGATAAAAATGACGTCGAGCGAATAGCATCTAGAACAGCCGTTAAACTGACGCGAAATGGAGACTCCAAGAACTGGAGATTACCGAATCCAGGGTAAGATATTAATTGCCAACTGAGTGTATTCAAATTTACAACCCTAAGAAGCCAATTATTAAAAAAAATGTAAAGAAAGAAATTGTCAGTTACTATAATACCACATACTATGAAGACCCAAAGCTGTGTCGTAAACATTTACTACACCAATCAGACATTCAGTTATAAAATTGAGAAATATAGGGGGCTTGTTCGTGGTGCCTATTGCACCCTTATCTAGAGAAACCTGATTTATATTACCAAATTTAAATATGTAAGATACATTCTTGTCTTTTTTTTTTTGAAAATGTTGAAATATTTATTAAAGGTAAAGGTAGTGATACAGTAGTGTTACAGCAATAATACAAGAATAAAGATACAAGGCCAAGACCTCTTTTGAGTGTGAATCACATCACACAATTCTTGCCCTTTTCAAAAGCCAGAATACTTATTTATAGTAATGTAATCAAGGAACAAAAATCCTATATGAAAAAAGCATAATCAACAGTTTCGTAATTGACCTGAAAAATATTCTAATCACAAAATCACTCATTTGTAAGCTCTCCTTGTCCGAGGGTAAGATGAATTCTCACAATTCTAAAAATGAAAACCTGAGGTTGATCGGCTTTATGTTTTTCCTACTCAATTTGAACCACTTTTAGCATAAGAAAGCTCATGTATTTCCAAAGCCCAACTCCCTAATTTTTCTGAGAGATGCCTTCTTCGTTTTCTCAGGTACAAATCAAAACATAAAAGCATTAAACAAGCAGCTTCCATTTTAAGCAAAAGATGGAACTTTCAGCCCACATAGCCGAGAAGTCAAAGAAAAGAAAATAAATGAAGATCAGTGATTGCTGCTAAACTGAACATACAGAAGTAGATCACTTGTAAAACCACATATACTTTCCAAAAAAACAAGTTGTGTATGTTCCACATTTGACCAAGGAAAAGATGCATATCAAGCAATAAACCTTTTTAACAAAAAAAAAAAAAAAAAAAAAAAGAGAGAGAAGCAAGTACCTTCTGTAGACGAAGAACGACAAATGGTACAAATGTCAATGAGAAATATAATGGAAATGTTTTCCTAAAAGTTGCCGAAGCTGCACGTCCATTTTGAGCCAAACATGAGTTTGTGTCTGGATGAATAATAGAACAGGGGATCATAGAGGGATATTCCTCCAACTTTACAAAGCTGGGAGGCCTCCTCTGTTTAGATAGGAATGCAGACAAAGCAACAACATCGACAGGGGACCCTCTGCAGTTATCCCGGACAGCCTTGTATACTGGCTCCGCTACAGGTCCAGTCTTTTGGATGAAGTCTTGATATGCTTTAGGTAAACTCTCTGGTCGCATAACAAAGGCGTACATGACCTGAAACCCAAAACAATTTTGCATAAGCAAGAAATAAGTAACAATGACAATTTTATAGGCAATCCCTTAGATAGATTTAAAATCCTAGCACTACAAGTAGACATAGTGAATCAATTCCTTGGAAAAATAATGGTGAGCATTGAAGCCATTCCGTTAAGATGACAGGTGGCTCACAACACTATTGTAATGATGAAAATTTAATAAATCAGATGCAAACTTATAGGAGTTAAAATTATAGGAACAACAAGAAGCATAAAGAACTTCATTATTCATTGCAAACTTCTTCTCCAAATTGTAGTCGACCAGGTACCATATTGCGATTGTACCCTTGTGGCACAACTCATATACAATTCAAAAATCATGACATGCTAAAGTGAGAAAAGAGTTGAAAATTGCACTTCATGAGTAACCCAAAGCATGTTAATAATAATCACAATCAGATAATTCTCATTCACATTCTCGCCACCTCTTAAACATCACCTACAGACTGAAGTTAAAGGATACAAATCATGATAAAGGCACCATTTCCGGTAATACATACAGAAGGCAGAAGGCAACACACACACATGTCAGGAATTCCACCTGCAAATGGAAATAAATAAACTAGCCCCGAGATTGCCACAAGAGTATAATACTTGGCAAGGGGCATAATAGAATAAATTTAGCTCACCTGAGCACATGCTAAAGCAAACAGTAATGAATCTCCATGTCTCCAATGACTACCCCAAAGGTGAAACTTGTTCTTTGATTTTGCAGAATTATATGCACACTGTAGAACAGAGGTAGAACCTGTTAGATTAGGAAAAAATATTCAATTTGCATAATAACTAGCAATACCAACAGGAGACCAGAACAAATAAATCCAAAATAGCTACCCACCTGTGCAAGTCTAGCTAAGAGATACAAAGCAAGAGTGCGCCTCCGACTAGAACCATCTACTGCTAAAATGGACAGTCCAGCGATTGAACCTGCTAGAATTCTGCTCCATCATGCCCTTTAACTAAGTCATCTATATTGGTTAAAACTTATGCAGCACTGATACACAAAAGCATCATTAAGTACAGTACAATTAATGATGATGAACTTACGAATTTAAAGGAGTCTCTTTCTTCCTGAACTTCCTTAAGAAACATCTGATGGCATGATAAGATCCAGTAAATCCCCCAAAAAGCAAACCAATACGGCATGCTTCTTCTCTTACGATTAGATCTTTTTCTGATACAAGTTGCTGCGCAATGGAAAAAGATATAATCAGCAGAAGATAAAACCCAGACATTCACAAACATGAGCAAACCCTCTTGAAAAGATTGACCGTAATGAAGTGTTTCTAACTCTTCTGCCAGCAGCCTAAACAAAGTAAAAAACAGAGTACTAAATATTTCGAAAAGTATGGGAAGATTAATTTCCTGTGAATTAACATTAACAGGCAAAAAATTGTAATAGTTCCATACTAGTGTAACTTCTATTTGCTAAATAAGATACTAAATGACGAGACTATAAGTCTTCAATACTAACAGGACTTGCAAATGAGGAATTCTTTAGTAACCTTTGGCAAAAATGCAGATATTTCACCCATCAAGCTGTAAACTCGACTACTAATCCCATCAGAGACCGGATCAAGAACTTCTGGAGAAGGCTTCTAGTTCCACTCGATGTTAGCAGATAGAAAGCATGTTTCTCTTCAGAAAGTACTTTTGAAAGCTTGTAATTCTCTTGTAAGCGTCTTTACAAGCTAATTGGTTTCCATACGAGATGCAAAATATATAACCAAGTGACATCAAACGTTGATTCTCAAACAAAAATTAATCATTGGACAGCAAGAATTTTTAATTGCATGAAAAACGTGCAATTGTACATACCTGTAATTATTGAGACAGATAACAGGTGGAATGGATTTCGCATGGATAAGAACAAGGCATTAAAATTTTAATGATATTAGGATCGAGCTGTGGCTCCATACATAGGGTATTTAGTGAGAGGTGCAGGATTCAAGAACTTTTAGATGGTTGGAGCGTAGAGCACACGTGTACTGACAAAATCTCGAAGGAAAAGGTTTTTAGAGTTCATTTGCTCTTATAAACAAGGGACTACAAAACCGGATCACGCCATTACTCAGGGGAAAGGAAGCTGATGAATACACATAGACCACTAGAGAACCCATTCGCACCATTACAGAAAGGCAGGTGGTGAGAGCCCAATAAATTACACAATTCGACTCCACATTGCTAGGTCAAGAAAAAATGAGGCTGCCTTAAAAAAGAAGTTTTCAACAAGCACGACAGGGTACAAAATATTCCAATTTTTATTGTTCTTTGGCAGTCCTCCAAAGTGGTAAAACACCGGCGAACCGCCGGACTTCAAATTCCCAATCCGATAACCAAAACGAAACGCATGGGGTCGGGCATCGATCAGAGATAAATGAAGAGAATAGAAGAAAAGGGGGGAAGAGGAAAGAAAGCATCATCGACAACAACAACAACAGATGATGGAGAAAAATAAAGAGGAAAAACAGACCTTGAGATCGAGAAGCGAAGAGTAGGACTGGCGCCTGGCGAGCTTGAAAGCGCGGAGCAGGATACCGATCCCGACGCGAACACCGTACGAGAGGAGGAAGCTCTGGCAGAGGTTACCAATGGCATTCGCGACACAGGAATCGTCGGGATGATCGCAGGGCGGGTGTTTACCGCGCACGTGCCTCTGACGGCGCTGGAGCTCCTCGATGGCATCGCGAAGGCGGTTCTCGGCCTCGCGCAGGCGGCGCTCGACGGCTCCGTCGGAGACATCCCGATCGAGAGAGGCGGGAGGAGGGTCGGGGAGGAGGAGGCGAAAGAGGTGAATGGGAAGGAGGTTTGGAGAGGAATGGCATAGCGAGGGGTGGGGGCTGTCTCCACTTACTTTCCCTATGCTGCTGCTCTGCAACAAGGTGCCTGAAAACGAAGCCTGGAAACAAGTCGCCGCCGGCAAGCAGCCGATAAAATGACGGTGTCAACTCTTTTTATTAGGGGCTTTGCGCTCAAATTCGGTGGCGACGCCGTGACGCCAAGATAAACGTCTCAAGGCTAACAGGTACAAGCTGCTGACGTTACCACCACCTCCTCAGCCAACTACGATCTTCGTACAGTTCATTAACGTACGGGCCCGCCCGGATACCGCTTCGTACTTCAATTAATTTTAGTCAATAAATTTACAAAAAATAAAATATGTCTATCTATTTTAAAATATTGTTCTAAAAAATTAATATTTTTATTTAACCAATTTTATTGGACTGAAGTGTGAGCATTGGAGAGTTATAGTTTTGTGGGGCCAACCTAAGCATAAAGGTCTTACTTTTTTTATGTTCTTTCAATTTTGGAAAGTCTGATATTAATGAGATATCTAATAGACTAATATAATACTATTTAAGCCCTGTCATACATGATTAAATATTTCCTAGTCCAAAGTGAAAATTATTAGTTATTACAGTGATAAAAATGTAAGAAGAATGATATCAGTACTTTGACATTTTACGGTGATGTTTTACATCCTAATGTGGCTGTCTTCTGGCAGCTTAATTGGCATTCCAGTCTCCAGATAAGATCTAGGGTTTAAACTTCTCTATATAGGAAAGATAGTTCATATTTTATCTCTTACCTTGACTACCAATAAGGATGCCAGGGTAAAAACTTAGAGTACACATATAACCACTATAAACGTAACTGGGGAGGGATAAAATGGTAATTCACTTTCCCATTTTACCAATTTAATTTACCATTTTACCCCTCCGTGTTTAGGGTGGTCTAGGGTGGACCAGGCCCATACACCTCACATATCAAGATAATAGTAAAATTGAACGGACTAGAAACTAACATATGTATGCTTCAAATGGGCAATGTGGACACTAGATTTATGGACTTATGTCATTTTTTTAAGGTTTATATTGAATGAAAGAAGAACGAAATGTGTCAACATTGGGTATCATAATAAGAAAAAAGCAAAAAACCTAGCATGCACGTGTATAATGGACCACGAGGGAAAGCTAGATATATTGGACTTGTTTTATCTTTTACTGTTCTAATTAATGAAACAATAATAACTAGGTTAAAGTCTTCTCGAAAAAAAAATAAAGTAAAATATTTAAGAGAAAAAAAATAAAACTTAGCTTAATAAAAAAAAGAACAATTAATTAATCAAATTTTAATTGTAAGTTGCCTTACAATATCAATTGTTGAAACTGCTAAAGAATTGGTATTGATATATAAATGTAGAGTACCATCCTAATAGCATTACAAAGATTAGATATAAAAATTAAGGCTTATTGATAAAATACCAAAAAACCACTAAGTTACCAATGTATCACTTTCACCCTCTTCTAATTTAATTAACTTAACTAAATAGTTAATAAAATTAATAATTATATAAAAAAGAGGTGTATGGCCTCGTTGCTCGACCAGGCCATGCACCACCCTAAATGTAAAGGGGGAGAAATAAAATGACAAAAGTATTGCTTTACTAAATGGTTTAAAAGGTTAAATAACTAAGCATATATAAAAAAAGTGTATGATAGCTTGGTCGACCAACCAGTCCCGGGTCCGGTGCCTCACCCTTCCTTATAGAATTCATTTGCAATTTTTATTGACATATATATATTTTAGATTAAGCAAAGATATTGACGAGGATATAAAAGCTACAAGGAATGTTCATACTTAAGATCTAATTAAAGTTTTAATTAGGCCAATAATAAGGAGGCTCGAGCAAAGAGATCCAAAAAGAGTTGAATAACCACGTCCAATGAGTTATTCACCATCAAGATAATACTTTTATTAGTGAGAGTGACCAAAAAACTTGTTTTACTTATCAAGGTTGATCAGAAGACAGCTAATCGCGTTTTAGAAGCATTAAAGATCCAATCAAGCTGAAATTCACGTTCTAGAAGATTCAGAGACTTAATCAAATCTTTGAAGCCCAATTTGAGTTAAGAAGACCCACTAAAAAGCCCAGGGAAGAACTCATGCACGAAATTAGGGTTTTGAAGATTGATTGAAGGGGTTTTTATTATTTTATTAATTGCTATTGATTAAGGAACACAAATTTTCTATTTAGATGTATTTTGGTGTAAATTCGTTTTCTAGGGTTTTTAGGAGTCATATTAGAGTCAAACTAGGAGTTTTACACGTTTTATGACTTTCCTTATGTTCTTGAAGATATGAATTTTGAACTTATCAAGGTTTTTCTTGTAGCGTTCAACCTGCCTTATCAAACGGATTCCTCCATCCCCGTTTGTGGCGTCTTCACTATACCAAGGTTCTTACTTAGCTAAGCAACGGGTCGCGGTTTCATGCATTCTTGCTTCTCTTAAGTTCTTCGTCCATCTTTGATTCTGGGTTGCGTCACATTGTTAGTGTTGTTCGTATCAGATATACATTAATATTCTACAAAACTATCAGATGAAATTAGGTAAAGATTTGAGGTAAAAAATGAATAACATTCATATTTAAGGAAGGAGTGGTGATTGTGTACTGCCAAATTTTACTGTAACAACGTGACATGGTGTCCTCGTTGGCAGCCCAAGTAAGAAATAAAGTAGGAATTGTCTTCCTATTCTATAGGTAAGGTTAAACCCTACTCTCAACTAGGCTATTAGGAGGGTAGCCACATCAGGAAGTAAAAACTCACAGTAAAATATGGCAATACTGAAATCATTTTTCTTAAGGAAACATTAATAACCCAGCTAGCTAGTTAACTTTAGGTGAGTGGTTTTCTGCATTCCTTTGATGAAGCTCAATAATATTACAAGAAAAATGTACAAAATAGAATCTTCTTGCTCTAACCCTCTGAAGTTTCATTACAAACATACCTCTTACGTGGTTTTAAAACATACGTATCGCTCTCGCTCTCGCTCTCGCTCTTAATTTGTAGGTTTATTTTCAGTTGTCAATGGATTCGTGCCCAAGTATTTTATTATCTTTACTCTTGAGTCTTGATACATGATAGTCTGACTGTCTATAAATTCTGGGTTTCCGAGTTGGCCAGGGAATCCGCCGAATCGAATCGACCAGGAAAACCCAGGAAAACCCGGCAGACGCTCACGAGTCACGTCTGTTGTTTCTCATTTTATTCTGCATAGACGAATCGAACGGAGACGGAGCCCTTCACTTCTCAACTTTTGAAAAAAAAAAGGGTTTAAACGCGGGACAGAAACTGTCCGTATGAGCATTCCTCTTTGCTTCGCGGGTTTTTCTTGGGTAGCCAAACGATTGATCCGTCGTTTCGATCCAGTTTGCACGGCCCCGATTCCGTTCCATTGATGCACTGACACTCAATAATGTCTCAGAACAACATTCCCCCAATCGAAGTCTTCTGGTCTCTCGTCAACAAAGCCGACAAGAAGTTCTCCAGAGTACGAGATTTACCTTTCTTCGTAAGAAATAGGTGAGCTTTTTTTTACCTCTTATTCTCTCTCTCTCTCTCTCTCTCTCATGTTATCTTATCACGCCGTAAAACCCTACATGGGTTCTTCATTTCTTCTTCGTCTTTCAGGTTTGATTCGTATTTCCAAGATGTTTTCAAAGTTTATACTCAGCTGTGGAAGTTTCAAAAAGAAAACCGGCAGAAACTGGTCGAATCCGGGTTGAAAAGATGGGAGATCGGCGAGATCGCCTCTAGAATAGCGCAGCTGCATTATGGTCAGTATCTTCGGACGAGCGACACCACGTATCTCTCGAGTCGTATACCTTTATGAGGCTATTTTAACTCGGGAATATTTCAAGGAAGGAGCCTCTCAGAATCTTAGCCTTGCCAAAAAGCAGCTCAGATGTCTTGCCCGCTTCATGGTTGTGTGTTTGGTTTCTAATCGGAGGGAAATGGTGCCTCACCTGCTTAATCAGTTAAGGTCAACTGTTGAGGAGTGCAAAGCGAGCTTTCATGTAAGTGTATATCGCTTCTTCATTACGCATCCAACTTTCATCGACTAGATGGTGGCTATCATTTGTTTATATCGTCTTTTTCAAATCCGTAAATGCTCAGTGCAAGTAGAAGTGGTAATGAGATTGTCGCCTCAATCCTCTAGACTGAACCAGGTTTGAATTTTTCGATTTATAATTATAAGACAGTGGAAGTGGCTATATTCTATCCAGAAGCTGTGAACTTTAATTTCCAAGCTGTTGTGGTATATATTGGATAATTAATGTGCATAGTGACATAGAGGATTGAGTTAGAGATTCAGATTGTGTAGTCTAAATTTGTCATCTGATAATGCTCCTGATTTTCTGTATACTCGTACAAACGTTTTGCTTATCTTGAGCATCTGGCGCCAGGTAAACTGACTATTCGGTCATATTTGCCCAGGAGGTGGATTTCAAAGACTGGAGGCTGATGATTCAAGATTTAATTAGATTTCTGAAAGCTGACACCGCTTTTATGAATATAAGACCTTTAAGATACAGTTTGGTTCTTGACTCGCATCCAGATTCATTTCCAGCAGTTGCTTCTGTTTCAGCAAGGAGACTGAAGTTAAGAGAGGCAATGCTTTGCAGCTACCAACGCAATGAGGTAAGGTACTGAAAACTTAATTCAGAACAGTTTGGTTCTTAGTCGTTTACCAAACTTAATTCAGAACAGGCCACTTCCTTTCTTTGACAGGTGAAGTTTGCAGAGCTCAGATTAGACACATACAGAATGCTCCAATGCCTGGAATGGGAACCTAAGGGTTCATTTTATGCGATGCCTGGAAATGAAATTGGTGAGGTTGGTTCTGAGAATGCTCACAATCTGGAGCTGGGGCCTAATCGTATTTCTTTGCCAGGAATTACTGATCCTGCCTTACCCCCAAATCCACAAAAAGCTGTTCTGTACCGTCCAACTAGTATTCATTTTATAGCTGTGAGTGTCACATTTTAATTCTGAACATAATTTTTTTACCACGTTCTACTGTTGCTTATTTAAAACCTAACCTTTGTTTATTGAAGTGCTTGTATTGCCTTCTCTTTAAAAACCTATAGGTATTCATCACTATTCATATCATGTCATTATGGATGAAGAACGTCATCAACCTCAGTGTACTAAAATGAACATCAATAACTGTATCTTACAAATTCCTTCTTTTGTTTTTTAAAAAATATTATGACACTATTAAAACATCTCCTCTAAATCACATTTATATGATATCCTCTATTTCACTTGACAACAATTAGGTGTAAGAGGAATAGCAGGGCTTGAGCAGACACTTGTTCTATCATGATGATTTCATTTTAGGAAGTACTGATGGTTCTCATTGCTGTAAAAAGCAGTTCTTTTATGCATGCCTCTATCATGGTAATAACAAGGAATTGCTGAGCATTCCATTCTCAATGCTGTATTAAACTCATACACTTCCACTTTGTGTTCGTGATGGCAGGTCCTTGCAATGATGTGCGAGGGGCTTCCACCTGATGGAATTTTGCTGATATATCTCTCTGCATCTGGTTGGCAATTTTTTGCAATCAGTTCTTGCCTTTTTTTGCTCTTATGCTTAGGGGGTTGAGCATCACTTTTTCTTTGCTATGTTGTGTTGTGAATGATACTTATTGTAGGAAAATGTGGGTGCCAAGGAACTACATCTTCATCATCTTCTAGAGCATCTGCAATCAACACTGCTGAAACTGTGGTGGAAAATTTTCAGTCTCTTGATCTCACATCAAATGTTTCTCCATCTTCCAACTTTTCTCATGATAGTCCAACCCATGCCCATGATTCTCCTCAAGATGGGAACAGCCAGAAGACCTATGATGATTGTTTGTACTTGGGTTCCTCTGAGGATGAAGGTGAGCCTCTGGTGGTGATCTTATATTGTACAGATCAGTCTATCAATTCGAAGTAAATAGGTGACATCAAAACAGATCTTGTTGTTCCAAGCATGTCTTTGTTTAGGGTATAATGACTCACAGCTTTCTGTTCATAATATTTTAATTTCATCCAGAATTAATTAAGGAAACGTTCTGTACTTGGATGCATTGTAACTGTCCTTTATTCTACTTTGGCTTTTTCCAGGTAAAAATTACCTTTGCCCTGATGACTTGATACCATTTACAAGAAAACCTCTCTTTATAATTGTGGACAGTGAGAACAGTCACACATTCAAGGCAAGTTTCTTGTCTGTGGTTTCATAATTCTCAACTTGGCTCATGAACTGGATAATTTTTTCCCACAAACGGAAATGTTGAAACAATGGTTTATAAATTGGTAATCACTGGTTATACAGACTGAACTGAATCAAAGGTTGAGCTGTGTTCAGATGGACCCTCCCCAACTCTTGAAAGTTATAGACTTTGGTGTATTATTATTAAATCCACAGAATTGTAGGAACTGGTGTGGACTGGAGCAGTCTATACCCCATGTGTTATACAATCATGGAATGGGCTCGTGCAAGAGGCACGCTGGAAAGGGGTGGATTCTTCCCTTTTTCTGCCAGCAAGGAAGGAGCCCCCGTCTTTCCTACAGTCCCAAAGCAGAAAGCAATTCGTTTTCCATAAGTATTCTTTTCTATAATGTTTTTATGTGTTGCGGTGTATGGTTTTTCTTTTTCTCTTTCGGACTGTATTGATCTTCCACTTACAGTCTCTGTTATAGTAGTATTTGTTGTGGTATGTGTTATGATAAGTCAATTTCCGTCCAGAATTGTTAAAATGTCACTGTCAAAGACCAATTGGGGCTGAAAATTTATCATGTTTTATGAATATTAAAATGACTCTCCGATTAACATTATTATTATTATTTTTTTGACTAATACTTTCATACAAATTCAGGCCATTCATGGGATGGAAAAGGAAGAGAGAGCTGCAATGCTCCTTTCTCCTTCCTCTCCTTCTTCAGCTGCTGCTAGTGAAGGAAACCAACTTCCTGATGTGAATTTGTTCTCTTTGTTCCTCACAGCTCCTTTGCAAGCTTTCTGCATGTTACTTGGGCATCCCGGCACTAGTATTGAAAAGGTGAGTCATATTGCATTCAGTTACTATTTCAGCGTGTTTCAGTTAGGAGAGGTCAGATTGCATTCAGCATACGTTGTACTGTATAACAAGATATTGTATACATTTCTGCCATTATGTTCATATGTTTTGTGCGCTGTTTGGCTCAGGAGACATACTGGATAGCTGAGAAATTGCTTTCCTCGTTGTATAGTAATTGGGGTTTCATTTTAGCAACATCGGACTCTCTGGATCCGGTTTGGGCCCAAGTGCTGCTTGACCCCTTCCTTAGGCGATTTCTTCTGAGGTAGGATTTCTAAAGTCCACTGCCATAAACTTTGGAATTAAGGTTCCTTTCTTGTTCTGTCTATTTATGGATCCTCGATCTGATAAAATGTTCTTATACAATCAACCATGTATCATTCTAATCATTTCTTTGGACAAATGTTTGCAATTTTTTAACTTGTGGCAGATTTCTATTTTGCCGGGCTGTGCTAACCCTGTATGAGCCAACATCTGGCAAGAGTGAATTCCTTCCTGAATGTATGCCCCATCTTCCTGATTCTGTCCTTCAATCCAGTGAAATCACCCAGTCTGCGATATGGGAGATTGCTAATGTTTTCTGCGGGGCTCATCATTTTCTCTTCTCTGTGGAAGAGCCAGGACGTGGTTCTCAAAGATGGGAAATGGAAACGACTTGATCTTATTAAGTGCAAATCATTCCTCCCCAAATTGTTCCATCAACATGCAGTGGCCTTTGATATGACAACTATTTATGTACTACACAAGAAAAGCTCTCAATTATATTATAGCCTGGTTCAGTGATTTTGGCTTCATAATATCAGCGGGGGAAATGGAAATCAGTTCTCTTGTTTGAGTCAAACATGAGGGTGTATAACCGTCTGGAGACTCTTGAGGGACTAGATCACCGCATTTCCTGTCTCTCAATCAGTATCATGTTAAGTTTCAGCCAGGTGCCTGTATCCTTCCATGAAATCTCCCAGTCTGTTGTGAACCAAAACAGCGAACATATATATTCATCAGGTCCACCCTGGAACTATTTTTGCTCACTGGGTATGAGAAACTGCGTCTCTTTTATGGTTTCCTCAGTTCCCCATGGACGCTTCAAGTCAACTCATCTCGAGTTTTTGTTTGCTCTAACTAAATCATTTTAAGCTTTTCCATCCCTTGTTCCTGTGACATTCATCCCTAGGATTGCTCGTCGGTTTCATGCCAGGGCCAAATGACAGGTTCGGCCATTAATATGGTCGGCCATTATAAAATGTGTCGTAGAGATTTGTGGTGGTTCGAATTAAAAACGTGGGTGAAAGTGAAATGCTTCTGGATTGGGCCAAGTAGTTGTAGCTTAGTGCACTTGAAAACATGACAAATCATCGATGCTGTCGGCATCGGTTGTTGGGGCGACAGTGAAATCGATTCCGTCCATGATATTCCCTGGCAAAATCAGACTCGCAAATTATCCCAGAAAGGTTTCGACCCTCGAATTTTTCTTCGTTTCTTCGAGTTCACTTAACGAGCTAGTTTGGTTGCTACTGAAGTAGCAAGGCAGCCTTGATGGGACTTCGTAACGTGTGTTTCAGAGCCACACCGACTAGAATTTTAGAATCATTCATGGTAGAACCACCGGCCAAATTGTTTTAATGGCTGCGTGCTTGTGAGCTGCGATTAGCAAAACGTCGCCTCGATCAGAGAAACAGCTGGGCAGAGAAGGATAAATGGCATCACGAGTCATACCCAACGATAGGAGTACACGCAGTTTTAACTTTTACAGCTTGAAAAGTTGATCTCCACCAGGAATCTTGTCTTCACGGGGTGACGGGTGTTTGTAGAAATGCTTCAATGAGTTCTGAGTTGCCGAGATATCAAATTCAACAAGAATCATCTGTGTTAGAGTGGGAGTTGGGAGTCGTCACACAAAAGAAATCTCATTTAAAGCGCAGCACATGATTCCCTTCGAATCAGAAGCTAGGATTTAGACCATTCAACGACTAAAACCAGATTGCAGATAACCAGGTTTTCCTTAAGTTCTACGGTTAAAGTCTAATATAAATGGGAGGCATATCAAACGTTATCCATGTCATTAATTGATTCATTCGGGAAGGGCGGATGATTACATTAGAAAGCAGTAAATGAGCGTCACAATTAACAGAGTACAGACGTTACGAAGAAACCTGAGCAGAACTTCTGGAAGAAGAGCATAAATAAAGAGTCTTCCATTTCAGGGATTACTCACTCAGCCACTCATTGGTCACAAAACATACCACCAAACTAGTCAAACATAGATTTCTGAACATTAGCACTGAATTCTACCCTTTATTACACAGTACACAAAAGTTCTTTGAAAGGAGGTACGAGGAAATCAAACATCCATTATTGCAGTTCCCAAGTTGGCAACTGAGAACGCAGTGACCTGAAACCCGTAATGCGATTCCATAACCTGACTAGAGCATATATAATATATATATACATTGTGGGAGGAAAATACTGAAACAGAAAAATTTACCGGCACAGACACGGAATGGAAAGGGCTCTCAACTTGCACCATATAACTCAACTCTTCTCTGTAACAGTGTTTGTGATTCTTCTTCAAAGTAACCATCCGAGCTGATACAGGATAGGTCAGAAAACCTCTTCGATCAAGGGAAAAACTGCTATCTACGTGTAAATATACAAAGGGTACACGGGACAGTGTACGCTCAGCGGGGTTTTTAAACTTCCCAGATTGAATGAAGCCGCATTGGAGTGGTTGTTTACACTTAACGGCCATTGGGGGTGCCTGCTACTTTGGCAATGAGGGCCGCGCTTAGCTGCTCCTGGGAGAATGCCTGAGCCGTCATCTTCACCGCTGCCTGTTGAATCATGAGATCTTTCACAACCGAAACACTCGCAGACATGACATCCAATTCAAGCTCCTTCAGGGCGGCCATTAACCTCGCAGCCGGGTGGTACTTCTTATGACATTGCATTCTGATCATGGCATCCCCTTGGAGAATCTTCACCTCTATCTCGAACCCAGTTAACTTCCCGCCCAGACCGGCCAGGGAATTGGACATCTTCAGATCATGATCCACCGCCGAGGAAGAATTCTTGCTCGCCATGATGTCCTTCTTTAGAGCGTCCAGTTGCGACTGCACTGCCTCTTTGTCACTCTCCAGCTTCTTCATTTTGGTCTTGAGCTCGTTGATGTAAGAGATGGCGTCTCCCAGTAGCGAGGCCTTGTCCATTTTGGAGACATTGGGCACTACTGCACGGAGGGCGTAGAATCGCTGGTTCAGCTTCTCTCTCCTCTGCCTCTCGGCTTCGACGTGATTCAGAGGCTCTTCCCGACCGTTGGCGGGTTTGCGTCCGCGCTTCCGAGGCTTCTTCTCGGCCTCGACTACTCGACTGCTCTCGGCTTCTCTCACCGACGCTTCAAGATCGGAGTGGTCGGAGTCAGGCCCGGCACCGGGTTTCGCGACACCCGACGACGGTAACACAGCGGCAGAGCTAAAAGAGAGCAGCGCTTCTTCGTTGCTGCTTCTACAAGATGGGGATTTCCTCTTCTTTTTGTCGTCCAAAGCCGACGATATCGGACTGTTCTGGTTGGGGAAAAGAACGGAATTGCTTACGGAGTTTCTCTTACTATCCCCGAAACTGAGGATCTCCGAGGACTCTGGTTTACACTGGGTGCCATTGCTCCTCGACCCGTTCTCGAATCCGAATTCCGAGAAATTGAGCTCTCTAGGAAAGAAGCTCTGCGTCTGCTTGGGATTCTGCGATTGTTGATGAGCCTGAGGCAGTTGAATCGTGCTTGGATTTTCCGATAAGCTGCTCGAGCTGGGATTTTCGAACTGTTGTACAGACCTAGAAATTTCGGGAACGGAGGGAGTGGAGGAGGCGGCTATGGTGGTGGTGGATTCCTTGATCTCGACGGTGGACGGTTCGCAAATCCAGAGGGAAGGATCGTTTTCCCCTTCGTCCGTCGGTGGCCAGAGGTCAGGCACGTTGCTGAAATTGAACAGAAACCTCACCTTGTTCATGAGATCGACGCTCTGGAAGATGAGCTCGGTGGATCCCAACTCGACGACGCCGTTGGCTGAAGGGATACACACCATGGTCTGCAACCCAAACACCTGGGCCTGCCGCGCCCTCTCGCAGGAGCAGCGGGCGAGGCGGTCGCCGCCGGCGACCCAGGTGGGACCGGCGGAGAAGAAGGCCTGTCCGGGCAGCCCACTGCCATTGACGAAGGAGTGCGTCATGGAGACCAGGAAGAACCACTCGGTGTCGGTGACCTCCTCATCGACGTCGTCGCTCGACGAAGCGGCGCCGGATATGAGAGAGTTGAGCTCCCGAAGGACCCTCTTCCGGTGCTCCATGTCGGCGGCGGAGGTGGCCGTTGTCTTCCGCTTGCGCTTGTCTTCCTCCCCTTTATAGTAGCCGTCGCCCCAGCCAAGCAGGGAGACGCCGGAGACATCGACTGACGACTGCCAGAAGATCGCGTATGTCCAGCTCTCTCGAGCGCCCTCAATCAGGGCTTGCAGTCGCTGCTGGAGCCCCTCCTGGTTAAAGAAAGACTGATTCTGCTGCTGCTGAGTCGGCCCTTGCAGGCTCCGATTCGGATCCGGCGCCGTCGTCGAAGCAGAAGCCGGCGGCCACGGCATGAGATCCGGCGCACCGAAGGCTTCGATCATCGTACTATCGTCCGTCCAGTGACTCATACTCGGCAGCCTATACTCCGTCATTCCATACAAAGAAATCCAGAGAAGGAAGGAAAAAAAAAAAAAAACAGAGAGAAGAAGAGAAAGCAGAGTTTTAGGGTTTCTCAGAGACCCGACCAGAAATTCCTTACACCAATTCAGAAAATCACGAAACTACTTCCAGCTTGAAAACAAAAACCAGCAGAGGAAGCCACCGCCGGAGTTCACATCGCCGGCGAAAAAGGCGTGGCCGGAGAAGGCGTCGAGATGAGTAGAGAGAGAGAAGCCGGAGAAAAGCAAGGGGAAGGAGGAGGTGGCTTCGCCGCGGTGGTTGATATGCGTGGGAAGGGGACTGGATTTTGATCGCATTTGGATTTGGTGTGGATTTGAAGTGCATTTCGTCTGAATTTTACGGCGGTAGGAAAAAAAAAAAGCCCCACGGTTTCTTCGCCGATTTAATCGTGGATCTTCGCTTTCGATTTACCAAAACGGCCACCTTTTTACTGTTTTACTGCGGCAGCCGTCCGGGACCGCGATAAGTCAAAGAATGAAACAGACGGATAGAGATACCTCGACGAAATCGGAGACGCATGCGTGCCAAGGTTTATCTTGTCAACCAACGGTCGTGATTGAACTTTTCCGACGATCGCCCGGGTCCCGCAACCGAGACCTCCTACCCCCCTCCGCGAGATATCTGATAAGGAACGAGAGAATTAAGGGAGTTAATTAATTACGCGATCCTTCTAATAACAAGACAAATTAAAGATTAAAATAGTTGAAAGAGAAAGGAAGCTCTCTATCGCTGCCTTCCATTAATATGCTGATTAGCTTCTACGCCCAACAATCAGGAACCCCTTTAGATTTTCTAGTTGTGAAATAAGAATTTTTATTTTGTCATTTTATTAATTATAAATATACACCTTTTTATTTTTATTGAGAATATATTTTTCAATTTTTAGAACTGACTTTTACCATTTCTAGTCTTTTTCTTTTCGTTTGTGTAAAATATTACTTTATTTTCTAAACCTTTTCGAACCCTTTTTCTATTTAAAGTTTGTTCCTACTTTCCACTCGATCTACATTTAAATTATATTTTATGTGTGATCTAATTAGATAAATTTTATAAAAAAATTTATTTAAATGCCAATTGCCATGAAATTCTTTGGATTTGTCACCTTTTCCAATAAATTATCATATCAAAAATTTTATGTCAAGATCAATATCAGTTAATTATTTTAACATAAATCAAGCTGCTAAGTTTACGTTAATCATATGTTAAGTTAATTAATGAACTGCCGAGTTTGGGGTGCGTAGCGGAGAGATGAATCTAGGATTGTGTTTCTGAGGCGAAGGGAAGAGCCGCCGCGACTACATTTCCGCCGACGGATTCTGTTGAACATTTCCGCCCGCTTTGCAGATTAGAAACATATGGTATTAATGAATATATGTAATATTATAAAAAAAAAATAATGTAACTTATTATATATGTATATATATATATATATGAAAGAAAAGACACCACGTTTTGCTCGCCGGGTTGGACTGAAAAGGACGCAGAGATTTTAAAAAAACAAAAAAGAAAACCTTTTTTTTCTCTCTCTCGCTAATATTGCTAGAAACGCCAAAAGTCTTGTTACCCAAAAAGAATTGCCGCCTCAAGTACACGCGGATATATTTGTCGCATCGCTCCCGAAGTAGGGCCCGCAGGCGGTCTTGCTAGTGACTCACGAGCCACGTTGTACCAATCGTTGGCTTTCTTTAATGACGTGATACCCAAAAAGCGTCGCACTTTTTTGCAGTGATTGGTTCGGCATTTTTCTATTTTTCACTTTTTGCAATTCTTAAAGAAAAGAAAAAAATTTATAATACACAGAATAGAGAATCTTTTATGAGGCTTGTGGTACTGGTATCACAGCTCATTCTTAAAATAGCATCTGAATGAAACATATAAAAATCTATAATACACAGAAATAGAGATTCTTTTATGAGTTATACGAAGTTATATCTAGGTTACATTCAATGAATTATGAAATATGAACTATTAAAGTCACTTCTTGATGGGTACATGGTGGTAATTATTATTATGTAATAAAAAATTAAACTGCAACACGTCAACCCACTTTTTAAAACCACGAGTTGCCTAAAAGATAAGTGCTCTCTTAGTATCTCCTAAAAAATGTATATATATTATTAAATTAAATTTATAATTGTAATAATATTAATACTTTCTACTGGGCTTTACATTGTGATAGAGTAGTGATTTATTATAGGGAGATAGATTTGAGTTTACTTAATTCTGAGACTTTATATCCTCACCTTCCACGTTGCTATCTAGGTAAGAAATAAGTTGGAGATAAAATGATGATTTTATTTTTTTAATAAATTATTATTTATCTATTCTATGGGTAAACCTCTAGATTTTCTTTTACCTATACCTCTATAATCCTCTAGATTTATGTCTTACGTCTACTACCAATTAACACCGTAAAAACTTACAACAAAATACTTACTGACAACTTTTACTTGAAAGAATAAAAATCCTAGCATCGATCTAATTGATAAAATCTTTGGCTATGTTACTTTATTTACATTTCTCTTGGACGGTGTAAAAGCGCGTGGTCAGACCCGGCAGGGCATGGACTCGGGAGTGTGGACCCAAAAGCATGGTTACAAAACTAGTTATAATATGAAACTTTGAGGAGGAGGGCACCCAGCCGGCATCGATAAAATATTAGAACGAGTTGGGCATCGTGTTGGAAAATGTCAAAAACGAGGCAGTCATTTGTGTGTTTTTTTATCTGCGATAACGAGTATAGACAAAGTTGTGGGCACATGGACCAATTGTTTTATGATCCACGGTCCTCGATTCCTCTTCATTGAACCTTAAAAGCAACCCCTGAATTCATGTTAACCCGAATAAAAACGTGGGTTGCTCCGTCTTTGTTTAATGTAAATCAGACTCTACTCAAATTTCAACATTTCAATAATTGGAGGCAGTCTTATGAGTTATCTCAAACAGTACTATATCAAAGACCTTAACTAAAAAAATAAATACGGCCACAGCCTTGTGATTTTGTTGGGAAGATCTTGAAATATTTTTTGAAGAACAGTGAGTGACTACTAAGGAGACAGATATCAGGAAGAATAGCAAAAGATGTGACAATGATGTAAGACTAAATGTTGAAAATGATCCACACTTGTACATGATATATTCTCCTTGTCTCTTTTATTTTTTTTTTTTCTGGGTGATCATTACTTGACATTGTTTAAAACCACACGGTGTCTAGCAACCATAAATATACCCTGTACAAAATTGTATCTCACTATTAACTTAAGAGTCATTCTAAACGACGACTGATGCATTTATTCCACATACATGTTAATCTAAGTTTTTAAAATAATAATAAAAAAATATATAAAATCTTATTTTCTAGAGGATAAACCCTAAAGGATCAATAATTTAGATTAACATGTTAGTGAGATAGCTAAGTGCAACTAGTATTATTCTTAACTTAAAGTATTAGTTGTTGAGTTAGTATACTAGTATGAATTCAATTATTATTATTATTATTATTATTATTATTTGATCTAGTATATTAATTAAATCTAAGTCATATTTGTGAATTTGAGTAGTAGATTAGTGGTCACACGAAGAAGTTGTAATTGGGTCAAAGAAAAAGCGTCCCTAGGGGGGGGGACCCATGAGAAGGTGACCCCTAGTGGTCGGTAGTGGTGCTTGAATCCTGTAATTCGGGCACGTGGGTTTGTACGTCCCTGATCCAATGTCAGGCAGGTAAGTAATACAGCGACGCATCGAAAGGAGCGTGTGAGGCGGATTCTCTCTCCCCAATCCATGCACCCTTATCGTGCTCTAAAAAAGCTGCTTAGATTTTACATATGACGCGACTGAGTCCGAGCGAGACGCGACTGAGTCCGAGCGAGACGCGACTGAGTCCGAGCGAGACGCGACTGAGTCCGAGCGAGACGCGACTGAGTCGAAAGCACGCCCGTGAAGTGTAGGTTTGGACATGCCCGGCAGGCTCGTGGGTTGAGATCATTTTAGAAACGCGGGGGCCCACGGGAGAGAGAATAAAAAAGGAAAGATTTTTTGTCGGAGAGAGGATGACACATGTCTGGAGAGAAAAAGGTGGACAGGAGGGTGGGCCCAGATCGATCGGCGCAACCTGGACAAGTGTTCGCATGGCCATAAACCGGTGAAGAGCGGTCCCCGGGTGAGTACGGAGTGTTGGTGCGTTGTACGCAAAACGTGTCTCCTGCAAAACACCAGTACTTTAATTGGAACAGGTTCACAACCCAATTCCACATCCCCCACCTTCCTCTGCAGTAAACCACGTGCCCATTTTTTGGTATTTATAATTTTGTTAGAATTTAATCCCACATTGATGAAATAAGTAAAAAATAATTCTGACTTATTAGTTGAAAAAAGTTTTTCTAATTTTAGCTAATCATTTGTGTATGGGTCAAATACAATTATCTCATTTGTTTGTGGGGGTGGGTTCTAAAATGTGAGATGCAATTTGTTTGTAGGCTCCATGAAGTGAGCAACTAAGTTAGATACAAATAAGTAAAATTGTATGAAACTATTCAGACCTTTGTAGCTCAATGGTATTAGTTCACAAGAGGAAACCATTGTTTTATAAGGTGAGTACAAGAAATTCGGAGTGAGAAACGTTTCTAGTAGCCACATACTAGTGCAGGTTTTAGGAATAACAACCTTTCTTGAGAAACCATGGGATTGAGCAGCCCATTTGATTCCTCTCCAGCTTTTAGTGCTTCAAGAAGAGGATGACATTCCGGTACACCCAAAGTTTGGTGGAGAAGTTCACAAATTTGGACGTTTAGGATGAGTGAATTAATGAAGTTGAGTTGTGGGTTATAATATGTGAAGGACCTCATCCCCCTGCAAAGGTACTAAATAGTAAGAGAATCTCAAAGAGATAAAAGAATGAAAGAGAGAGAACATAGTGAAGTTGAATGTCAAATTGTCAATGCTAAAGTCATGGAGCTCTTAGCTAGTTCCCTTAGCATTAAAAGTTTTAGAGTTCATCCCACCCCTCGAGTCGGCTAAGGCCATATGGCAGAAGTTAGAAAGTGACTTTTCTATGAGTGTTGAAGGAGATGCACTACAAACTTGGAAGTGCATCTAGTGGAATGCGTGTGTATGAGAAGTAAATTCTAAATGTGAGAAAAAATCAGATGAAGATGAAGAATCTAGCGTTAATGAAACTATGGGAATTATCTGACTAGTCCATTTCTCACCTCAAGACAAAGATAAAAGAAAACAAGTAACAAATTACCGAAGAAAACAAATCAAATTTTTAGACATGCATTGAGTTAGGGACCTAAGAAAGGAAAACTCAGTCAAGATGGATGATATTAGGGGAAAAAATTATAATATGAAAATATGTATTCTAGGTTCTTCAACTTTTAGAATGAAATTGAAAAGCGCTGAACATACAATGTATAACCGAGGAACATATTCTAGCATCTGACCCATGACCCATGATCTCGAAGAAATAAGTTTTGGGAGATCAAACTCATGTATAGTTTTAGAAAAGAATATAGGAGCATTCTAGCAAAGATCACAGAAGATTCATCCCGGAGCAACTAGTATCACTATTATAGGAAATTAATTCGACTTTAAATGCTCAATGAGGAAATCCGGGAAAAAAAAAGGGTGAAACAGATTTAAACACCTAAGTTTTTTTTTATCTGATTTCTAAAAATAATTGTGTCAGACCCAAACAAATTCAGGTTCCCTAGGCTGATTGGAATTAGTGTGATTTTTTAGAATCAAGTACAAACATGAAATCTAAAATCAAAGATGGTTTGAGTAGTAAGAGGACTGCAGAATCGACTACGAGTTGCTAACTTGAACCGATTGCATGTCTTAAAATCCATTTTGGAATAAAGCTGCAAATGCTTACAAATAGGGAAAAGCTTTTACTACCCTTTGAATTTAATTTTTCAACATCCAAAGACCCTTCGGGCTCCTCTTTACCTATGAGTAAATGTTTTTAACATCTAAAGTAGGTTGAAGTATCTCTCTTGGGGAAAAGAAGAATGTATAGAAAGCATGAAGTAATATTGTCTACTCCAAGATGGATGTCCCTCACTAGAATCATATATTGTGTTTTAAGTAGTAGAGGTTGATGATATTGTTCAAGCTGATTTACAACCTAAGATTTTGAAATTAGATAAGAACCAAGCTTCATAATGTGAATGACGGGCTACGAGAGAATTTAACATAAGAACGGTGCAGAAGTAGATCTTTTTGTAGCAATTGCTAGTGATGCAACTCAAAAAGGATGAAGTTTCAATTTTGGACTTGGATAGTTTAGAAAGTTATAGACGTACGGATAGTTCGCCTTTGAAGTTGAAATTTCAAGATTCTCAAAACAGTGCCAGAAAATGGTGTGACATACAATTTTAAGAAACTGATCATTTTGAAGTATAGAACTCATTTTTTAACATGAGATAAAAATTTTAAAAAACTTATTACCTTACTTTAATTAGAGCAAACACATAAAGGTATACAGAGGTGGAAATGTTTTCCGAAAATGACTTTATACGTAGGTAGGATTATATGAAGCTTAAAATTCAAAGCCTGAAACGGCCATTAGGACTTTTGCGATAAACTATTTAGAAGAGTGCAATTTAAGGAAAATGCTAGTTGCACCTTTAAAATTTGCCTACGGTTTATCCTTTAAAAAATTAGGATTTTATAAAAATAAAAATATTTTATTATTTTCTTAAGTTTTCCTATTGGCCGGTTAAGTCATGTACGTTGGATAGGTTTTGCGGTCTAGGTGCAGCTAGCATTAATCTTTGGAAAAACCTCCATTTTGGAACGTTTCTAAAGAAGTAATTAAGTTATATGAACACATGATTTATCTAAAAGGAGATTTAAACAAGCACATATTATATCCAAATGGTCACTCTTTTATCCAAAAAAGAGCTTTAAAGTTGCAAAAAACTTAGATAGGCATGCTTGACCAAAAATTCAATATTTCATAGAAATGAAAGCTTATGGGTGCCAAATATTGTAACCAAACATGCGCTAAGTGTGATGCCTCTCTCTCACGTTAGTTCTAGAAAGTTGGGTCTCTTGGTTTCATAGATCAGGTTAGCATGGGTTTGGTGTGCACACTTTTTGTATCTAGAGATGGTGAGACAAATGCTTTTTGGGGAGAATTAGAGACGAAGGTATTGAATACAAAAATTGAAGACCTAAAATTAAGATTAAAGATTGAAGCCAAAGAGAATTTGAAGATTAAGGGATGAAAGATGGAAGCCAAAGTTATGTTGACACCTTGAGTTGTACAACATTTTTCCAGTTTCAATTTTTGGTTTGAACTTGTTGTGCTTGCCCTATTTTTGTTAAAAAAAATTAATTTGGATACATCAAAAGGATCACTATAGTTTATTAATGTTGTAGTAAAAGAATTTGGCTTCATCAAGATTAGGTTTCTTGTTAACTTTCTGGAGAACCAATTTGTGTGAGGAATAGAGGACTCTTATGAGTGTCTGATGGTAAGAAAAATCTCTCGATGAATGTTTACTTTATTATGGTATCTTATAAGAGTCATATTCTAATATTTATCATCTAAATCACAGCAAACAATTTCATTTCACATGAAATTAAGGTGGTTTTTGCATGATCTATTAGAATAGGTCTTTAATTGTAGCTGTTTTATTTAATGCATTTGAATCGTCACTATTCATTATTCACAATAAACGACACGTCAAATATTTTTAATTGATTTTAATTGTGAAATATCACTTCATATATAGGTTTTATCGTATCAATAAATTTTATTATTTTATTATTTTTTATTGGCTGGTGTCCGTCAGACCTACTTCAATTGGGTTCAATCAGATCTAGCAACCGAGCTTGACATAGCAACACCCAAGCTAACAGAAGCACGTTAAAGGTAGGTACGAGATTTCTATGTGTCCTTCCGATGTGGGCCCACCTGCAGTTCAAACGTTATATATCCTCCGTCGGATGATACGACCCCATCAAATCTACTGCTCCTGCGTAGGCGAGAGCGTAGCTAAGGAGGTAGAGGACGAGTTTGGAAAAAAAGGAAATAACCGAGGGCAGTTTCGTACGGGTATCAATACAAAAACGAAACCGAAAGAGGCGATCTGGCTGGGTGTTTGCCTGAATCTCAAATCGCAAGTTTCATTGAGCGCTTTTCAGCACAAGCTCTTTCCCCTGGGGAGGAGGTTCTCCAGTACACCTCATCCCTGTCCTCCTCTTGGGAAGAAAAAGCCAAAAAAAGAAGTTTTTTTTTTCTTTGAAGGTTTTACCTGAAATTTTTCCTTTCCCCTTCCTAGGCAGTGGCCATGGCGTCCGATAGCTTCACTGACAAAAACACCGTCTTCAGAAAGCTCAAGTCTAAGTCGGAGAACAAGGTGAGTATCCTCTGCAAAATTTATTCGTTTTCGTAGGTGTGCGAGATCTGGCCTGGTACTCGTAGATCTAAACGGAACTGACCCGATCTGGCCCATGCGTCTTTTTTTCCTCGCAGATGTGCTTCGATTGTAATGCGAAGAATCCGACGTGGGCGTCCGTTACTTACGGAATTTTTTTGTGCATCGATTGTTCCGCGGTTCACAGGAGTCTCGGCGTTCATATCAGCTTCGTGAGGTCTGTTTTCTCTCCTGATTTCAGACTTGTAACGAATTATTTCTTGTTTTTCTTGATGTTTCTTACTCTTATGAGCTTTTCGTTATTTCTTTTGTGATTCTGCTGCTATTAGAAACCGATGCATGTGTTAAACTGCTTCGCTTTTTTTTTTTGCCTTTTTTTTTTTTTGGATCGCTTGCCTCAAGATTCAGTTATGCGGTCCTGTGTTCTTGGTTTTATATTCTTGATTTTCATTACGCGATGTTGGTCAAATTCCCAAAAATTGACACCTTGTTTGATTCCACGCCTGCAATCTTGTTATCTGATTAGTTATAACCACATAGAGAACTCCTCCGAAACAGCATTGGCGCGTCGTCATTGATTTGGCTATAGGCTTTCTTCTCTAGCATGTTAGTTACACCTACTTTCTTGCAGGAATAAATTTCGTTTTGAACTTTAGTGTCGTCTTTGCTGTTCCAGTCAGTGGTTGATGGTAATCGAACTGCTGCATGGGCGGAAAATGAATAGTTATACTCTTCCGTTCTTTGGTTGCAGTACTTCTGCTGACCTGCATCCTCCATGAGAATTGTTTGACCCTAGAAGATGTCGTCATCACCTAGTCTGCTGCAATGCCTAGTGGGTCATTGGAAGTTCTGGCAGGAAATGAGGGGTGTTGCAGACTTACATGATTCTTTGGTTCTACTTCAGGACACCCTCCAGCGTAGACTCTGCTTATGACTTTGAAGGCATCTGCTAGCATTTCAATGCCCACTAGGCTTGTGTTAACCCATATTTTATGCCACAGATCATTTTAATGACTCCGAAGTTGTAGTCGCTCAGAGCAATTTTTACTGTAACGGTAGAAAATGGAACAGAATTCTTAGTAGTGGCATTGACAAAATAAATTTATAAATTTTTTCTTCTCTGAAGAAAAGATAAAACTAATTTAGAGAAGCAGACTGTACAGTTAGAAAAAGCCAACCTTCTGAGGGTAGATCTGAGATTTAAAGTCTCTAATAAAAGGTTAATGAACAGATTTAATTATGTTGTCATTCAATATTTACAGTGTTTCCTTTCAACTTTTAGTATTTGGAAGCTTCAGAGGTTCTTGTCATTGAGGTTTGTAATCTAAATGTTTATGAACCTGAAAGTTGCTGTCACTATTGATTTGCGTAGTTTCTTCATTACTTCTATTTGAAAATGCATTCTTCTTTTCCTCAAATAAAAATGTCATACATTATCAGATATTCTAGACATACTATGGCTTATGAGTAGTGTCAACCTTCTGAGTGTGAGGCCTATAGATTGGGCCAAAACAAGTTAGTTGTTAAGCAACTCGTTTGTTGCATGAATATATATAAACCACCCTTTCTTCTTTGAAAATTTTATAAGGTGGTCCTCCTATTTTTTACATATTCTTTGTATGCTTTCTCATATAATTTTCAAACAAGAAAGGGTGGTTCATATAAATATATGTAATAATATGTATATATATACATATACTGCCCTTTCTGGTTTGAAATTTTCATAAAGTGGTCCTCCTATTTGTTGCACTTCCCTTTTATTTTTTTTGAAGAGATTTGTTACACTTTCTTTGTATGCTTTATCACTAGTTACTAGATATATGAAAGGTGGCATTTATTACTCATTCAAGATTAAGTGTAGGTGTATTAATTATGAGGTTGCTTCTTCATGCAGCATTTAAATAGCTTAATTCTACGCACTCTTGGCCATGTTATGTCATCATTCTACTGCAATCTTGTGAAAAGAGTTCTTCTTGTGTAGCTTGAGGACAACTTTATGCAAATTTGTTTGGGATGGTGAACAATCAACATAAGATCATTCTATATTGTCTCTCACATGTAGTGTGTGGGTTCTTGATCATTTGAAGAAGTCCATTATAAATAATAGTGAACTGGGCTTCTGGCTCAATGGCCTGGTGGGGAGTTTCTGATGTAAATTCTTAGCTTCATGTTTTAAACGGTAGGGGGTGGGCTAATTGTCATAAAAAAACAGAAGTGGCATAAAAATAAAGCTAATGTTTTTTTAATTAAAAAAGAGAGTCATCAGAAAAAAGAGAAAGATAGCGTTTAGAAAGAAAGAAAGATAGTTTGTTAGAAAAAGAGAAAGGTAGTCCTTAGAAAAAAAAGAGAGAAATATAGTCTGCAAAAATTTCTCAGCATCTTTATATGGATTGAGATGGAAGTGAAACTAAAATAATTGCGGATGACTGAAGAATGCTTTTATTAATGTAACCTGCTGTGATCAACGGTGCCAAAACTGCCAATAGGTTATTTCAACAGTGGTATTGTGTGTTCATTTAAACAGGAGAACGCTGAAATTTGAAGTGGATCTAAGTTGAAGTGTGCTTTCATGTGGGACATCTTTACTAACTACTGAACTTTGTGTTGCATTAATAGATCAACAAATTTAGACTCATGGACTCCAGAGCAGCTGAAAATGATGAGTTTTGGAGGAAACAACCGAGCTCAAGTATTTTTCAAGCAGCATGGATGGACTGATGGAGGCAAAATTGAAGCAAAATATCGCCAAGAGCTGCAGAGTTGTACAGGCAGATACTCTCCAAAGAAGTAGCAAAAAGCATGGTGGATGACTCAGTTTTACCATCGTCACCCACCATTACTTCTCAGCCAAGCCCTAAAGCTAACGGGCTTCCAGAGCTGAAATTTCCAGAGAACTTACTTGAAAGACATGAGCCCCCTCCTGTTGTCAAATCTCCTAAAGCATCATATTCAGTCGCCACAGTGACAAACAAAAAGCCCCTTGGAACGAAGCGCTCTGGAACCAAAACTGGGGGACTTGGTGCACGAAAGCTCACCGCAAAGGTGCATCTGTTTTTCGACATCAGTGTTGTGTTGGTGCTTAGGTGTATTAGTGGCATTAATTTGTTATTCAAAAGGTACTTATTGTGTTGCACATGAAGATGAACAAGCTGCTGTTTTATTGCAGACAAGTGACAGTCTCTATGATCAAAAGCCTGAAGAGCCAGCCCCTGCTATTCCCTCCTTAGCTAACAATGCTGCACCAACATTTGGTTCATCGTTCCCTTCACGCTTTGAATATGTAGAAAATGTTCAATCAACAGACACCAGTCCAGGAAGCACCCAAGCGATTGGTCATGTTTCACCACCAAAGTCTTCTAGCTTCTTCGCTGACTTTGGAATGGATAGTGGGTTCCAGAAGAAAGGAAGTTCGAGTTCCTCAAAAGTGCAGGTACCATTTTGAGCCATGTACAGGCTCGTTGACTGTGAACATATATTGACAAGTTTTTTCCCCAATCATCCTTGGAAACTCTTTTTTCCACCTTTTTAAAGGTTATTTGATTTCCTAATTTTATTGCATTTGTGTAGGTTCTTTAAGCTAAATATTTCATCTTCTGATAAATCAACCCTGTATGAATTTGCTCTCTTTGAGGTTTTCTTGGTGTCCCAAACACAAACTGACCGTACTGATAGTGTTCTCCTTACCGTTTCTGTAACAAACTATTTTTCTTGCTGAAAGCTTTTGTATTTTTCTGTCTAATGAATGGTGTCTGAGTTAGTTATTAAAACTCTTAGGTGGTTAATTTTGCTATAATTATTTTAATTAGTAAGAAATTGATCTTTTCTGTTCCCGTGAATTGGGTAATTTGAATTTTAAATTTTTTTACTCCTGTATGCTATTGCTCTGTAATTATGGTTGCTGCATAATTTTGGTTTCATATACTTGTGGTTCGCAGATTCAGGAAAGTAAAGAAGCAAGAGAGAAGTTCTCTAATGCTAAGTCGATTTCATCTGCTCAATTTTTTGGTGATCAAACCAAATCGGCTGACAGGGAGGCCCAAATGACCTTGCAAAAGTTTTCAGTATGTCCGCCTTGCTCATAAAGTTACTAACAAATTATTTTAATTATCTCATATGATATCATCTATCATCGTATATGGAGTTGGCATAGTATAAAAGTTCATGTACCGAAAAGCATTTCAGAAAGTCAAAAGTTTCCTTTTTGAAATTGAGGGCTGAGAAGTGCGTACAGCCAGACTAAGGGTTTGCCTTTACATGGATATTCTATTAGTCAAAAGCTTCTGTGAAAATCATGTTAGTTTCCTTCATCAGTATATTGTTGCCTAATATTGTAAATGGTGGAATTTGAGTAGGGTTCATCAGCCATATCCAGTGCCGACCTCTTTGGCAACGAACTTGATGATGCTCAGTTTGAAGCCACAGCATCTGAGCTTATTAACCGGATCTCTTTTCAAGTAAGCCACGGCAATCTTAATACTTATTTAATTTTCATATAAAACCGAAAATTGTTTCCATTTGGCAGCACACAGTTTTTGTCTTTTCTGTGTTGTTATTTTTAATTAATGATTTTTATTATAATCTAGGATTGAAATATCGTTCTTTTTATTTCAGATGATAGGAAGAAAATATTTTATTTCCATTGATCAAAATGCAGAAAATATCGTTTCTTATGTGGTTTGCATTCTTTCAGGCGTCACAAGATATCTCGTCCCTTAAGAACATGGCAGGAGAGACTGGAAAGAAACTTACTTCTTTGGCTTCCAGTTTCATAACGGATCTTCAAGACAGAATCCTCTGAGTTATGGGTGCGTCTGCATATATCCAAAGAAGGAAATACAAAGCCGTGTCTACATTTTGAGGGGTTGTTTTACTCTTTTTTGATTGGAGGCCTTACTCAAATTTTTTCTGAAGATAAATAAAAAAACAAACTTTTCCAATCAACCACTGTTGGGTGGCTTTTGTTGTAGGAGGAAATGTTTGAAAATTTACTGCATATCATGTACCTATTATATCTTCTGTATTTAATCGCTTTTACCGTTTTGCCTGCCCATTTTTGGGTTAGGCATATTTTCTTTGTACATTAGCCAGCAGGTACCCTGGAATGTTATTTTGCAATTGAGGCAAAGGTGTAAAGGGTGCATTGACGAAACGGAATAAGCTGTTCCTTTGACTGGAATAAGCTTTTCCTTCAGATGTGCCATTTACTGTGTCAAGTAGCTGTTCCTTTTGAGTGTTCAATTAGTATTCTTTGATTCTATGTTCAGATCAAATGAGCACGGTCTGTGATTTTGGATGAAAAACATTGAAAGAGCTTGGTAGTGGATGATCACGAGAGATAAGGTGTTACTATAGATAATGCTAAAAGCATTTAAAGAAAGGTGCTTCTTGCTCTCAACGAGATTGTAACTTAGGTTTTGAGTAAGAAAATGTCCTGCCCGCATTAAATAACTCCAAAATTTCAAATGCACTAAGGGGAAAAAATCACATACCGAAAGGAAATGAATCCAAAAGCTTCATCTGTAAAGCGTGGACCAATTTTATTTTAAAAAAACAAGTTTGCACCCACTGAAACCTATTCATTTTCCAATTTTTCTAGTTGCTACGTACGAAACCATGGCGCCAATTGAGAGGGTGTCACTGAACGCATAAATGCAATGTCTAATTACGGTCTGAAGCAGCTGAGGAACCTTCCCGTTTACAACTTAAAAAACTCCTGTCTGCAATGTTGGCAAGCTTCTCCAGTACGGTTGATGAAGCAATCAAATTGGTAATTCTGAGTGTTTCCCAATTTGTCTCCTCAAAAACAAAATTTGATTGGGAGGGTTTCTCAAAACACTGAAATTGTAGTTACATGGATTCTGGTTAAGAGTCTAAATAGTGAGGACGCTCTGCTATCCATATCAGCAATTCCTCTTCTATGTCCAGTATGTGCTGAGAATAGAAAATCTTGGTTTCGTTGCACTGATACCTGTGTTAACTACCATAACACCGAACCCTGAAATTGGAAGAGGTAAAAAGGAACGAGTGCAATTCATCGCTTTTAGGATTACCTTCTCTTCAATGCTCAGACGAATAGATTTCAGTAAAAGTTGATTTGACAAGTCTGATTTCATCAATCTTATATACCATCCGAGAAATGCAAAAGGAATAAACCTTACCAGTAATGTCCTTATAACCATCTAATGCGTATAATAAATAGATGAAGCAGGGAATTCACAGTGAAGTCTACAGATATATCAATGATACTCTATTCGGTACATGTTCAACTCTCATAATGACTAGCCAACAAAGTCAATTAAGGGAAAAATCTTCTAGACTCAATTAACCTTAACTGGAGAAATATATATATTTCAAGTCTGTATGCCAAAAGTTACATTCATAACATCTCTAATAAATGTAACTACACTTCCATGAAGCGGCCAACAAAGCAGATATCTAAAGATGAGTATACTTTGATGAATTTAATTTATGAAAACTAACCACATTTGTTCCCAACCAGTCTTAGCACACAGCACTTTAGCACCAATAGCAATGTGTAGCATAGCATGTACTGATATCCCAAGTGCATTCACAAAAATGACCATGCCATTCAAATGCACCATTCATACAAATACAGATTCAATTCAGTGACTAAAAATAGAAGTATAGTTACATTTCTTGCGTAACAAACAGATTTCTTAATTATTATACACGCAGCAGTTATCTAAACCATCAAAATTCAAAAGGTGGTATTGTTCAGCTGCATAATACTTGAGTACACCACTCAAACAGATATACATTCAATACAAAAGATAAAGCACGCATGAGCAAACAGGTAGCCCAGAGATAATTGCAAACATAAATCAACTTGTTCAAATAAGTGGATCTTAAGACAACAAAGACAGTTTTTGTCACTCGAATTACTAGCTAAAAAAGACAATTACAGCCAAAGCTGCCACCTAACTCCAAAGCCCTGTTCCACTACATGCATACGATGAAACAGATCGAGAGAAATGAATACTGTCATGTAGTAGATTATAAACACAATTTGAGGTAGCAAAACTTTGATAAATCTAGAACAGTTAAATTCAAATTCATAGTTGTGCTTGCAAAACAGAAATGGGGCTATAAAAATCTTAAGATTTAATGGAGATTATTAATCCTCAAAATATCACCCAAAATGCCAGATTTTTTTTTCCTAGTTTAACTATCAGCTAGGATTCCAATATAAGAAATGCTTCTTAGACAAATTTTTAAACTTGTCAAAGTCTAATGTAACAATTAACAAGCCTATAGATAATATTTCACAATAAATTGGGTGAGTTAAAATACTTACCTTCCAATGACTTAAAGAAACACTAAGGACAATTTTTCCAGTTCCTTTGACTAACAGGTTAGTATCATTCACTTGATATCACACAAAGACCAATACTAAAAAAATTCATAGTAGAAGTTTTCTTTCTTTTATTCAATATTCTATCTGTGGCTAATTTACATAGTACAAATACATAAATTTTAAAAATTTAGATTTCAAAATAATTCGAATATTTCAGTTCTAAATCACATCAAACCCTTTCAGTTTTTTTGAACTCAACAAATACGTGTTTGATTATGAATAGTATTACAAGATTGTATATTTATGATACATGAAAAGGAACCACACTGCATACGGATTTTTGATAAAATATGCTAAATCATTATGCACATTAAGAAAGCTAAAAAGTTACATGAAAATCAATCATATACATCTCAAAGAAAAATTAAAAAGCATACACAGATGATGTTTATTGAAATATAACCATTTTTTTGGTAAGAGAAATAGCACTTTGCTGAGAGTTTTAAAAAAAATTAAATACAAATTCTATGTTGTAAATCCACGAGTTGCAGAATAAGGGGGGCTAGTTTCTGAAAACACCCTTCTTCTTTTGCTTTCACTATAATGAGAGGTTTCACTTCTACACTTTCTAGAGGGAATGTACTTCAAAAGGCACTGTCTCCGAGATGCGGGCATCCCTCTCATATATATATTCAAAGCCTTGGTTGGCACATCCATAGGTGTTGCTAGGGGTTTTCTTGGTTTGCTTATATCTGCCATGGTCCTCATATCCAAAGGTGGGACTAGTGGTTCCCTAGGCTTGCTTATATCTGCCAAAAGTAGAGATCCAACATCACAGTTTTGAACAATAAAGTAGTGAAAAACAAGTTAAGAAATGACAAATGCAAAGCAGGAGAGATGATATATACCTAATGGCACCCTAGTCACTCTCTCTGGACTAGGAGACCTTGTAGGTGTTGAAGGCGGAGTCAAACTCCAGTCCTCAGAATCCAGAACACATTGACCAGAAGAGATTGTTGGTAGCTGTTCACGATCGTGACTTTTCTCCATCTTTTGCTCATCCAAAACGGACTTGGGTACTCCAACATGAACGGCAGACTTAAGACATTGCCTAGGAAGTGATTCTTTCAAGCTTGCAAATGATGGCAATCCCTGCTTCATGTAGAATAGAATATAAGCTTGCTGAGAAAGGACAAGCTCCTCAGAAACCTGTGTCACCTGCAATAGACAAGACCAAAGAATCAAGCATGGTGGGAAAGAATCTGAAAAGAAAAAAATAATTTGCGAGCTTCTATTTACAGTACCTTCTCATCATCCAACTGGAACCAACAGTGATCAGACGAACGAATAAAAGAAATGTAATGTCCAAATCCAGAAGACAGTCCCTTGTGCACCACAACGGCATATAGATCATACTTCATTTCCTTCTGCGTGCCATCATAAATTCATTGGTTATACAGGTAAAAACTGAGATAGTCCCTAATTTTATGCAGATCAAATATAAAGACACTTACATGAGTTTCATCCCCACCACTGTGAAAAGGACTCATTTCAAGTTCAAGAGGAAAAGGTACGAAGTTTGATAGTTTCTCAACAAATCCATCAAAGGTCTTAAATCTCTTGAAGTGCAGAATGGAGATCATAGGGAGACTGTCTAGAGTAAGCTGCTTTTCTACTGCCACATTCATTTTACAACTTTCGCAGGTAAACATATCTATCTTTTCGACTTTTGTAAATAATTGTAAGGCATTACACAAACTCTGTGCCTCTTCCACTTCCAAACTTATGTCAATTAGAGGCTCGTATGTATCTGAACTGTGACCACAGTTACAACATCGTACCTGAAATTGTTCGAGAAAGAGTTAAGACTTAAAAAGGAGCATATAGCTTTCTTCTCCCATGCCATTTAGCAGGCTTCCACAAGTTAATTATTTGTGTCAGACTATACCTGACTTTTAAGGCAGCTACCAAATAATTGTTTGACAAAGCTGTCCTCTAAAGGCTGCTCTTCCTCCTGCATTATTTTGCCTACATTGTGCAAATGCAGCCCATCCAGCATGCATTGCAGGAACTCGTGGGCATCTTCCTGCCTATTTATAATGAACGATGAAGAGATATCTGATGATTAAAGTAAGTCAAGATAACCAACTTTTGGTTTCATAAAGGGCAGAACAAGAAAGTTCTACTTGGATAAACAAGTAAGGTTGATAAGATTCTTTGAAAAAGCCAACGTGCAATTGAATTTATAAAACACGATAAACAATTTCACATGTTATAGAGGCTGTACTAACTCTATTCATTCAGGTGAACAACGAATAAATGACAGCCAAATAAACTATTTGAAGGATGTAGAAAACACAAAAAAAGTAATTACTTAGATCTATTCATATGAATGCTTTGATTCATATCCCAAGAAGGCATAGTGAACAAAATTTATCAAGAAATGCTATATTCTGCAATCCTACAGACAAAGAACATCAATTCTGCCACATTGAAGCAACACACCCTGAAGAATGTATTTAGAAATTTAATATCCAACACAGACCAAGCAAATATTTAAATCCAGAGACCCAAAATATCTAAAAAAAATGGAGTTAATATCTAATTGTGAATCAACTTCACAGGAATGATTATCATATTCAATCAAATAACAGAAATTAGCGCATATTAAATAAAAACATAGATAAAAGGATTTATATAGAGCTCAAAGCTTCTAAGTTCATCAGAAAACTATAATAGAGGCAAGAAAAAGAGGAATATGAGGTTCGATTATCTATTTAAACATATCTTAGAAAACATAAGTATTTCAGGCCGAGCGGATACTGTGCAAATTTTGAACCAAACTCTCAGGCTTAACTGTGCCACCAGATGAAGCCAAGGAAAGCTCAATGTGATCTCGTAGAGCACATACCATACAGAAGCCATTCTGACTGCCTGCAGTTCACCAATTTAAAAAATAGATTAGAAATTTCTAAATGCTAAATAAGCCTGCAACTCAAATACGACATAGAGGACTTAAACTTGTTTGCTTCTTACGTGAGCAGGGTGATGGATGACTAGAGGATCGAAGGCTTTGGATCAATGGGACAGAATGTGTGAAACACTGAATGACAGCATTTAGGAAACACGTATTACCCAAATTCTCCAACCCGGCGCCCTACAGAAAGAAGAAAGGAAACAAATACGAGAATATTACTTGGGAAGTCTAAGGAAAGAGAGATAAAGACACCAAATTCAAGTGCTATAAAAAGAAGGCTACCGAGAAGAGCACAACTACCAACCACGAACAAAGAGGACATTGCAGAATCTTCGGCCCCAGAAGTTTCGGCGTACTCCTCATGAGGCAAAACACCCGATACTATGCTTGAACAAGTCTCCTCGATCCCGGCTGATATTTTAGTAACCCTTGACGTATCTGCTTCTTCCGACTGATCGACGAGATCAGCCACTTCAGCACTCTGATTTTCGAATTCGAGTTCATCCGCGAACTCGATGTTTAAAGGAGTCGAACTTGGACTCTCTTGATCATCCGATTGACTCATTGCGTTCCGCCGACACGAGGAGATCACAGAATCTTCACCGGCGTCTATGACGGTTACGGAATAAAAAACGAGCTTGGGTTCCTCAAATTGCAGACTCGCCAGCCAACGGCACCGTCGACTATTGACGGAAAAATGAAGAGAAGAGGTTAACTACAAAGCTCAAGTAGATTTCCGCGGAGTAATCTCAGAGCTCTCTCGCTCGAATTCGACATTTGCTGGGACTTTTGAACTTTGAAGGCGGTGACGTTTTCGTTTTGAAACGAGAGAGGGAAAACCTAAACCCTCTTATCCCGCCTTTTGGCGGGCTTTTTAAAATCAAATAGAATCCGTACAAATCAAAAGAAGATCTCGCGCAATTTCTAACATCAAATAAATCATCTACGGGTGTTGATTATTCTTTTAATTCACCAATTTAGTGTTTATTTATTTTTCTAGTGACGAGAAAATAATTAATTACGTACAGACCTTCATTTTAAATACTACTTTAGTTATTTATAATTAATTGGATATTAAGTATTAATAAATTAATAATGGGTACTCTTTTATTTATTGAATTGGTCAAAAACCCTATACAAGACTCCAGATGGAAGATATATATGTATATATATATGAATAATACTAGTTGCACCTCGCCGACCTACCTATCACACGTACATATTAATATAAACTATTGATTCTTAGGGTTTATACTTTAGAATATAAGATTTTATAAAATAAAAAATATATTTTTATATTTTTATAAGCTTAGATTAACATGGACGTCAAACATGTACATGAGCTAATTAAGTGTGCCTAGCATTACTCTATCTATATATATATATATAAAGATAATGGATAATATTTAGTAATTTTACGGGTTTCTCAAGAGATAAATCTCAAGAATTTCATCTAAGATTGTCTCTAATTAAAAGAAAATTCTAATTTTTTTTTTATTTTAACTTTCGTGAGGGGTTTTTAAAGTAGGTATGTCCAAGGCATATCAAGTCAACTAAAATCAACAAAATTGTAATTAAAAATTATGGATATGAAATTAAGAATCATTTTTATCTATACAAGTAAATAAAAAACTAATAAAATTAATTTTTTTTAATTGTAATTGAAAACTAAATATCCAAGCCATTATTTTCTCTTTTAGAGAAACAAACATCCATCCGAAGAAATGGCAGAAGACGGCAATTAGGTGATAATTGTATTGCCCGAATTGAAGCAATTGCGGCCACTTCACCCACACATAACCAATCACGTTGGAGAATCTAGTCTCGTTTTGCAAGGTTGAAAGTGGCTAATGCACTTAATTGATAAACCCTAGGGAAAGAGTGAAAAGATGACAAGATTGTCTTTATAGAATGTATTTCATAATATTAACAAAATAAAATAGCAATGAAAAAAATGAAGCTTATCTCTAATGTAAAGGTCAGATGGTGAGTGAACCAATCGAAATTATTGAGGTACTAATTCTGTGTATGTTTTCCACTCTTGTTTGAGAATAACTGAATAATTGACCTGTAACCCAATACGATCACAAAATTTCTATTATCATGAAATTGCTTTTGCTAAAGGATTGATATTGCTTCAAGATAGCAAATGTATCGTGTAAAATGTATAATGTTCCAAGCACTTATTTCAACTTTTTCTCATAGTTATTTCTTCTATTTAATCTCTCGTTTTTTAGATGATTTCTTGTTATTTAATTTTGGTTTTTTTGGTTGTTCAAATCAAGAAAAAAAATGACACAAAAAGTATCTAGGGCAATTGATTTTTAGCGGATTTATGATGGGCTTAATTGATTTAGGTACTTTTTTTTATCGGCATTTGATTTCGGATTTTGTACTCCACTACTAGAATGGACTATATTCTAATGAAAAATGATTTCAATATTGTGAGCTTTTACTATGAGTTTTTACATCCTGATGGGCCTATCCATTTGGCAGGCTAGTTAGTAGCCCAGATAAGGTCCAGGGTTTAGGCTTACCTAGAGAATAAGTAGATAGTTCTTACTTTATCTTTTGTCTAGATTGCCAATGAATATGCCTATGTCACGCAGTAAACCCTCACAGTAAATTTTGACAATACGGTTATCACCACTCATATTCTAATAGAGTGGTAATATAAGTATTGCAACTTTTTACTTCCAAGACTTTACATCCTGACGTGGTGTCCATGTTGCAGTTCATGTAAAAGATAAACTCAGATATAAATCTGCAATATTTTATTTTTCTAAATAAAATATTATCTACCTATTCTATGGGTAAACCGTAAACCTTAGATTTTCTCTTACCTAGACCGCCAACTATACAACCACGTCACGATGTAAAACCTCGATATAAAATCAGGAAGTACTGATATCATTTTTCATTTTAATAATGTAAACTTTTGAGATATTATAGATAAGAGTAGTAATATAAGTACTGCAGGTTTTTACTTCCAAGAATTTACATCCTGACGTGGCATCCATGTTGCAGCTTAGTTAGAGATAAACTTGGAGATAAAATCTTCAGGATTTTAGTTTTTTAATAAAATATTATCAACTTATTTTTTGGGTAAACCATAAACCCTAGATTTTCTCCTAGTTAGACCGCCAACTATGCAGCCACGTCAGGATGTAAAACCTCGAAGTAAAATCATGAAGTACTGATATCATTTTTCTACGTAACAAAAATAGTGGTTATAGCCGAATTGTTTATGTGGAATAATGGAAAGTTCACATTTTTTATTTTGGATAAGAGTAGTGATAACTGTACTGCTAAATTTTACTATGAGGGTTTACAGCGTGATATGGTGTCCTCGTTGGTAGTCCAGATAAGAGATAGAGTAGGAATTATCAACCTATTCTTTAGGTGACCATAAACCCTAGACCTTATATGGACTACCAACTAGGGTGCTAGCAAGACAACCACATTGGGATGTAAAAACTCACAGTAATAAAAAAATTATTTTTCTTTGGATAAATATCACTAATTTTATAGTGGTTACACTAGAGAGCTTGTAGAGAAACTAAAACACTTTTTAGATGGTATCAAAGTACAGTGGCATTCCTCTCGAGGAATCAATGCCAATTATTCAATATGTGGTTAATTTATCATGTTTCGGTATCTATAGGAATCAATGCCGCGCGACTAGTTTTCTGTCAAACGGATCTTACACTACGTCAGTGGCACTATGCTATATACGACATTAAGATATCTCCTTCAAACCAGACAAATCCTACATTAATACTCAGTAGATATGTAAATCTTAAACAAATCCTACAATAATCTATCGCAAATTAACTAGACATGAAAGTCGTTACTTAGTTGAATTAATGCTAATATTAGAGATTAAAATAATAGCATATAAACTACTTTAATTAGTCCAAGAAAATTGATGTAATTTTCATCTAATTTCTGTTATCAAAGAGAACCGTCCATGCAGGCTGACTGGCTCCATCGCCTTCCTTTCTCCACCTAATTTGTAGGCTTTTCCCAGGATTTCCCTCTCTTCTCGCACCCTCAAGTAGTATCCCGTCTGTTCTTCTACCGGATCCATGACTTAATTTTTATCCAGTAATTCTTTCATAGGCAACACGGCATATAGTACCGGTTTTGTCTCTCTCCTCATCTCTTTTCCTCTCTGTAATCTCGCTCATACCTCATAATATTCAAACGTAGTCATGATGATCTAAAAGAGAGGAAGAGAGAGAGAGAGAGAGAGAGAGAGAGAGAGAGAGGGATCAAATTGAAAGATGAGTCTGTCTTGCCTGACATGCCAGGGACTCCAAAGGAGCGACTCCGACCCGGGTGGTCTGGATCAGGATAATAAACCTTTCGAGAGGCTGAGTCCCAGCGGCATCGCCAGGAAACGCTCCGGCTGCCTGGGTTGCTCCCCGCGAGAGCGCATCAGAAAGGGGTCGTCTTCCTTCTCTCATGCGGCGACGCCTCCGACTCCTCCGACGCCCAAGGGCGCCACCCCTCGGAAGGCGCTCCGGAAGTTCACCACCAGTACCCCCAACATGGAGGAGCACGCAGCGGCGGCGGCGGCGGCCGTCTCCGGCGAGCAACCGCGACTCGTCCGGAGCAGCGGGATGAGGAGGGATTGGAGCTTCGAGGACTTGCAGAAGAAGGTCCTCGTCGTCAACATGCACCGCCCCGTCCAGTGAGCTAGATTGATTGGCCTGGGATCGAGTAGTACGACTCCCTGCATGCATGCGTGCACCATATATGCACGTCGTTCATCGTCTACTTCCTTTTATTAAATCTTCTTCTCTTGTATTACGAATGCCAAGTTTTGTTACGAGAGGATTTTCTTTATTTGTCAAATAAAGTTGTAAGTAATATTTGCTTTCGTCTTCTTAATTTGTGAATTATTATGTTAAAAATATGTAAGCCTTCAAAAAAAATGAGAGAAAAAGACATAATTGCATGCATGATAAATCCCCAATATTCAACCATATTTTAAGCTCTTAATTACTTTCTTAGACTTACTAAATCTCTTGTAGACTGTTGTATCATTTTTTCTTTATTTTCTGTTTGGTGCAATATTATTGGTTATGGATATACCTGCAACATATTGTTGGTCCTTAGTCGAATTGAGATGGATGCATCACATTTTTCTTTATTATATAAGAATATTAATTAAGTGGGAAATCTGTGCTCCAAAAACCACTTCGAGTACATATATTTCTTTATATTTTGCACTTTTGATAAATTTATTCATTAATCAACTTTTATTTCTGCTAACACAAATGGAGAATCATTCTTTTTTACCCACTTTAAAAGAGGCAGACAATTTAATGTAAAAAAAGTAGTTTTTTTTTCATTAAGAAATACAATATCTAATCTTTCTCTACAAATAACTCCTAAAAGATAACTATTCATATTGTTTCCTAATCTCTGTTCCTGAAATCATGTGAGGATGGATAAGAATTTTTTTAAAATATATGTCCTGGTATTTATTCTTAAGGACGTAAAATTTATTACTAGTGTTTATTATAGTCTTTATTATAAAATCATAAAGGGTAGCGTGACGAAATTAGAATTCTCAAACCCTAAACCAGCCTGACCAAACCAAAATTGTTAATATTCCTGTACTGCGTGTATCCATGCTCTTTAGAGTCTAAAAATTCATTTTCAGATGAAAGAGTAGTTTAATTTTTAGATAAAAAATCATGTTTGATTGAATCTACTTTTAGAAGATTTGACTTTTAGAAATCGGAAATTATATATAGTGCTTTTGAAAACTCTTCTAAAAGTCGACGTACTCCCAGCGAGTCCTATTCAAAAACTCTATGGAAGAGAGTAGACAACTGCTGCCTCTAATTCCGTATAAATTACTTTTGAGTGATGTGCCATATGAGGCATATTCAAGAATAATATGTAAACTGATCCAAGTTTAAATCCAAGTGGATACTAATACGTTTTTCTTGAAAATTATGCTAACCATAGAAAAATAAAAAATCTATCTGAATTTCTGGCCAGTGTACTTAGTACTTACAATGCCAATGAATTTAGCTAAACGATGTAGGCAATAATTAGGAGAAAATCATCAATCTCTTCCAAAAAAAAACAAAAAAAAACAATCTGGAGAAAATCGTTAAAAGATAAAAAGGAGCGCGCCAGGTAGGGGTCGAACCTACGACCTTCAGCTTAGGAAACAGACGCTCTATCCACTGAGCTACAGGCGCACATTTCCTATGAATGCTAATATGTGTATATATATAAAGTTATTATGTTGTTTGATCTTGTTCCTTTGTTATCTTTAGATTTTGATCTTTATAGTATTTATGTCGAGTTATACTTTTAGAAACCTCTAATTCACCCAATCTTAGAGTGATAAAATAACCTTGTAAGCTTTGGGATAGACCTAAAATTTAATTTACTTAAAAGCTTTTAGTTACTTAATAGCTTCTTTATGTGAAGAGACGAAATTAATTCTTATCATAAACACTCTATAAAGCAATGAAATTTTCTAGAATTCATATCTAGATTGGATAAATACTAATGGTAATGGTCAAACATAACTATATGTTTCTGTATTACTTTTAAAAAAATTAGCATCACTTGTTAAATATAGAATTTCAAAATAATATGATAAATTTCATTTGACCAAGCTTAATGTCAAGGTGCTTCAGATTGGGTTGCACGGTTGCACCCCACTACCCCGGATTTGGGCCATGGGTCCGCATTGCGGACAAAGATCTTTCTGGACTCGCGCGCCTCCTTCTCAAACCTTCGCGACTCTCTGAGCCTACAAATACTACCCCGGGAGAGCCTCACTCTTCTTCTTCCACGGAAGATCAGTATCCAAGGTGTTATTACCGTCTCCTTTGGATTCTGAACCAGAAAAATCTACATTTTGTTCGATTGCAACTTTCTTTGTTCGCTTGGAGACGATGGAGAGTCTCGCAAGGGACGTCCAGAAGGTCCTGAATTTCCCAGAAGAAATGGAGAAGATACTCCATCCCCCCCCGTTCGAAATTATGTCCGGAATACCAAGTCCATCTTTAGGACTCCGGCGGACGTCTACGAGTGGCCGGACAGATATACCTTCATCGTCGACATGCCCGGTCTAGATATTGAGAATATTAAGGTAAGCTTTTCCCAAATGGGTTACTAATCAACAGTGTCCAATTGTTCATTCTCCGATTGTTTGTTCTTCTGGTTTTACAGGTGAAGGTGGAAGATGGGATTCTGCATCTTGCAGGAAAGAAGAAAAAGAAGAAGATCAGGGAGGCAGAGAAAGAAGGTGCCAAGGCTATCAGGGTCGAGCGGAGACGGGCTAAATACTTGAGGAAGTTCACTCTTCCTTCAGACGCTGGTACAGAAGATGTGAAAGCCACTTATAAGGATGGTGTTTTGACGGTCACTGTGGCAAAGAAGCACCTGGAAGAGACGCCCAAACCAAAGAACGTCACCATACCCATCTCCTGAATCCTTGCTGCTTGTTCACACTTCTCTGTGTTAAAACAAAAGTGCTGCTTTGTATTGGAAAGGTGGATATTAATAAGGTGAATCGTTCAAGTAATATATCTGTTACAGGTGTGAAAAAATCCTCTATTAGTTGCTGGAACAATCTGAATTCTGAGAATATATGTCATTGTTATGAAGGTCAAATGGTAGATACGAACAAAGATATTTTACAGACAAAATATAAAGCAATAGAGCAACCTAATTGATTATGTGAGCGAGCCAGAAAAAAGTGTTTTTTCTCTTGAACTTTGGGAACATATCATATGAGAAATGCGGCCAGTTTCTTATGCATGGCTCTTAATCTTCTCCTTTCATTAAAGCAACTCTGTAGAACTCTCTGTTTTCTTTCATGTCACCCGATTAGCACACTGGAATGGACAAATACAGGGGCTGTTCTGATTAACTCTTACAAATATAATCTTCTCCTCACTTTCTACCGGATATTGCTAAATCAAAATTGGGAAGCTTGCTTCTTTTCTTTTTTGCTGCCTCCGTCGCTCCCGCTTTTAGCAATAACACACCTAGACACGACCCACATATGGCACATCTGCGGGTATATGAATCTAATGAGAATCAATTGAAAGCTAAGTAGATTAAACTACCCCTTTGAGGGAATTGGAGGTAATATAAGACAATGGTACTTACAAAGAATTACATTTTGTATTTTCCTGCCTAAGAGAGTAAACTGCTTGCTGTTAGTTTTGAAAATGTTCAGTGTACATCAGTCCTTGTTCCGCGCTTCTGCTTTCCAATCTCTTCGAGTAGGACCTATAGATTCATTTGTTTCACTGCAACTAGCTTCAGCAGGAGCACAATGGACCTCGCTTGTGGACGGTGGCTGTCCTTCAACTTCATGCTCATGAGATAGGCGTGGCAGCTGGCACGATTGGTGAGCCATTCTAGCATCTTTCTTCCAATTTCGAGAACAATACACTCGAGGAGTATGTGTCGTTGCAGGATCAGACCCTTCCACGGCTTGACTACAAATTTGCTGGGTTCCCAAGAATCCATTCTTCATATCTGCTTCAAGACGCTTACGGGCCCTGTATCTTCGTTGTCTTTCTCTATTCTTTTGACGCCGGGCCATAAGTTCACGATGACTTCTGGCAGATTCTTCCTCAAGATTTGTGTTTGGTCTATAACCATCTCCAGCTTCTGGTAAAGGTTGAATTGCCTGCATCAATCACCAAGATATGAGAATCGCCATCTATAAGATTTATTCTGACATGGATATGTTTTACGTAGGAACAAGGATGAAAGCACACCTGTGCTGCTAACACTTGAGCGTGCATCATATCAGAACTTTCCACTGTGCATTCTAAACTCTGCAAGCTTCTGGCTTGAAAAGATTCCATAGAAATATTGGGACCCATGCCAGGATATCTAAAATGTTTCATATGAGTCCCCACGATTGCAGAATATAACAGCTGTGTTGTGGCACCATTTCCACCGTCCCCTTGTACCAACTGTGCTCTGCTGTTCTGAATTCCTTCTTGTACATGGTGCCTATTTTCAGCTGCATCTGAAGCAACCATCTCATGTCTTACAACTGGTTGCAAAGTAGCCACATCTTGTGTACCAAAACCAGGGATTCCCATGGGAAGCGACTTTCCTTCAGGCCCTGCTTCACTGCCTGATTCACTGACATAGGCATATCTCTTAGCTTTTTCTTCGCGCTTCCGAGCCCTGTAACGTTGTTGTCTTACTCTGTTCTTCAAACGCCTAGTCTCAATGTCCATAGAAATTTAATTACCGGCAATAGTAGCAAATATTGCTACTGATCTCTCCAAAACCCAAAAAGAAAAACTCTTCTACAGTGAAAGAACCCGTATTGCTACACTTTGAACTTCCAACTGCATGGATCAAGAACAGGAAATGATTAAAAAATAAATATTGTCAAGAGAATAGTTTTCAGTAGCTCTTACCACATAGAAGTATATTTCTGTATTCTCATTCCCTTAGCCACGCACATATGCAATGACAACGGTTGAATACCCATTCTTTATCTTTATATGAAACTTTTAGACCTCAAACTGCAATTATGGCGGCAAGCCATAGTCTCAGTTTCCGTCACTAGAAAATGTATAAGAAATTAAGTTGCCTTCTTCATCACAACGCAGTTGATATAAGGCACAAATGATACCTTTTAATTTCTATCACATGCACTAGTGCTCCTGTTGTTCTCTTCAAGGTATAAATTAAGGTAAAAATTGGACCTCTAGCATTTCCACCTTATGGAAATCCCAGATTAATCAAGAGTGCTGTTAATGTTTAAGCATACAGCTTTCCTTACAGTCACCCATTGCAGGAGACCCAGTGTTGATTGCTAATTCCGTAGCAAATTCTGGTCAGTAAAAGGTCAAACACTTTCACACAAGCAACGTTTTAACACTTAACTCATTGAACAGGAACCTTCTCTGAAATTGATAAATGCATAATTTTTTTTATAAATTGGAGCTATAATCTGCACTATATCTGAAGCCTTAAAGATCTATGGTCTAGGCCAAAGCTTGTGAAAAACTTGCCACAGAAATTTTCCAGTTGGTGAACTTCTACAAGGGTTCGTCCTTAATAGTTCATCCTAGTCAATACATTTGGACTTTGAGCCATCCGTAGGAACATTTATTAGATACAACTTGTTTGAATTACTTTACCTAAACTTTGTTTTTTGTAGGATAAGTATTGTTAGTTTGTTGTCCCTTTATGTTCAGAAGAAAAAAAAATTTTTTAAAATTCAGAAGAAAAAGAAAACAAGGATATAAATTGAATTAGGAATCACATTTTCAGTCAACAAAAATTCTTGGTGTTGTTTGGATTTTTCTAGTGTGAAATCTTAAGTTCATATCCAAACAAGGAATTAGCGGTAATGTGCACATGCAATCAACATGAAAATATATAAATATAAATATATAATATATAATATATAACACCTTGAGCTTGAGAATCAGTCATTCAAGTCACCAGCATGGCCCAGAATTATGGGCTTGAGATTCAGTATTGGTAATACAATGCATAGCATAGCCACCCAGGTCAATGAGGCAAGTTTTTCAGATAGAAACAAGCTCTGGACGTGAAAGCCAGCTAAGTAGAAAGGGGAGACCTAGACGGTCTTGCCTCGATATGGACATGCAAGATACGGGATTAATTGGAGAAAGCCAAAATAAGCTTGTTTATATCAATGCACGCTTAGTGAAAATGGATAAAGAGGTGAAAATGAAATTTTTGCCTTTACAAACCCACGGCAATTCCATTATTTTATATGATATCAGGCAACAGATAAAAAAAAAAGAATGAAAACGAGATACAATAATGAAGTTATTTGAGACATGCATTTGACGAGAGCTGCGCCTTTCCAAATATTTGCACAGAATCCCTTTTTTCAGCTGATATCGTCCACTAAATAGAGTTTTTTACATGACAAAAGTAAAAAAGAGTTCAAAAGAATAAGAAAAACAGAAATCAGGCAACGAAGCCAGTGATCGAAGGGCATGCACAGCTAGAAAAATGTCTTTCCAAAATCCTCTTTTTTTTTTTTTTTCAGCTGAAGTCGTGCGGTTACATCCGAGCAACGGAACTCGAAAAGAATGAAACTGGGATACGGATGAAGCAACGGAACATCTATACGAAGACATGCACTTGATGAAACAGGTACCTTTCTTAACAATACAAAAATTCCATATTTCAGCTGATACCGGCCAACGACGTCCGAACAGTGAATCTCGAAGAACAATAAAAAAAAAACGAAGCAGGAGCAATGAAACAGGAGTTTTAGAGACATGCATAGCAAAAACTTACTTGGCCTGGTTTAAACCCTAGATTCACATCGTGGGTCAAAATTTCCCGCGCAAAAGACCGCGCATTGCCGAAAGGTCGAGTGCAGTCAATATGCGTGAAAGGACGGCCACTCCCAGCCTCCCATCTCTAAGAAACATGCAACCGCTCGCGAAAGCTGAAAAGAAGCAAAGACGGCCGGGCGAGGCTACGCAACACAGAGAAACGGTTTGATGAAATTCAAAATGTCACCTTGAAATTCCAGCCATTCGACGCAGAAACACCCAGAAGGAGAGCTGAGAAAAAAACCAGAGAGATTGACTCCTCGAACCTGTTCACGAAGAAGAGAGACAAAGGAAGAAGGGATTGCGAACGGAGAGAAGAAAGGGAGGAAATGGTCGTGTGGCACAGGGGAGCATTGGTGGTCGGACTCGAAACGGCCTTCGAAGTTTTAGAGGCGCTTTTAACGAGATATAGAAAGCCAGGTCGTTTTTCGAGGGATGGAAGGTTATAGGAGCTTGGAAATAACGACAAGACTCGGAAGAGAGGGGGGGCGTCACTTGTGAGCTGCGACCGTTCGTAGAATTTGAAAAAAGAAAATAAGGAAGGGAAAATAATTTTATTTTAAAAGACATAATAGTCGAAATTGATCTATATATGGATAAGAACTTAAGATATTAATTTAATATATTATTCAGATAAAAATAAAATATTTATTTACAAAAAAATTAACATATTATTCAATAAAAAACAAAATTTTAGAAACCCAACCGATCATCGAACCGCAACAAGTTCGGTTTTAGTTAAACCCAGTTAGAGACAATTGGATCAATGGTTGAACCATTGAAGAAGTCATGAGTTCAAATCACGCTTTCAACAATCAAATTTTGCCTCACTTTCATTTTTCCAAGTGTACATAAGTAAACTGGACCAGCTTCAATCGGACTGATTTGGGGCAGACCGGACCCACAAGCCTATTGCCCGGTTTTGAAGCAAAAACGGTTACGGTCTTAAAACGATCTAGAATAGCATCCGGTTCCAGGTTAACCAGGTCGGACCGGCCGGGTTTTTAAAACACTAGTTAAAAATTTTATATATAATTTTAGATTTAAAACTAAAGTAATTTGGTAATAAATCATATGTGGTGTAATTTCGATTTCTTATATTTTTACTATATTTTTAAAATTTAGCTCAGTGTTTTATACTTTTGCATAACCACACTCTAAATTCTAGCTTGGAATACTGTTATGATTTTTAATAAGGACTTTTATATATAATCTTATTTTTATGTTGTTTTAGTGGAAATAATACTAAAGGCTCATTAACAGAAGTCAGAACTTAATTCAATCCAAAACTCTTATTATTACATATAGGGCCTTTTAAAACAAGTTATTAGTAAGAGACTATTACACTGAGACATTAAGTTGAAATTTGAAACAAAATTTCATATATCAAATAGAGAGTTTATACATATAGTATGAAACATAGGCTAATATTTTAAAGAACAGTGATATAAGTACCGCGGGTTTTACTTCTAAGACCATAAATCCTGACGAGGTGTCCACGTTGTAGTTTAGTAAGAGATAAACTCGGAGAAAATCTGCAAGATTTTAGTTTTTTAAATAAAATATTATCAACTTATTCTATGGGTAAGCCCTAAACCCTAGATTTTCTCTTACCTAGACTGCCAACTATACAACGACATTAGGATATAAAACCTCGAAGTAAAATAAAAAAGTACTGATATCATTTTTCTATTTTAAATAAGGAGAAAAACTCAATAGTTGAAACACTACATAGAGGCTCATACTTACAAACACAAAATAAGTACATTGGATTTCAATTGTTGGATTTGGAATCTAGACTCTTTTAGTTGAACCTTTTCTTTCTTTATACTTAATTGGATAGAAATCAATTTGGTATAATCTCGTCTAAAATGATTCTTCATACTAAAGAGAGCACTCATTGGGTTTTTATATGTACTACCTTCAAATAGAAAATCATGCCTTTGACTGTCTTCTTTGGCAAAGTGGAGGTAGGTAAGGTAGGTAGCTGCATATTGAATATTTTGAATATGGAATACGGATTGAAAGAAAACACATCTTACAACTCATGGAATGATGCTCAATAGAGCCATCTTCATTCTTGGAATAGCAGAAGTTTCCTTTAGCATAGAGCACCCATTTCAGTCTAAATAAAAAAAGGGCTATTGGTCATTGAATCAAATCCAAAAATGGAACCATAGGTTCTAAAACCAGCTGAGGGAACATAGTGGTTTAAATTCCACAAACCTATAGAGATAAAATCACTATAATAGTATAGCTTCTAGGAGTGCGAGGTCGAATCTATAGAGATAAAATCACCACAACCACTTGCTAAGTAAACAGATTATCAAAATAGGATAAAATCAACTAATGAAAAATACAAAGAAATAGAATTAAATCCATTAAGTTAACACCAGCTTCCTAGAGAAGCTCCTACCGTTGCAATAAATTCAATTCAGCTTATGAACATTGAACCAAATAAATATCTTTTTTAACCTATAATCCAATTTTTTCACGTAGAATTCAATTAAGCAACCTATTCTATCTATGTATATTACGAGTATCTAGGCCACTTTTAAATCATTAATCATTGGCAACCAAGGTTTCTTCAAAGCCTTTGTGCAAAATAACTCAATATGAGTCCTTCAACGCAAAATTGTGTCAACTGGTTGGTGCTACTAGCACTCAATTCTTTTATGTTGTTGTGATAATAACGTTCAAAATGATTAGCCAAAGTTAGTATTAAGCCAAGAACTTTTATACTCGTATTTGTATGTGGGTTTAATGTCTAACATTCTCCTTTATATATGGTCTTTCTTTTGGGCTACTAATTGTGCACAACGTGGGCGGAGGCTGACATACGAGTGCCCGCTTTAATACTAGAGTAATTCTAGGTGCATCTACATGTCTGACCCGTATATGTTAATTAAGCCCTTAAAAATGTAAAAAAAATATTTTTTATTTTATAAAATCCTATATTTTAAAGGATAAACCCTAATCATCAATGATTTAGATTAACATGTCCTGATAGGTATGTGGGCTAAGTGCAACTAGCATTATTATTTATACTATATAAATGTTGGTCCCATGTCTATCAAAAATAACTAACCAAAGTTAGAAAATCTATTTCACATTAATAAGCAAACAAACTTTTATAGTCGTATTTAATACCTAAAATTAATCTCTAAGATCCTGCGTGACACGTGTTGGATACCATTGACCCTCAATTTTGTTTGAGCCCTTGAGTCAAACACATTTTTTGAAAAAAACGAAGGTACCACACGACTTTAAGCCTTAAAAAGCCACAAGGTTCTCCCCAAACTGGTCAAACAAGTCATTCCGGACCTCCGGTTCCGGTCTTACAAGAAAAGTTTCTTATATTCTGAAGCTTTTATAACTTTACTCCGTTTCCATTTGTTCCCTTGTGTAGCCAAGATACGTTTAAATACGAGGGGAACCTCGTTTATAAGAGAAAATGATAAAACCTTTCTACTCTCCCCCAAAATTTGGTCAATTGAAGATCAAGCCTCAACTTGACTAATTAACTTCCTTGGGTTGACAATCAAAACGGTTTTTATAGTATTAGGTTTATAAGAGTTACGTGTAATTAATGCTTGATTTTTAGTAGTCTTTAAAACAATACTTGGGGTGTAATCTGGTTAAAAGAATGGTTTATGAGGTACAAGTACCATCCAACTTGGATGCCACAGCTAGCATCCACGTTAGTGCAGATTATTGGGTTTTAGGGTGAGATTTTAGAGAAAGGTTTTAAGGTTTATGGTTTAGTTTCCGGGTTGTAGGGTTTTTTTGGGGTTTGAATAGAAAAATGATAATCTCAGAGAATAAGTAGATAATATTTTATTAAAAAATAAAATTAGCAAAATTTTATCTCCTAGTTTATACCACTGCTCTTTTGTATAATAAACTGTTCCAAAAAAATGTTGACCAGGATTCTAATGTTGATGCCACAACACGCCATAGGGTACCTAATCGAGGTGCACCTAGCATTACTCACCTAGTGAACATATGGAATGAGTTAAGGCTATTTTGATACTTGTTCTAGTTAAATAGATAAGAGATAAAGTAAGAACTATCTAATTATTCTTTAGGTAAGCTTAAACCCTAAACTTTATTTGGACTACCCACTAGGTGGCCAATAGGACAACCACATCAGAATGTTAAAACTCACATAAATCATTTTTCTTTATATAATAGATTGGAAGGAAGCACATTAAAAATTGAAATACTTATAATATAAATGAAAATATATGTAATATATAAAAAAATGGAAAAAATGACCGAAATTGTCCCACTTCTATCTATATAACCATGCTTTCCACCTAATTTTTTGAAAAGGTCATCACAAAAGTATAGATTGGAAGGAAGCACTCAATCCCCCTCTAATTTTCTTCTCTTCCCACTAAGTGGGGCCAGTGTGCCTAATAAAATATTTACGGTTTCCTATCTCTTGAATATGTAGATAAAGATTAGCAAAAAGTTGTTGTTTCGTTAAGCTTCACGTAACTGAGGTACAATTATAAAAGTAAAATATTTTCAGCTAAATGGCTAGTGACTTCAAGATTATCATGGGCCATATATGGCACATGTCCTTTCTATTTAACATTTGTAAAGGGTAAAATAAATATATAAAAATGGAAAAATTATCATATGGTATAAATTAAAATACTAAAATTATAATTTGGGTAACTTTAGAATTTGATAGTTAACAACTTAACACAAATCTTTAAGTTTGGCGATAAGCTGATTTTCACAATTCTGATTATTAAAATTTTTATTTTGAAATGGGCTAACTTTCGTAATTTTTGAAGTTTGATAAAAAATACAAAACAAATCCTGAATTTAGTGGGCTGATTTACGTTTCTTGTCAAATAAATCAGATTATAACTTTATCCTGTGTTGCTCTTTTAAAACAAATTATTTTCTGGTAAGAATTTGGAAAAATAAACAAATCTGGATGTAATTGTAGGCAGGCCGATGAGGTCCCCATATAATAGAAAAGAAAAGAGAAACGAAAATATAGTTTTGTTATTGCATGTTATTATATATTTCTGGAAGCCGCCACTGTGATTCAGTAACCCTGTATAAATCATCTCTGTTATTCTCTTCCTCTTATATGTTGACCGAACGCAGCCGTTACTCCTTTCCACATTCCGATTGCATCCACTCCTTCTTCCTTACCACCCATGGGTGAAGACCTGGAGGTCGAAGGGTCCCGCGCACCAATGGACGACTGAACGTAAGCAGTTCGTCATTCCTTTGTACAGCAACTCAGCAAGAGACCTCAATGGTCCACGCTCTGGAGTCATCACTCGCAAGTCGGCGAAATTGCTCAATTTAGGGTTTCGTTACATCAGAGCTTCTATGCGGGAATCCTTATCTATAACAGGGGAAAGCTCCATGGTTCCTGTTGCGATTACCCTCTAGTTATGCTAGAAAAGTGAAACGAAATATATATATCTCGTGAGTTTGCTCTTCTTCCCCTCTGCCGTTTCTGCCTGGGGCATAAATCTAGGGTTTGGCTTCTCTGCGAGCTTTATTTTGTTTTCGGTTTTTCTGTTTTTATTCCTTGACTGGTTTGGTTGATCTATTTGTTTTCGATGGTTGACTTGCAGTTGCCTCATCCAGCGTCAACCGATCAAGCTTCGTTTTTGTTGGGTGGCGTGTGGAGCTCGGGATTGCTTCGAGGCTGAACTTGCACAAGCTGGTAATTTTCAGTTGGTTGTTCTTATTGCCTTTCGGGGCACTCTGTGGAGAGGTTTCGGGAATTGGGAAGGTCTAGCTTTCGGACTTGGTGAGACGGGAAATTGGTTGTCGCCTGAATGCTGTGAATTGTGGTTCGGATTTGTGCAAGTGATCTCTGGTCTCCTTCGACGAAGCTGGTCTGAAGCTTAACCCTTTTGGGATTCTAGGTTTTGGATTCGAAATGGATAACTCGAATTTTTCTCGGAATAGGCAAAATGATCATTTGGGTGTGAACAGGATGGGCAAAAGTATACGGAAAAGTCCGATACACCAATCCAATTTCGCGAACCCTAAACAGCAACCTCAACCCCAAGTGTACAACATAAGCAAGAATGATTTTCGAAACATCGTCCAACAGCTCACTGGTTCGCCCTCGCAAGACCCCCCGTTAATGGGCTCCTCGGTGCCCCCACTCAACCCGCCGAAACCTCCAAGCCTGCGATTACAGAAAATCCGTCCGCCTCCGCTCTCCCCAATTGCTCGTCCGCCAATTGCTGCCCCTATCATCGGGCAAGTGCCCTTCAACAATATCAATCCCGGCATGAACCCTAATACAAATCCCGGGTTCTTCAATCGCCCCCCACAGCCTTCGTATCATCCTTTGCCTCCAGGTGATTCGACATGGCCCCAACCTGCAGAATCTCCCATGTCTGCCTACATGCGCTACCTTCAGAATGCTATCATCGATTCGGGCTCCAAGCAATCTCCACTAGCACCTAACGGTCAGGCGCCACATTCATCAGGCATACTACCCAATCCGTCCCACGCTTTTCCATCTCCTCGAGGTAGTGGGCCAGCACTTTTGCCTTCTCCTACATCACAGTTCCTAATGTCATCTCCTACCAGTTTCTTGAACTTATTGTCGCCGAGGTCGTCATACCCGCTGCTTTCACCTGGATTTCAGTACCCTCCTCCATTCACCCCCAATTTTTCATTTTCTCCACTGCCTCAGTCGTCTGGGATTTTGGGTTCAGGACCGCAATTGCCACCTTCACCAGGGCTTCTGTTCCCACCAAGTCCCTCAGGTTTCCTTCCGGTCTTGAGCCCTAGGTGGAGGGAGTAGAACTTAAGTTGGGCCTTGGCAGGCATTTCAAGGGCGCCAATATCTTGTACACTACTATAAGAGGCTGCAGAACGAAACCTATAGCCTCCTCATGCTTTTCAGTTTCTTTGTTTTCTCACTTGCTTCTGTTAATTCCCTTTTCTCAAAGAGAGGTTCTGTTTGGGCACACTGCTAGTTTTCTTTTTGCTAGAAAGGCATTCGCTCATGTTTTATAAGTTCACTTGGAGTAGGGCAATGGCTTTCATAGCATGCGAAGATGACCGTGGAGATTGAACCAAGATAGGTCCATACCAGGAAACAAGGGAGCTGTACACAATGTTTATTTCTAGAGTATTTGGTAGATGCGTTTTCTTGTAATTTCTGTCATTTAGTCCTTAGTTTTCATTATTGTTCTTTGAGCTATTTAACTTCCGAGGAAGTTTATAGCTACTAATCAACACAACTTGTACCTTGTGTTTGCTTATAGATATAAAATTTCTTTTACTGTGATATTGTGGTAGGTGTGTTCCTGTTCTCAACTCAAATACTGTCAGCAGAATGTGTAGCTGCTATTGTGAATTTGCAACATAATGATAATAATGGTTTTGCATTTTTTGTCGTATAGAAAAGATTATTTGTGCCTGTTGTGATCTCATTCTGTGTACACGTCTGGGGAAGCTTCTCATGATGCAAAGATGATGTTCAATTTGTCTGTGGTTATCTTTTTATGTTTTTTCCAGCAGGAAAACAAGGACACCAATGAACCACTGGAAACCATCAAATATGATGGTTTTTTGGTTGGTATTTGTTATATACATTGTGTTGTGATGTTCACAGTTAAAGTGTTTCTTTATATGAATAGATATGGTTGAATTTGTGGTTCTCCTCTAAATTTGTTTCTGGAGAGAACATATTTGGTCTCTCTGAGATGAGATCATCCCACTGTCAACAGGAGCTGTTAATATGTTTTCTGGGTGAGTGTGGAAGATGTCATTTAGATATTTGTAGTCTTATAGGCATAAAGAGTTCAAAGATTTGTAAGAGACTCCGACTTCTGTCAAGGGAAGTGTCTTACTTCTGCTGGTTCGTGGTCGCGGCAAATGTGTGGTAGCATTGCATTTTCAAAAAGATAGCAGAGAAGATCAACTGCTTGTCTGTTCAGAGAAATGGAAGCTGTAGGTGTGTAAATCGGTTTGATGCAACGTAGTAGATTTTATGTTTTGAGTCCTTTCCAGGTGGTCCCATCCATCAAGAAACGGAAAACCCGAATGGTTTTGACCCGAATGAAATGACATCCAATAGAGTCAATATATGATATCATTGCTGTTCTATGAAAAAAAAACCAGAAGACACCGCGCAATCTGCAGCTGTGTTTGTCTGATTTATGTTCCCACTTCAATGATATCTGTGGTTTTTTAGCAAAAAAACAGAGGATTCTTAAGCGTCCTGTGATACAGTAACGGCAATTATTTTAAGTGAAAAAGATTAACTTTCATTGGATGCTTTAACGCATATTTTACAACTGCAGAACTGGCCTTCCAAAGGGGGATTTTCATTTTCGGCAGGCCACAACACAATCACGAGTCATTATGCAGGAATAGATTGGTGACATATTCAGAAAGAAAACAAGGAGATAATGTTTTGAATTTTGATGTCAAACGAGAACGTTGAATATCGTAGACATATATTCCACTTTTAAGTAGGTTTACAACTCGATGTCCACATATTTTTTAATTTTTTTAATCTAAAACAAACATTTTAGTGGACGACACAAAATCTGAATGTTGATGCTTCCTCTTTATAGCTTTGCTTGTTAGCTAACCAAGGATAGTTTATAGCTTTGATTGTCGGTTAACCAAGGATTAAAAGATGTTAAATGCCTCCTCGATGATGGATGACCACCTACCGCCATATCCCGACCAATTATGTAACAACGCAATAAATAATTTGTTCGTTATGAATACGATCACCTACCCAGGCTTTGTATGTTTTATACGATTAATTAAAAGTTCGATAAAAAGATTTTTCTGGTCAAATCTCTTTTAAAATAAGTCTCCTTTTTAAAATAAAAAGTTATTATCTGAAAGAACCTTGAAAGACTGAACTACTCTTCCAAAGAAAACTTTTCAAGTCTTTTATCAGAGCCAACAACTGTCTCACAATATCATATTTTGGAAGAATTTTAGCAGACATAATGGAGTTGGAATCAAAGGGTTGAAGAAAGAGAGAGTGAAAGGAGAAAGGAAACGCCTCATAAGGGAACTTCAGAATCATTCAAAGGTTCACATAGATAAGTGGGTGAATTATTTCGTAACCAACCTGCCTGATGTCAATGGAGTCCACACGGTTTTAACCCAGAAACTTAATGGAATTTTTCCCTGCCCACTCGCGAAATTTCTCTCTCGACACCAAGCCCCAAGCATCTATTGAGATCCATTCCATGGAAATTAAACCCAAAACCTCTTTAATTTTTTATATTTTTTCTACTATTTTCATGTTCTTTGACGGCGATTCCTACCTCCACTGTGGTTTGGGAACATTAAACGGAACCCTTTTTCTTCCTGTGTAAACTGTAAATCAGTGAAAAGCTTTAGGGCGTCTAGACAGGGTTTCGGGAACTTTTCTATCGTCAATTGAATTCTCCTGCATAATCTTAAAATTTCTATATATATTCTCTAAATAACCTAAAGAAACACATTACAAGTGTATGCAAGTATATTATGGGTAAGATAAAGGTATATTTTTAAAATTTAAATTTTATAATTTTATTTCACTCAGAAAAGTCATCCACTAATTAAATCAACCAATCTAGTCAACTAATCTTAAGAGTTTATTCTTTTTAATTTTTAATCCTATAAATTATATCATATAAATTTACAATAAATTAATGGTACAAACTTTGTTTTACCAATCAAACCATATCTAACTCGGTTAGTATGACCAAACCAATAAAATTAATGGAAACATATATATTAAGCATAAACCAAAATAAAATCATCTAAAACACTAACCTAAAACTTACTTATAATTTAAAATAAAAAATTTAAATTATTATTATATATTATATTAATCAAAATATTTATAATTTTATCAATATTTAAATATACGATGCATGTTATCATATTTGGTGCTATTTTAGTGTATGTTTAATGCTTTTAGCTTAGGAATTTTCTGCAGAGGTTGATTTTATTAAGAGTAATGTTAGCTGGCAGTAGTACTATGCTAATTGAAAAACTTTAAAAAATAAAAAATATTTTTTGTTTTATAAAATACTAAATTCTAAAGGATAAACCCTAGGCAGCTATGTTCCTGATTGGCTGGTAAGTCAGCTAATATTTTTCTTTTATTTATTCTAAAAAACATTCCCCATAATCTTTTTGTACCCTTGGAGTTAGACGATGGAGATTTGAAAGGCATGGGTGAATTAAGGTCGTGATCAATGGCAAATTCATAGACTTACTGTGGTTTGAAGTATTGACTTTGGGAGTGGGATGGGATTAGAAGCCATATTAATTCGTATGGTGCGGGTGGGATGGAAGGTTTGAAAGGGCGACATGTTGGATGATGAGTAATTTGCATGCCGGATACAGAAGTTGGGGTCAGGTAATGGATACACAAATTGGGATTGTATGACCGGTACATGAGTAGGGGTCAGGTAGGGTCAATTTGAATTGTGGTTTGACCTTTCGTTGAAGGATCTAGTGTATTAACTATATTTAATTTGGAGTAATGTGACAAAGACATCTGCTTAAACAACAATACTTTTCCGTTTTTAAAAACTCTTTGACGATAGAGTAATGCAGTAATGCGATGAAGACGTTTGCATTATGGCGGTAGGTGAAAGAAGCCAGGCACACCCAATTGCACAAATCTGGCAGGCCATTTAATTTGGGTTTCCATTTGACCCCAACCAATCTCAAATTGTACAACCGACCAATGAATGAGAGGATAAACAAACCACGGTGAACCGGACCAAATGATAGCAAACCATTGGACATGAGTTCAAATTTAACATAAAATATTCTTGTATTCAATTTCTAGATAAGATAGGATCTTATCTTCTTTGGGGTTTTATGTGTTTTGCATACTTTCTTGTTTGTTCATCTAGAACCTGTAGCTATCTTATTTGGAATAAATAGTTAGATTTTCCCCTATTTTGTTGTTATTTTCGTTAGGTTTTAGGCGGAGTTAGGTTGACTACCCTTAGACGGACTTAGAACTATGCCGAAGACTGTGTTCAGGTCTTTGTTAATCCAGCCGTATGACCCTTAGTCTGACTTTTAGCTATTTCAACCTGGTTTTTTTTTCTTCATAATTTTATCCCCTCTTCGTACCTATAACCGTGGATCGCTTTGAGGTTGGACCAGACCAATTGATTGATTCCGATTTTCTAAGATATAATCAATCTAGTTCTGACCTGTATGATTTTCAAAACATTTGTGTAAACTAACATCTCGAGCGATGACCTTGTTTTCATTTTTCTAAATTATATATGGTCGACGCCATGGATTCATGCAGGAGGCCACCCTAGTGAAAAGATGCAGAAGTAGTAAAAATTTTCGTTCGTCTTAGAATTTTCGAGGTGGTGAGATTGAGGTGGGGGACAAATTAGTCGTCAAAAATCAAACCCTTATTTTATTTATTATCCATGTAATACAATTAATTGCACCATTTCATCGTCAAAATCTTTGTCAAGGAGGATACTTTTATCCATGTGAATTGAGTAAGTAGAAATGATGACGCTTGCCTAAGAATTTGTATCGTTTTTGCTAAGTAAAACTCTTGTGTTAACACCATCGTAATTATGTGTTGCATAATTTAAATTTTGTTAGCTGAAGTCTTTAATGATGTTCACAAAACAATAAATTCTGCCAGCTAGCGAAAATTTTGAAACCCAAACATTAACAGTGTTAGCACTGAAGAAAATTTTGAATTGTCTAAGAGAAAAAATTTCATATATTGTTGGAATGTGGTTAGCAAGCTTAATAAACCAAACCGACGAGCTTTAATTCCCACCAAAATATCAGTAGGTATAACTTAATCCTTCACCCAAGAATCATAATTTTGCCAGCAAAAGTTTTTACAACCAAAAATATGACATATTTTTTATAGGTCGACCTTTAATTTTGGCGTCCTCCCTCACATATATTCTCTAGTGCCGGCATTAAGCTTGGCAAATATTTTTTATATTTTTATTTGTTCATGAAGAGATCATCAAAATTTTAATTTCTAGCAAATAATAATACAAAAAAAAAAAACTCTAAAAACAACCCAGCTGCGAGGCACCCCCTTTGGCAGGCCCGACATGTGCAAGTGGGGAGAATCCTAATAAATGAATATAGAGTTATATGCGTCCATGACACATATTGTATATGTGTTCATTCAATACAAACTGGCCAATTAATATTCAATGGCCACCTGCCTCCAGTTTGACGCCATGATTGCCACTTCTAGTCTGTACTGTTAGAAATTTGGCTTTCATGGCCGCCCAGCCGGCAAAGAGGAAGTCTCAAGATCATCGAAACGATTAATGCTTTTCCCTTGTTCAACTTTGAACAAAGTCTTTTTCTTGCGAATTGTAAGTCTCAATGCTAGCGACTCCTCCATGTAATATATTCGTCACTGCCACTTGCCATCCCAACTTGTAGGAATCACGACCCAGACTACAAAAGGGCGAGACTCGTCAACGGGAGAGGTTATAAATTTTCTCGATTGATTATCAGTCGTCAAAAGTTTCGTAGACGCCATGGATTCAGTGAAGCCGGAGACCACGAGGGCGAAGAGATGCAGAGGTAATTAATTAAGATCGTCTGAATGTTCGTCTTAGATTAGATATTGCAGAGCTAATTTATCTAAGATCGTCTGAATATTTCAAGTGCGAGTGATCAATTTGTTTCAGCGGCGGTATGCTGGGGAGCTGGAGAGCCGGTGGTGATAGAAGAGATCGAAGTGGAGCCGCCAAAGCAATCGGAAGTTCGTGTCAAGATGCTCTGTGCGAGCCTCTGTCACACTGATCTCCTCTTCCAAAAAGGATTCCCTCTTGTGAGAACTTGGAGTACTAATTCCTATTCCTTTTGATCATGTCATATTCGTTATCAATTAATTCTTGCTCAATTTTTTCATACTGTGTAATTCAATCTGCAGCCATTGTTTCCTAGAGTTCTGGGTCACGAAGGTGTCGGGTTCGTACGCTCTTTAATTAATCTATTTCTAAAGAACTGCTCTGCAGCTTATAGATATATACTGATCGATGGCACAAATATTGAAGTACAGGGTGGTGGAGAGCGTGGGAGAAGGGGTTAAAGATTTGAAAGAAGGCGACCTCGTTCTTCCGACCTTCGTCGGAGAATGCGGAGAATGCGAGAACTGTTCGTCGGAGAAGACCAACTTCTGCCTGAAATACTCGATGCCCGTCACGGGCCTCATGGAAGACGGGACCTCGAGGATGTCCGTCAATGGCCAAAAGCTTTACCACTTCTTCACCTGCTCAACCTGGTCCGAATACACGGTCATGAGCGTTAATTATCTCGTCAAGGTCGATCCCTCCGTGCAGACGCCTCATGCCAGCCTCTTATCCTGCGGCTTCACCACAGGCTACGGAAGCGCCTCCAAAGTCGCAAAGGTCGACAAGGGCTCCTCCGTCGCTGTCTTTGGCCTCGGAGCCGTAGGACTAGGGGTACGTACGTAGTTTTCAATTTTTTTTTTCTACAGATAGTTGCTTTCCTTCACAGTGTTTTTGTCCTTTCATAGAACGTAGAACGGTACTCCGTTTCGTGTCAGCCGTGTCAATGTTTTCTCTTCTGCATATCTGCCTTCTCATCGCAAGGCATGAACCACCACTTTGTTTGCATATGCTTAAATTTTATGGGAGTTCCACGCAATTAATTGCACACATTAATATGACATTATCCACTTTGGGTTTAACATCGCACGATATTATCCGTTTTGGGTTCAACATCTCACTCTACTCAAAGCGCCTGATACGAATATTGGAGATCAATAGGTACCATTAGAATTTAGTATTCTCTAAGTTGTGCCCAGAACTTAACAATGTACGTAGTGGTATCAATGTCCAATGTGGTGATGATTGAGGGTTAATATGAAGACAGTACTAAGTGCGTAGTCACTAGTTAGTCAAAATTAGAAACGATGGACGGTTGGATATGATAGTTGATGGGATGTATTGCAGGTGGTGGAGGCGGCTCGGTCGAGGGGGGCGAGCAGAATCATCGGGGTGGACTTGGTGAAGGAAAAGAAGGAAGGGGCCG